>OX104134.1:17417073-17673517 GCA_944470555.2 Heterobilharzia americana | reverse complement strand
GTGTGTTGTGCATGCCGTGTCACCGCCTACCTCAATGTGCCATTGTAGAAGAAGTTAGATTAGGTTGGAAGAGGGTTCAGGGTGGCCAGACTACGATATTGCGTCAGTCGTTGAAGTCCCTGACTGTTGGTTTGAGTTGTGTTGTGAGATGTAGAATACCTGGTTGAGGTCCCTGAGAGGATAGGAATCATCGCTTGGGAACTCTGGGTGACATTGCTGGAAGTCGGTCACAGTGGCGCAGATGTACTCAATCTCGGATGTTTTCTGAAGCTTTAATATTTGCACCGACCTTTATTTTCAGTTAGTTTGTTCTCTTACACAACTGTGTGTGTTTTGACCTGTCTTTTTTGCACCACTTAGTTTTTGTTCCCTACTGTGAAGTGTGACGATTTGAAGGGAAGCACTTGTGTGCGAGGGTCTACGTTGCTTATGTCTGTGTCTCTTTCTTAGTCACTAGTTCAAATCTCTCTATCTTTATTGTGGACAACTTGGCGATACTATTATTCCTGATTCTGACAGCCTGGTAAAGAAAGCTGTATAATGCACCTGTTAATTGCGAAGTTGCATTAACGCTGTTTGCATCGTTGCTAAAGGAACCTCATGATAAATACAAGAAGTCTGGCATTTGACTGCTTATGCCGTCTTAGGCTTTGTTAAGTTATTCGACCGCCATCCAAAAGGCGGCTGTTTTTTAGCAGTTTGCTGTGTTGTAATATATAGCTGTCAGATACAACTGTTGGGGACAAAATTTACGAGTAAATTACAGACTTACCTTCATTCGTATTCATCCTCATGTTTGATGGAAACAACAACGTTGAGGTTAGGTGTACAGTACTAGACAGGGAAGATAATTCAGTCAAAGAAGTTAACTTTCGTCAACTTATTGTAAACAGACGTTGCTGATCCCCATCCACCATCTACCTGAACTCACGATATTGGGATTAGGTTGAGAAAATGCCTTAGGTGGCTTTATCAAGGTACTACGATCAATAAGGTCGTTGATTGTTAACCTGATTTGGGTTTACTTTGTTAGAAATGGTTGTTTAAAGGCTTTTGATATTGCTGAGAGTCGATTACAGTGTTGCAAATATGCTCACCATCACCAAAATTTTGAATGTTTTTACTCATCTTTTACATTTTCTTATGTATTTCTATGTGCTTCTATATCATTCTTTTACTGTACGATCCCGCATTGTGTGCTGTTGGGAAGTTTGCTCCTGTGTAAAATGTTCTGTACTATCGACTGTCTGGTCCATTAACATATAGGCCAGTGGCTAAAATCGTTTTGAGATATCGGTTTCCTTTCGGCCTTCAATCATAATGTTATGATAAAAGTTTCATCATAATAGTGTATTGATTGCAGTCACTTCACTTTACGCAAAACCGAGTAAAAGTCAGCAGTTAAGATATACTACGTAAAATGCTGATTTGGAATATGTAGGTCGTTAATTTTTTTGTGAAAAGTGAATCCATTTGCATCGCTACTACGTCACAAGTCAGCAATCATCAGTTTCTACTATCTTGCTAACCTCAGTAAAACTGTGCAGTCTAACCGGTAGTCAATCTCTTTGACTAGTATAATATAATGATTACTTGCAATTAGCTTGTCTTAATACGGAGTAAAATAGAATGATTAAAACCTCATTCAGTTTTGGTCTATGATGTGATTTATTGGTCTCCCTCACCGGCGAAACGATGAACGTAGTTATTCCATTAATGTCTCACTACATTTTCTCTCTTTCCTACTTCTAACAGTCGTATATAACATCATCATCATCTACCAACATAGGACCACGCATTACTGCGTTACCATCCGAGTTGCCACACCTCATATCAGTACATCAAGTAAAAAGGCAGTGAAGTGGAAGATGAAGAAAAAAAATTCAGTCAAAAGAAATATAAACTACGAAAACAGAGAAACGAAGAATGAGAAAGTGGTCAGATTCGGTAAAGCATCGTTGTGATCGGGATAATGTATGTATACGTCTGCGCCACTGACATCGGTTCTGAACCATATCGCCTAGAGTCTCCAACCACTGGTTCATCTTGTCCCACAGACCCCAACCTCCTAGTCTGCATCACCCCACGTGGCTCAAACCAATAGTCAGAGACTTCATACATTGATGCCATGTTTTAATCTGGCCGCCTCGGGCCTTTTTCCAGCCTGTACCTACTTCGGCCAACATTGTGTGACGGGGCAATCGGCGACTAGGCCTACATAACAATTATGTCAACTATCTCAGTCGGTGAAGATTCAGAACCGTGTCAACTGACTTACCTCCTCCCAAAACTCTACACCTGACTTGTGCGTTACTTACGTGGTGACACCACGGAATACGGCCTATGCTACGAAGACAACGGTGGTCAAACACCTAAAGCCTTCTCATGTCTTCCACCTTCAATGGCCATGTTTCACAGCCATACAGTAAGACAGAGCGGACTGCTATGCAGTATGTGCGACCCTTAGCAGACAATCAGATATCATGGCGGCTCCACAGATGGCGTAAGTTGGCAAAAGCCAGCCGATTCTTTTGCATTCGTGAAGAGATTTCCTCGGTCACTGAGCCACTAGGCCTAATCCTACTTCCCGGGTAGGTGAAGTAGTCAACACATTCAACCACTACGCTCTCTATTGTTAGCCAAGGCACCATTGAAGACCAATCCTGGAACAACAATTTGCATTAGGGTGGTGAAAAACGCATCTCAAACATTCTCAAATTGCCACTCAATGTATCCCGGAGACTCCATCTTGTCAGCGTCTTTACCTAGGTATTCTAGGTCTACTAAAAATTCTCCTATGATTAGGTCAATCTCTGTGTAGTCAGGTGTCGAGAAGAAGACCTCCATAAGAACGTCTATGATAAAGTTGAATAAGAATGGAGAGAGTGGGCATCGTTGACAGACACCACTCGATGTACACAGCTCACCCTACATCTCACCATAGGCTCTAAGACGCTAACAGGTATTCGAGTAAAGAGCCCTCAATAAGCTGATGTACTTACTCGGTACACCTTTCAGTGAGAGACATTACCGTAAGACTTATCGGTCAACGGAGTCGAATGCCGCCTTCAGATAGAAAAATACAGCTATTGTCGGGTGTTGGTAAGCGTGTCTGTGTTCCAGAACCTGGTACAGTGTGAATATTTGGTAAATACACCCGCGACCGGGTCTAAAGACTGCCTGGTTTTCTCGGGCTTGCTGTTCCAGAGCTTCACTCAGGCGTCAAAGAATTATAGAACCTGAAATTTTAGATACTATATTCCTCAGGCTGATTGATTCCTTTGTGGTTATCACAAGAGGATTTCTCGTCTTTCTTGAAGACTAGAATAATCAATGACTTAGACCAGTCAGAGAGGGGACCATATTTGACACCCATACACTAGTTAGTACTTCAGTTAACTTGATTAACAGCACTCTACCACCATCCTTGTGTACTTCAGGAACTAGTTCGTCTGGTCCTACTGTCCTTCCTCGTTCCAGTTTACCACCACTTTCTCGACTTCTGCAAGTATTGGGAGGTCAGTCATAATGTTCCATTCTAGCTTTGACTAGATAGCGAGCAACGCAATAGTAGTTGGAAGCCAGCTGAACTGTTCCAGCCGCCTTCCTTGTGAGTGAATCGCTGAATCATCCTTCTCCGTGAACCTTTTCGCCCCCGTTTCTTTAATAAGTCTAAATCATTGTCTATTGTTACCTACCTGTACGAACGCGTGATCACCGTCTAAACAGGTACTTTTGGTGGCTGATTGCGATGTGATTGGTATGTATCGATCGTTGGTTTAATGCTATAGGATGCCTAGTGAGACACTATCGCTCTTTTTGTTTGAGACTAATGCTAACCAGAAACGAGTAAATGTCACAACAAAATGACAGTTCGTTGGCAACAGATAGATACTTAGATACTTTCAAGATGCCTTTCTAATGGACTTAGCTTTCTTACTAAGGCGTTGAAGTTGCCCGTTATTACAACTATATCTGAACGTATTGCTATATGTGGCAAAACTGAGTTTTTGGTAATCATCCTGTGCATTACCCGAAATACAGTCGGCGGATGCGTATGCGGACAATAGAATTATAATTAGGCATCGACAATTCTCACGACCTATTCCACTTCCTACAGACCGATTCAGTTAGACAGCACACAGATGACATTTGGCTGATTTCCAGTTGTGAAGTGCACTCTTCGATGGAGAAATTAATGTTGTACTCAAACTAGGGAGTCCATGAGAGTCAACCATTCAATCTCAGGAAACGCTTAAAGTGGGCTTCGCAAATTCACCACATATGCAAGGTGATATCATGCAAATCACCACACTCAGTTTCTGTGCAAGTGAGAATGGACTCAGACGAAAGATAAAGAAACAATGAAGAAAGTAGTCAAAGTGGTAAAAAGTCGTGAGGAGAGCAAGGAAAATTGAGACAATAATAAAATTCAGTATGACGATTAAGGAGAGGATAATGTGTGGATACGTCTATGTCACTGACATCGATTTTGAACCAACCATATCACGCCCAGAGTCTCCAACCACTGGTTTCTGGCATCATGTAGACACAAACTGGTAAGTATAAATTAGCCTACATGGCTCACACCAACCGTCGGAGACTTCGTGCAATGATGCCATATTTTGGAGTGGCTGTCTATTACTTCTTCCTAGGTTGCATCTGCCTCAGCCAACATCTTGAGATTAGGCAGAGTAGGATTAGACATGCGTAAGACATGTTCAAGTTACCTGAACCGATGAGGGTTCACAACCTCATCAGCTGAATTTCCTCTCCTCCCTAAAACTATACGCCTGACTTTGTTACTCACGTGGTGATACCACGACTGAACTGATGACATGAAGGCAACGGTGGTCAAATACCTGAAGCCGCCTCATTTTCTCTATCTAAAATGGCCATGTTTCACAGCCATACAGTACAGTAGAGCAAACTGCGGTGCAGTAAACTTGACTCTTGGTAGGTTATCCAGATATGATGGCGAGAGATACCTAATGTCCAATTTCGAACAAGGTTGGGAAGTTGAGATCTTCAATTTGAAATCGGAAGAGGGATTTGGGGGATCAGAAAGTGGTGCACTGGTTTCGATCGTTAACAAAGGTCGCAGGGGGAGGTAGAGGAAGTTGAAAGAGGCACAGATGTAGGTTATGACTGATTGGGATTTATGCATTACTGGAAGCATGCGGGTGGTTAGTACTTCTCGACTGGTCACACCGTAGAAGCTGGTTCTACAGTGTACCTGAATGGGTAAAAAGAATAGATCTGCACATGTATTTTGCTGCAGTATTTACGTTTAGGAATAGACAAATTCGTATTTCACAGTTGCTGTTACTTTGCAATACTATAGACATAAGTATTTCCTGTAAATGTTACGCGCCGTCAGCTGCCTAAGTCAATGGTGGCTCGTAATTTTATATTTCGAATTCCCTTACCTACTTATGTGAGCCTTTTTCCCTTATGGTATGCACACGATTTTCATCACTCTTGAACATATTCGACAATGGGAATGTCAACGAAATGTTTAGGTAACACGTTTCAGTTGTTGTCGCTTGCAAATTTGTTTCTGTAGCCTCTTTAGAAAGCACTTGTTTTTTAAAGGTTTAACTTATTGACGTTGTTCTCCACACTTCTGATATGTTTTTCGCACTTTGTGTCCCACTAAATGTCATATTTAATTTATTACTCTAGATGTCCTATCCCGTGACTGTCGAGTTCTTCCCAATCAGGACTTTTTACTGCATCACCCTGTTACGAATTATTTGCAAGTTGACAATCTGGAAGGTAGTATGGTTTTGCTGTCACACAATATGACCCATTATCCGCGCAACTTTTCATGTGAACTTGTTGTTCACACACCCATCGAAAATGCCAAGATCATGATGAAAATTGAAGAATTTTATATTCCATCTAAAACTCCAAGCTGTGTGGAGAACTATCTGTATGTATTTGATTCCAACACAGCGAAATCGAAAGCCATGGTAATTTAGGAAATTTTTTTCAGTTAATGATAATTGACGATTTACTTTCTTGAATACTTAAATGTTTACCCAGAAAGTCCTATTTTTATTTATTGTAACTGGATTAGTGGGACAAAGTTGTTTTGTGCATTCGCTCTCAAGATTGTTAGTTCTCTGTAGTTTCCAAGAGTAATCTCATTCCTTCATCATTCTTTGCTTTTGAATCATACATAGCCTGAAGCTGGAGGAGAACGTGGCTTATGCGGACCAGACTATCCAAAACAGCTTATATTTACCACAAAGTCGTATATATGTATCGCTTTTCAGTAAGTTGATGTTCAGTAATGCAATTACAGTTTAGCCTAAATATTTATTCTGTTCAAAATGGTTACTTGCCACCACTAATGTTATAAATGCGTATGATGGTGGCTTTCAGCTATGTAGTTATCAACATGCAATTCCTTACTTCCATGCACCTCGTACTTTGTCGTAGCTTGTCCTGTCCTACCTAAAGTGGTATTGGACCTGGGGTTTTATTTTATAATAAAGGACAATAATCCGAGATATTGATAGTTTTCTCATCAATATTCTGTGTGCATGATTTCAGAGTGTTATCTTGAGAAACATTTTTTCTTTTCGTTGAAGGTTGAAGTTTCAACTCATTGTTACTACAGGTCAACAATTAGGATTCGTGAGATTAACATCCTGATATTATCAGATAGTCTCATTGCCGCTGTTAACCTGTTCATTTTGTGCTTTTCTGACATATCAAACTTATACTAGCCAGTCATTCTTGCGACTTGGACCATTTTTCTTACACACGTATTTCAATCTTACATACCACATTAATCAAGCCACGTCAGTGTTAACATTAGAACTGGAATTCTTGCATAATGGTTTATGTATCTTATGTCAACACGTCAAGAGAGAAGGCACCAAGATGTAAGAATAAGAAACAGAAACACATATAAGCAACTTAGATATATCTTCTTAGCTAACAGGTGCATTATACAGCTTTCTTTACCAGGCTGTCAGAATCAGGAATAATAGTATCGCCAAGTTGTCCACAATAAAGATAGAGAGATTTGAACTAGTGACTAAGAAAGAGACACAGACATAAGCAACGTAGACCCTCGCACACAAGTGCTTCCCTTCAAATCGTCACACTTCACAGTAGGGAACAAAAACTAAGTGGGTGCAAAAAAGACAGGTCAAAACACACACAGTTGTGTAAGAGAACAAACTAACTGAAAATAAAGGTCGGTGCAAATATTAAAGCTTCAGAAAACATCCGAGATTGAGTACATCTGCGCCACTGTGACCGACTTCCAGCAATGTCACCCAGAGTTCCCAAGCGATGATTCCTATCCTCTCAGGGACCTCAACCAGGTATTCTACATCTCACAACACAACTCAAACCAACAGTCAGGGACTTCAACGACTGACGCAATATCGTAGTCTGGCCACCCTGAACCCTCTTCCAACCTAATCTAACTTCTTCTACAATGGCACATTGAGGTAGGCGGTGACACGGCATGCACAACACACGTCCACTACATTTCAGTTGTTGAAGACTTACAAACTTATCAATCGACTAGCCCATCTTTCCCAGTACCATTCGCCTGACTTCAACATTGATCATATGATGATTCTGCGAAACCCACACATGCTAGCAAAGGTCAAACGAGCCTTCCGTATACGAGCTGACATTTCATCAGACACCAACCCGTTTAAGCTGGTGCAACTCGTCAAGTAAATGAATTGGTCGACACATTCCAACACTTCACTCCTTATCATCAAACTCGGAGTGGTTGGAGCACACCAGTCCTGGAGTATCATTTTACATGTGATAGGAGAACTCGTGACCCACCACTTGTAAGTCAAGCAACTAGGATAATAAGCTGAAGACATACATCTCAATAGGCCAAATACAACTGATCCATGTGACAAGATGTCGGCTTTAATTACGATGAACAGATCGTCACAAATAGTTTACCAGAGGCTTCAATCTCCACATCGTTCAGTCGAACAACAAACTCCATCAGTATCATGAAACACAAATGTATACTATTCCTGAGACTGATACACAGAACGCCTGGATAATATGGTGCATCTATGAAACTCACTCTTCGAAAATCTTCAATTCCAACAGTCAGTCCCCATCGCCTTTCAAATACACATGCAGCACTTACTCCCAAGGCAGTGAGAGCACAGTTCGACTGACTTCCAGTCAACAGCCACCTCTGTGAGCTGTTCCACCAAACAGCCCAAAAGAATTGAAGAAGGCTTGTGGTACACACACTCAAGTCTCTGCTCACAAACCCACTATCTGCAACTTATAAACAATAATGGCGATCTCCTACTACAAATGTATTCAGACAACCCATTTCAGAAATATAAAATCCAAGGGGGCAGCAAATGAATCTTTCATTGGCCTGCTCAGCCAAAAAGGGGTTTTTTAGACAATCAACAGACATTGTAACAACCGATTTTTAAACAGGATGAGTGTATCTGTAGTTCGCTGCGGAAACAAGGATGAATACAGTAACTAACCCTTGAGAAAAAGTGTTAGAAACTATCCGAGTCGGCATGCGAAAAAAATGTCCACTACGTTTCAGTCGTTGAAGATTTATAACCATGCCAATCGACTAGTTTATGTTTCCTCGTACCTTTCGCCTGACCTCAGCGTTGTTCATATGGTGATTCTACGAAACGTGGGCAACCAATGCTATGAAGATGTCTGTGAGCAGAAACCCGTCAACACCTTATGTCTTCTACTGTTAATAGTTATGCATCGACCGTATAATAGGATAAAACGGACTGCATCACAGTATACTCGTCCTTATATAGATAGTCGGATATCTCATCAGTCGGCACTACAGATGAAGCAAGCCGGCAAATGCCAAACGAGCCTTCTGTATCCGAGCTAATATTTCGTCAGTAACCAGGCCGTTCGAGCTATGGGAACTCGTCAAGTAAGTGAAGTGGTCAACATATTCCAACACTTCGCTTCTTATCATTACGGCGGGTGTGGTTGCATTGCTGTGGTTTTTGAATATCATCTATCGTCTGGTAGTGGAGGGGGATATGTACTAAACCTAATTGGATTTTTGTTAAACTCATGGAAAGGACAGTACATTTTTTCAGCTTTTTCACCTGTCACGGCCATTTCGTCTGCATACCGCAGGTCAACAAAATAATGCTCATGGAGTAGATCAGGCCATGCGAAGTCAGATGTAATGAGTTTTATTCCGACTCATACATATATGACGAGGTTAAATAGAAACAGTGACAGTAAGCACCCCAGACAAACCACTAGTTGTCGTTAATTCTGATGACAACTACCCGTTAGACCTTACGTGGCTGCGTGAGTTCGAGTAAAGAGCTTTGATAAGCATTATATACTCCGGTTCTTCCCTCACATTCACACTGCTGTAATACCCCACGATCGATGGAGTCAGATGCCGCCTTCAAGTCAAGTTTATGATTTTTTCCAAAATACTGAACATTCGTGCGGTGGGCGATAAAGCACACGTGCTATACGAGGGCTAATAATACTACCTGCCTACTTGGACTTCTATAGGTGGAGCAGGGCTCGAACTAGTGACAATGGTTTAAAGTCGTCTCTCCAAAATAATGAGCCATGGCTCCACCGTTAGGTATACTTATGTCCCATTACCTGTCGGTTGGTGAAAATATGATCGATGCACCCTCTTCCAGGTCTAGACCTGCCTGGTTTTCTGTTATTGAGCTCCAGTTTGGCGTCTGGTGTTCATGAATCCTAGGAAGTTAGACACAGTATTAGTCAAACTAATTCCCTGTTTCTCACAAGATTTCTCCCCCTTCTTATAGACTGGGATAATCGGGAATGGAGACCAGTCTGACGATACTACTTTGGATACTCATACACTATATATCACCGTATATCACTATGACTCAACTAACGTTTGTTGCCTTGATGTATCATCCTACCAGAATGGTCTATTGGACAATGGTTAGACACTGAACAGTTAGCATTATAGTTTAAATTACTACGTTATGATAGGTGTTTTAGAGGAAAGTCGTACCACCACTAGCTCCATGGTTTGTGACAGCAGTAAGGTGTTTCCCTTGTTTCCCAGCAATGCCAAGCTGATGCTGCCTTCCCGACAGGAAGCAGGGGTTAGAAAAGGCTGACCCCCAAAATAGCACACTCCCACCCCTTTGTTACATGCCGATGCTTGCAACAGGGGTTCACAGTCCGTTTCTAAAGCAAAAAAAGAATATCAAGCTTCCCAAAAGGCCGTGTGTGACCGGCCTCAAACAGATGTCGCATGGGCTCTGCGGCTACAAATCCCTTTTTCAGGGGCCTCAAAAAGAACTAGACTTCCACATTGTGGGCTGCCGAGAAGTGTCAACCGCCCGGACGTTTCCAGTAGTACGCAAGACTCAACCAAACATAACCTATCCTCTTCAACTTTTTCTCCTCCTTTGCTCTCACCTCCTGATATTAATATTGAGACCCTACACGTTCCCCAAACTCTCATTCTGCAACCAATGCCATCGAAACTTCATTCCTAGTTTCCCCATGATCACGTCATCGACTGTATGTAGGAGCTTAGAACGTCTGAACTCTATACTAAATCGGACTCCAGGCATCGCTCATCAGAACTCTGGGATCTCTAGCCATAGGTTTATGCTTACACCTCTGATACGCGTACACATGACCCAAGTGTGGTTATTAAATTAACCTCACCTGACCATATTAGTGAGTCTTCAAAATTCACACTACGAATATCTGGAAACCCAATGGCCAGTCTTCATTGACTCACTGGTTGTTGGTAGAAAGTGCGCTTCTCAACTGGATACCAGTCGACAGCTGTCTATGTGCTGTTCGGCTGAATACATCTCTAAGAACTAGAAAGGATCGTGAGACTAGGCTATGCCTATTCGTAATCTCCGGATGATGCAAAAGATGAATTCTATGATAAGCTATCAATTTCGCTACAGAAAGCAAAACGTTCAGATGTAGTCATAATGGGAGGTGATTTGAACGCCCAAGTAGTGAAGCTTAGCCAACCGGAAAGACATCTTGAAGGTATTTACGGGATCCCATGCCAACGAACTGGCAACGGTGATTGTCTGTTGCAAGTTTGTTCCGATAGTGACTTGTTTCTGACCAGCACTCGCTTTAAACATAAGGAGAGATACTGTCTAACATGGAGTCCATCAACATCAAACCAACAATAGACGCAACCATCGCAGGAAACAGGCAATAGTAAAGCTTGATTGGAAGATGAGGACTTCAAGTGTGTATTTACTGAGGACTTAGCTAAGCATTTATGTGAGCGTAACAGCGATCCTGATCCTGAAGAAAAGTGACGGGACATTAAGTCTGTTGTAGAAACAGCGGTGAAGACAGTTGGTAACTTACCTTCGAAAGTTACCAAACGTCATTGTATTTCCGCAGTGTCGTCTGATTGATGCGAGAAGACAAATCCCAACTAGGTCTGACAACAATAAAGGGCGGACTCAAGTTCAATGTAAGTTGACCAAAAGTCTTCTCAATGATTACGAGGAGTGGTAGGTGGCGAAAGTGAGATAGATGGAGAAGGCGTCAGCTGCGGGTAACACTCAGAAACTAATTTGGCTAATTAAGGATACCGAAAAGAAGACGATAGTTAGCGAAACCATCATAGAAAAAGATAAGACGCTGATAACTTTCCAGGACAGGGAGCTAAAACATTGTGCAGAACACTTTGAAGCACAGTCCTACTGGCCGTCAGAAACGCTTAAGTTGCCCAACATTCAGGCAGTCGTAATCTGAACGGGATGTAGGTGTCCACTGACTCTCCTTAAAGTTGAGAAAGCTGTATCAAACTTGAAACGATGCAAGGCAGCAGAACAGTTTACCACAGTAAATAACAAATGGGCCTGATGCTTTTGACCGAAACTGATTGTCTAATCTGTGGCATTTTGTAATCGTATATTTATGCATTATATACGGAATAACTTGTCATGGTTTTTTGTTAGGCATTTGTTTTATTCTCTGTCTTCCGATATTCAACCATTCTGATCTGTGAACAGTCATCAATTAGTTGATATGCGTTCACTTTTCTTGGTTTTTCTTAGGCTAGCAAAATACTATAATTTATCTGGATGTGCGTATTTTCAATTTTACCCTCGAACAGGTGTTTTGACTTCTGTTTCTTATCCATATATACTCGCTAAGTACTATCTTTCAATATTGTTTCACATTACCTTGTTTCCAGTACATCTCAACGACCCCCTATTTTGGCCGGTGCGAAACCAGGATTTCGAGTCATTTTGACTGCAGTTCAAGAGAGTAGGTCCTTCTTCCCTTCCATTTGTTAACCCATCTGTGATTCATATTTTTATAGCATTTAGTCTGTCATTTAAACTCTCTAACTCATATTTCAACTGACGGTTAAGATGACGATACGGACACTGATTGCCATCTGTTGAAGTATATCATGAGTAGCCTGTTTGTTGTTGCACAGTAAAATGATAATTTTTGCATACTCGGTGTTGAAAGCCTTTATCTTGTTAACAGATCTACATCATTCGCCTCAGAGCTGTCTCGGAAACGCCATGAATGTTACGGTTAAAGAGAAATGGGGGAAAATCGATCATCTTCTCTTGTCCTTCAATTCCGGTTTCAAATAATGTAGAAAACTCTGTTTCTTGTTCACATATTCTCCTTAAACGACTAAATCGTCCGGATATTCTAATTTGACCAAGGAGTTTCCTGTGAGGAGGTTAGTCCTTGTAAAATCAGATGGTGAATGAAAAACACTAACGTTTATCTACGAGAATTGTAAGTAAAATGGTGAGAGTTGATATCCTGATGGACACCATTGGAATTCCATTTTATTTTATTTATAAGATGTATCACATAGCGAAACAGTATTATTCACTGGGTTGCTTTTCGGACACAATTTATTGTCCACATTCATACCAAGATAACTACAAATGATTCATTGTGACCGGAACGTTATCCAGCAAGTAATACTGTCCCACGCTATGGTACATCTGATAAACGAACTAAAATGGAATTACAATCTATCACAAAACCTAAGTTTTACTCTTACAATAAGGACACTACTAGACTTTGACAACTCACCCAATACTTCAACATAAGCTCTTACAGGGTCTTTGAGTGTACAGTCCTTAGTAGTGTGATACACTTCCTGGACATGAATTTCATATAGCGATAATACCATAAAATGGAGTTAAATGCCGTCTCTAGGTGAGGAAATACAGCTAGTATCTCTCACTGTTAAGTGCACCTGTATCCCAAGATCTTGTGAAATGTTAAGGCCTAGTCGAAACAAGAACTGACCCTTCATACAACGGGTGTCAAACAGGTTCGGCGTTTAGCTTTGTGACTACTAAAAAAAACTACACTTCGTCAGCATTTTATAGCAATTACATCATCCGTGTGCCTAATATTACAATTATTATTATTATTGTTATGACTATCATTACTATTGGAAAACAAAATGAGTACAACATGACCACTAAGAGATGCACCATACAAAATAAAAAAGAACATTAAGAAGACAAAACGGAGGAGAGAACAGAAGTGGGTTGCCAGAAAACAAGTCTGGGCGATACCTCTGAAGAAGCATCCACTAATCCTATTTCACTTTCCTGTAGTTAAAAGGACAACGAAACTGCAGCATGATTGCCACTGCTTTCAGTTACGGGCCGTGTGAGCTATCGTCTTACAAATATTAGCTAAGCACTACTATGCTTCATTCCACAGTACCTTGTGACACACTTGACACGTTCCCGCTTCTCCCAACCAGTTTCGGGACACGTGAACAGTAATCTGTATAAGAGCAGCTGGAATGGCATGCAGAGCACGTTTTCGAGCCTTGGACGCTGGTGTTTCAAGGTGATGACACTTGGTTAGGGACGATCTTCATTTCACCTAAACGTGTCTCCTCACTTCTATCTTCGCAAGGATTAGTTGACTTCCCGAAGGCCATATGGTTGACTTGGAGTATGCAGACGACATTGTCATGCTATATGGAGACAACGAAAAAATGCAGGGTCTTCTAAACTCGTGCAGCATTATTTTTCACGTGCGTCTCGCACCTGTCAAATGTTAGATGTTGCTGAAAGGCTGGTCTGCAACTACTAGTTTAATGATAAGAAGCGAAGTGTTGGAATGTGTTGACCACTTCACTTACTTGACGAGTTCCCATAGCTCGAACGGCCTGGTTACTGACGAAATATTAGCTCGGATACAGAAGGCTCGTTTGGCATTTGCCGGCTTGCTTCATCTGTAGTGCCGACTGATGAGATATCCGACTATCTATATAAGGACGAGTATACTGTGATGCAGTCCGTTTTATCCTATTATACGGTCGATGCATAACTATTAACAGTAGAAGACATAAGGTGTTGATGGGTTTCTGCTCACAGACATCTTCATAGCATTGGTTGCCCACGTTTCGTAGAATCACCATATGAACAACGCTGAGGTCAGGCGAAAGGTACGAGGAAACATAAACTAGTCGATTGGCATGGTTATAAATCTTCAACGACTGAAACGTAGTGGACATTTTTTTCGCATGCCGACTCGGATAGTTTCTAACACTTTTTCTCAAGGGTTAGTTACTGTATTCATCCTTGTTTCCGCAGCGAACTACAGATACACTCATCCTGTTTAAAAATCGGTTGTTACAATGTCTGTTGATTGTCTAAAAAACCCCTTTTTGGCTGAGCAGGCCAATGAAAGATTCATTTGCTGCCCCCTTGGATTTTATATTTCTGAAATGGGTTGTCTGAATACATTTGTAGTAGGAGATCGCCATTATTGTTTATAAGTTGCAGATAGTGGGTTTGTGAGCAGAGACTTGAGTGTGTGTACCACAAGCCTTCTTCAATTCTTTTGGGCTGTTTGGTGGAACAGCTCACAGAGGTGGCTGTTGACTGGAAGTCAGTCGAACTGTGCTCTCACTGCCTTGGGAGTAAGTGCTGCATGTGTATTTGAAAGGCGATGGGGACTGACTGTTGGAATTGAAGATTTTCGAAGAGTGAGTTTCATAGATGCACCATATTATCCAGGCGTTCTGTGTATCAGTCTCAGGAATAGTATACATTTGTGTTTCATGATACTGATGGAGTTTGTTGTTCGACTGAACGATGTGGAGATTGAAGCCTCTGGTAAACTATTTGTGACGATCTGTTCATCGTAATTAAAGCCGACATCTTGTCACATGGATCAGTTGTATTTGGCCTATTGAGATGTATGTCTTCAGCTTATTATCCTAGTTGCTTGACTTACAAGTGGTGGGTCACGAGTTCTCCTATCACATGTAAAATGATACTCCAGGACTGGTGTGCTCCAACCACTCCGAGTTTGATGATAAGGAGTGAAGTGTTGGAATGTGTCGACCAATTCATTTACTTGACGAGTTGCACCAGCTTAAACGGGTTGGTGTCTGATGAAATGTCAGCTCGTATACGGAAGGCTCGTTTGACCTTTGCTAGCATGTGTGGGTTTCGCAGAATCATCATATGATCAATGTTGAAGTCAGGCGAATGGTACTGGGAAAGATGGGCTAGTCGATTGATAAGTTTGTAAGTCTTCAACAACTGAAATGTAGTGGACGTGTGTTGTGCATGCCGTGTCACCGCCTACCTCAATGTGCCATTGTAGAAGAAGTTAGATTAGGTTGGAAGAGGGTTCAGGGTGGCCAGACTACGATATTGCGTCAGTCGTTGAAGTCCCTGACTGTTGGTTTGAGTTGTGTTGTGAGATGTAGAATACCTGGTTGAGGTCCCTGAGAGGATAGGAATCATCGCTTTGGAATTCGGTTTTATACTTGTGAAATTATGAGTCGAATATATTTTGAAATGCGCACTAGCACATGCTACGATTTTTAACATGGTTGATTAAACGTTGGACGGGAGCTATTCGATGTTACCGTTTGTATGGAAATAATGTGTATTCGCCTATAATTTACGCTGGACGCCGTTAGCGGTGTTGATGAAAATGGATATAGATACTGATAGTTGTGGTGGCGTTCTAGTCTTACGCGTCACTCACGTTTTTAAGTGTTCCATCATGAAGTACTTGAAGGAAATGGGTGGTTAGTTCGTGGTGATTTCCATATCACTCTGAGATTATGACCCATTTGTTCTAGTTAGAGTTCCTTGAAGTGTGTAAGAGGGTATTGTCTGAGAGTTTCGATTTTTTTGGAACTCTCACACATGGAATTTCCACTGGCTCATCTTTTGTGGAGTGAACATGGCTTCAGCTTCACATACTGGTAGTCCTTGGTAGCGTTTTACGGCTGTTACTCACTGGTACAAGCTGCTGTATTGCTTCACCCTCGTTGCTTATTTTATTGTATTATTAGAATTGTAAAAGTATGAACCTTTTTATCAATCGTCCTTCTTGGCATTGTATTGCTTGCAATTATAGCATTCACTGTAGGAAATTCAGACTCAGTTTTTACTAGCAAATCTCGGTGTATATCTTTCTGTCGAGGCATATACCGTCTATTCACCATATTCTGTGGTCACTGTTTACAGTCATCTTATCTTGTTGTATAACAAGGCAAACTCAGTTTTACCTTGTTGTTCTTGTTAGTCGTGAAATTATTACTCAGCTTTTGTTTGCATTTCCACTCACATAATTTTCCATAATTCGTTACGATAACGAACGGCTGCGTCATATTTCACTGTTTGTGCGTTTATGTGGTTAGGTTTTTGCACGGTAGCTGGTTATTATTTTCTCAGTACAGTTGGCTGATTTTGTAGTATACTCTAATAAAGTATGCTTGGACATGATGAAGAATGTCACTTTACGTATGATTTTGAACAACTCATCGGTTATCAGTTTCTTATCGAAGTCATCATTTTTCGTGCATGTAGTAATCTTCGACATTATGTCTTATGAAACTTGTTTTTCTATTTTATAAGCTCAAACCAACACCTGCCCGTTAGACAATTTCTACTGTGGTCTAATGCCTCGTTTTGTGATGTCAAATCCAGTAATGGGACTAAATTCTCTAACAGCAGAGAACCGGCTGTATGGATCTTCCCTCCCTCTTTCACAAAATATGCGAGGGAAAGATGAAAGATTTCCATCTAACCAAGACAAGCAATCTGTAGGGTATTGTATTACCAGGAAAAGTTTATGTGATGGAGTTATGAATTGTGAAGATGGAAAAGATGAAGACGTTTCTCGATGCCAAACTATTATTGGTATGTTAACCGATTTTATCTGTTCTCGTAACTATCAATAAATAATTTCCGTTAACATTATTTTCCTTTGGGTTGATAATTTCGCCGTATGACACAGTCTGAAGACGAAATCCATCTCCTGACTTCAATACTACTACCTACGGAACACAATGGTAAACACCTCGCACAATGAAATAACTTATAACGTCTGATATATTCTTCACTTTGAAATTTTTATGAGTTAATTTTATGATCACATCTATTAATTAAATCCCAAACTTTTGTTCAGTTTATCTGCTCAAGTCATACACAGATAACTTTCTGTCGTAAAATTTGCTTTCCTCAATGGATTATTTTCGCCTACTTATTCCCGACATTCTTCGCAAATCGCCATTTGAAGCATTAAATTTAACCTCTTTTATGCTGTATTTTCGTTTTTATGAAAATTAAATCTATAGCTGCCACCTTGACGCAGTTCTTAGGCTTGAATTTCACAGTGACCCAGCTGGTTACACTATCTGAAGCAGTTGCTCTCTCGCCCGACCGATAGCTGCTACCTTGACGTGGTGGTCGGGCTTGCATATCACAATGACCCAACGAGCTATGCTGGTGGAACGCTTGTTCCCTCGAGGTCCTACCATACCAGAAAGGTCTGTTGGGTAGTGGTTAGACGAAAAGCAGTTACCGTTATAGTGTAAATTGCTACACTATGATGGGGGTCTGAGGGCGAAGTCGTACTGCTGCTAGCTGGATGGGGTGTGACAGCAGTAAGGTGTTTCCCTTGGATGACCAGCAGTGCCATGCTGATGCTGCCTTCTCAGTGGAAGGGGGGTTAGAAAAGGTCGGCCCCAAAAATAACACACTCCACCACGCCCCACGGTCTGCCGGGCCGGCGGTGTTGGTTCACTTGTCGTTTCCTTTCGACCATCCGGCCCCAAAAAAACAAAAATTCAAAATAATCATACTCAAAAGGCTGGGTGTGACAGGCCTCAAGCAGATGTCCGATGGGCTCTGCGGTCACACAAATCTCTTTCAGGTACCTTAAGAAGAAATAGCCTTCCACGGTGTGGGCAGCCGGGAAGTGTCAACCGCCCTCACAACTCTGTCAGCACCCAAGTTTCTTCTGACTGCTATCCTCCTCCTCCATCATTACCTTCTAATCTTCCTTCACGTCTCTTAATTAATGATGCTGCATCATCTTCAATTTCTCCTACCTCTGCAGCCTTCGACAACGATCTGAGTCCACAGAACAGCATCCCTGGTCTCCTTAAACCACGCTCCAAATTACATATTGGAGCCTTCAATGTCCGCACCCTCCGTCAAATTGGCCAACAGGCTTCGTTGGCAAAGACTCTAGCAACTCGGGCATGGATGTGTGCTGTGTTTGTGAGACACGCATACAGGACCCAAGTGTGGTTATTCACCTGACCCAATCTGGTGAATCTGCAAAATTCACCCTTCGAGTTTCTGGAGATTCGATAGCTAGCTCTCGTGGTCTTGCAGGTGTAGGTATAGCATTAAGCACCAGGGCAGAAAACTCACTACTAGACTGGATCCCAGTTGATAGTCGCCTCTGCGCTATGAGGCTGAACGGCACAGTGAGAACTAAAAGGAATAGTGAGACTCGCCGTTGTCTCTTTGTAATCTCTGCTTACGCACCCACTGACTGTAGTTCGGATGAAGTGAAGGACGAGTTCTACCATAAACTGTCTAACCTCCTCTCGAAAGCCAAACGTTCGGACGTAGTGGTTGTTGCAGGTGACCTCAACGCACAGGTGGGTAGACTGAGTGAGGCAGAAAGGCACTTAGGTGGCACTTTCGGAATCCCAGCTGAACGTACAGATAACGGTGATCGCCTATTACAACTATGCTCAGATAACCGCCTATTTTTAGCCAGCACAAATTTCAGACATAAAGAAAGGCACTGTCTGACCTGGCGTCCACCGAGCTCGACTCAGCGATGGACACAGATAGACCACATTGCTATTAGTCATCGCTGGAGAGGATCGGTGGAAGACTGCCGCTCCTTCTGGAGTACGTGTTTGGACAGCGATCATGCGTTGGTCCGAGCACGTATATGCCTGCGTCTCAATGGACGTAGAAAAAATTTGGCAACAAAACCACTACGAGTTCTGCTGGACAACGAAAACACCAAAGCCGTGTTCAGTGAGAAGTTGGCTAGGCAGTTATCGGAACAAAAGACTGTCACTCATCCAGAAGAAGCTTGGTGCCATCTTCAGTCTACTGTAAAAGCAGCACTGGAGACTGTAGCCGACTCCAAGATAATGGCTAAAAAGAGCCAGTGGATATCAGCAGCTTCTTCCAAACTAATGGATGCACGTGAATGCATCCCTGCAGGCTCTGAGTACAATGAAGAGCGAGCGCAACTTAAAAATAACTGACGAAAAGTCTGCGCAACGATCGTGAACAGTGGTGGGCAGCAAAGGCTAAAGAGATGGAAAAGGCAGCGGCGATCGGTAACAGTAGACAGTTATTTAGACTTATTAAGGAGACTGGGGGGAAATGGTCAACAACAGTTAGTGAGGTTATAGCGGAGAAGGACGGATCGGCGATTCACTCGCAGGGAAGGCGACTGGGACGATGGGCAGAACACTTTGAGGAACAGTTTAACTGGCCTCCAGCCACCATTGCGCTGCCCGCTATCCAGTCGGACCCTGAATGGGACATAGAGACAGGTCCCCCAACACTAGAAGAAGTTGAGAAAGCGGTAGGTAGCCTGAAACGGGAAGGGCAGCAGGACCAGACGGACTACCTGCTGAGGTATACAAGAATGGTGGTAGAGTTCTCTTAGTCAGGCTAACGGAAGTGTTAGCCAGTATATGGGAATCAAATACGATCCCCTCCGACTGGTCTAAGTCACTCATCATCCCAGTCTTCAAGAAAGGCGAGAAGTCCTCTTGTGATAACCACAGAGGAATCAGCCTGACAAACATAGTGTCTAAGATCCTAAGTTCTATAATTCTCCGACGCCTGAGTGGAGCTCGGGAACAGCAAGCCCGAGAAAACCAGGCAGGCTTTAGACCTGGCCGTGGATGTATCGACCAAATATTCACACTGCGCCAGGTCCTGGAACATAGGCATGCTTACAGACGCCCGACAATAGCTGTATTTCTCGACCTGAAGGCGGCATTTGACTCCGTTGATCGAGAAGTCTTATGGCAGTGTCTGTCACTGAAAGGCGTGCCTAGTAAGTACATCACCTTATTGAAAGCTCTCTACTCGAACACTTGTGGGCATGTTAGAGCCTATGGTGAGTTGTCCAGGGAGCTATACTCATCAAGTGGTGTCCGTCAAGGATGCCCACTATCCCCATTCTTATTTAATTTTATCATAGATATTCTTATGGAGGTTTCCCTCTCGTCACCTAATTACAAAGACGTTGACCGGATCACAGGTGAATTTTCCTTAGATCTAGAATATGCAGATGACATAGTCCTGTTAGGTGAAGACGCTGACAAGATGCAGAGTCTTCTGAACACTTTGAGTGGGAATTTGAGAATGTTTGGGATGCGATTTTCACCACCCAAATGCAAATTTTTGCTCCAGGACTGGTCTTCAGCGGTACCGCGGTTAACAATAGAGAGTGAAGTGGTTGAGTGTGTTGACCACTTCACTTACCTGGGAAGTAGGATCAACCCGGTGGGTTAGTTGCCGATGAGATTTCTGCACGGATACAAAAGGCTCGATTGGCTTTTGCCAATTTGCGCCACCTATGGCGCCGCCGTGATATTCGTTTGTCTATTAAGGGTCGCGTGTACTGCACAGCAGTCCGCTCTGTTCTACTGTATGGCTGTGAAACATGGCCATTGAAAGTGGAAGATACAAAAAGGTTTCAGGTGTTTGACCACCGTTGCCTTCGTAGTATAGGACGTATTCCGTGGTGTCACCATGTGAGTAATGCAGAAGTTAGGTGTAGAGTTTTAGGGAGAAGAGGTAAGTCAGTCGACGAGGTTGTGAACCTTCATCGACTGAGATGGTTGGGACACGTACTACGTATGCCTAGTCACCGATTGCCTCGTCACACAATGTTGGCTGAGGTGGGTTCAGGCTGGAAAAAGGCCCGAGGTGGCCAGACTAAAACATGGCACCAATGTATGAAGTCTCTGACTGTTGGTTTAAGCCATGTAGGACGATGCAGACTAGGTGGTTGGGGTCCACGGGACAAGAGGAACCAGTGGTTGGAGACCCTAGGTGATATGGCTCAGAACCGAAGTCAGTGGCGCAGATGTATACACACATTATCCTCATCTTAACAACGCTATACCGAATCTCACTATTTTGTCACTCCTCTTTCCTTTCTTCTCATACTTTATATTTCTTTTGACTGCATTCACTTATCTTCATCCTTCACCTCACTACCTTTTTACTTGATGTGCTGATATGAGGTGTGGCAACTCGGACCGTTACGCAGTAATGCCTGGTCCTATGTTGATAATGATGATGATGATGAATTGTTCTCTCGAGGTCCTATCATGCCAGAGCGGTCTGTTAGATAGTGGTAAGAAAAGCTACTCTATGATGGGGGTCCGAGAGAAAAGCTCTAATGCTGTCTGGCTGGAACTATAACATCAGTGTCTCCTGTCGGTGATCAACACTACTGTGCCGATGCTGCCTTCTCTATGTGAAAGGTGGTTATAAAAGGTTGGTGCGAAAAATAGCATTCTCGTCTTTACCCTGCGGTATTTCCATCCCAATGGTATGGGGTTCTCTTACTCGGCGGTAGAACAATCAAATCTCAAACCAACATCCCTGAAAAGACCGTACGTGACAGGCCTCAAGTAGATTTCTCTTGAACTCTGCAGTCACGTAGATCTATTCCTTTTACCCATTCAGGTACACTGTAGAACCAGCTTCTACGGTGTGACCAGTCGAGAAGTACTAACCACCCGCATGCTTCCAGTAATGCATAAATCCCAATCAGTCATAACCTACATCTGTGCCTCTTTCAACTTCCTCTACCTCCCCCTGCGACCTTTGTTAACGATCGAAACCAGTGCACCACTTTCTGATCCCCCAAATCCCTCTTCCGATTTCAAATTGAAGATCTCAACTTCCCAACCTTGTTCGAAATTGGACATTAGGTATCTCTCGCCATCATATCTGGATAACCTACCAAGAGTCAAGTTTACTGCACCGCAGTTTGCTCTACTGTACTGTATGGCTGTGAAACATGGCCATTTTAGATAGAGAAAATGAGGCGGCTTCAGGTATTTGACCACCGTTGCCTTCATGTCATCAGTTCAGTCGTGGTATCACCACGTGAGTAACAAAGTCAGGCGTATAGTTTTAGGGAGGAGAGGAAATTCAGCTGATGAGGTTGTGAACCCTCATCGGTTCAGGTAACTTGAACATGTCTTACGCATGTCTAATCCTACTCTGCCTAATCTCAAGATGTTGGCTGAGGCAGATGCAACCTAGGAAGAAGTAATAGACAGCCACTCCAAAATATGGCATCATTGCACGAAGTCTCCGACGGTTGGTGTGAGCCATGTAGGCTAATTTATACTTACCAGTTTGTGTCTACATGATGCCAGAAACCAGTGGTTGGAGACTCTGGGCGTGATATGGTTGGTTCAAAATCGATGTCAGTGACATAGACGTATCCACACATTATCCTCTCCTTAATCGTCATACTGAATTTTATTATTGTCTCAATTTTCCTTGCTCTCCTCACGACTTTTTACCACTTTGACTACTTTCTTCATTGTTTCTTTATCTTTCGTCTGAGTCCATTCTCACTTGCACAGAAACTGAGTGTGGTGATTTGCATGATATCACCTTGCATATGTGGTGAATTTGCGAAGCCCACTTTAAGCGTTTCCTGAGATTGAATGGTTGACTCTCATGGACTCCCTAGTTTGAGTACAACATTAATTTCTCCATCGAAGAGTGCACTTCACAACTGGAAATCAGCCAAATGTCATCTGTGTGCTGTCTAACTGAATCGGTCTGTAGGAAGTGGAATAGGTCGTGAGAATTGTCGATGCCTAATTATAATTCTATTGTCCGCATACGCATCCGCCGACTGTATTTCGGGTAATGCACAGGATGATTACCAAAAACTCAGTTTTGCCACATATAGCAATACGTTCAGATATAGTTGTAATAACGGGCAACTTCAACGCCTTAGTAAGAAAGCTAAGTCCATTAGAAAGGCATCTTGAAAGTATCTAAGTATCTATCTGTTGCCAACGAACTGTCATTTTGTTGTGACATTTACTCGTTTCTGGTTAGCATTAGTCTCAACAAAAAGAGCGATAGTGTCTCACTAGGCATCCTATAGCATTAAACCAACGATCGATACATACCAATCACATCGCAATCAGCCACCAAAAGTACCTGTTTAGACGGTGATCACGCGTTCGTACAGGTAGGTAACAATAGACAATGATTTAGACTTATTAAAGAAACGGGGGCGAAAAGGTTCACGGAGAAGGATGATTCAGCGATTCACTCACAAGGAAGGCGGCTGGAACAGTTCAGCTGGCTTCCAACTACTATTGCGTTGCTCGCTATCTAGTCAAAGCTAGAATGGAACATTATGACTGACCTCCCAATACTTGCAGAAGTCGAGAAAGTGGTGGTAAACTGGAACGAGGAAGGACAGTAGGACCAGACGAACTAGTTCCTGAAGTACACAAGGATGGTGGTAGAGTGCTGTTAATCAAGTTAACTGAAGTACTAACTAGTGTATGGGTGTCAAATATGGTCCCCTCTCTGACTGGTCTAAGTCATTGATTATTCTAGTCTTCAAGAAAGACGAGAAATCCTCTTGTGATAACCACAAAGGAATCAATCAGCCTGAGGAATATAGTATCTAAAATTTCAGGTTCTATAATTCTTTGACGCCTGAGTGAAGCTCTGGAACAGCAAGCCCGAGAAAACCAGGCAGTCTTTAGACCCGGTCGCGGGTGTATTTACCAAATATTCACACTGTACCAGGTTCTGGAACACAGACACGCTTACCAACACCCGACAATAGCTGTATTTTTCTATCTGAAGGCGGCATTCGACTCCGTTGACCGATAAGTCTTACGGTAATGTCTCTCACTGAAAGGTGTACCGAGTAAGTACATCAGCTTATTGAGGGCTCTTTACTCGAATACCTGTTAGCGTCTTAGAGCCTATGGTGAGATGTAGGGTGAGCTGTGTACATCGAGTGGTGTCTGTCAACGATGCCCACTCTCTCCATTCTTATTCAACTTTATCATAGACGTTCTTATGGAGGTCTTCTTCTCGACACCTGACTACACAGAGATTGACCTAATCATAGGAGAATTTTTAGTAGACCTAGAATACCTAGGTAAAGACGCTGACAAGATGGAGTCTCCGGGATACATTGAGTGGCAATTTGAGAATGTTTGAGATGCGTTTTTCACCACCCTAATGCAAATTGTTGTTCCAGGATTGGTCTTCAATGGTGCCTTGGCTAACAATAGAGAGCGTAGTGGTTGAATGTGTTGACTACTTCACCTACCCGGGAAGTAGGATTAGGCCTAGTGGCTCAGTGACCGAGGAAATCTCTTCACGAATGCAAAAGAATCGGCTGGCTTTTGCCAACTTACGCCATCTGTGGAGCCGCCATGATATCTGATTGTCTGCTAAGGGTCGCACATACTGCATAGCAGTCCGCTCTGTCTTACTGTATGGCTGTGAAACATGGCCATTGAAGGTGGAAGACATGAGAAGGCTTTAGGTGTTTGACCACCGTTGTCTTCGTAGCATAGGCCGTATTCCGTGGTGTCACCACGTAAGTAACGCACAAGTCAGGTGTAGAGTTTTGGGAGGAGGTAAGTCAGTTGACACGGTTCTGAATCTTCACCGACTGAGATAGTTGACATAATTGTTATGTAGGCCTAGTCGCCGATTGCCCCGTCACACAATGTTGGCCGAAGTAGGTACAGGCTGGAAAAAGGCCCGAGGCGGCCAGATTAAAACATGGCATCAATGTATGAAGTCTCTGACTATTGGTTTGAGCCACGTGGGGTGATGCAGACTAGGAGGTTGGGGTCTGTGGGACAAGATGAACCAGTGGTTGGAGACTCTAGGCGATATGGTTCAGAACCGATGTCAGTGGCGCAGACGTATACATACATTATCCCGATCACAACGATGCTTTACCGAATCTGACCACTTTCTCATTCTTCGTTTCTCTGTTTTCGTAGTTTATATTTCTTTTGACTGAATTTTTTTTCTTCATCTTCCACTTCACTGCCTTTTTACTTGATGTACTGATATGAGGTGTGGCAACTCGGATGGTAACGCAGTAATGCTTGGTCCTATGTTAATTTCGATGGATGGACTATCCACTCGGTGGATATGAGATTTTGGTCATTGGTTTCATAATTTTCAATCATCGCTGGAGGTTTTAAGTGACCACTTACTGTCACGCATAAAAATGTCTTTGAATTTCTTACCAATATGATGCGTCTCATGAGTAATTGGAAACTTATGTCTGTGCAAGTATGTAATGAAGTCATATTTTTGCCATCCAGTATCACTTAAAAGATTGAAAACTAAATTTTTATTTTCACCCTAAATTATTTTGGTCACTTATTTATTATTTTTGATATCACTCCGTAGCACTTTCAAATACTTAGATAAAGTAAAATAACCTCGTTTGTCAGCGTATTGACATTCAGTAATCATCGAATAATAATCACACTATGTGATGATGTATCGAAAATGTCCTGTAAAAAGGTTGAAATAGTAAGGTTTCCATGGAACCATTTATTGCGTTAGGTCTCCGATCCTTTTTATATTATTAATAGAATTTTCCTTGAATTAAAATCCTCTGAGAAATTATGGAGGCGAGTTGTTTCTCCTAGTCCTTTGACTCTTGATGAATCGTATCCCTGCATATTGTAACTTCTTCCTGTTTTGCTTAATACGAGTTAGCACTATTAGCCTTGTCCCAATTCACTAACAAATGCAGGTCAGTGACTTCCTGTCCTGGGCATTCCTGAGTCATAGAAACACAACTACCAACTCTGGCTTTGCCATTTTTAATTGGGATCAGTCACTAAGTTGTCATATTTTTTTATACACACTTGGTAATGGGTAGTGGAAGTCAGTTGGTACGAAGCCCTACCCGACATATGATTCGTGCTTGTTGACATTAATTAGCAACGCGTATCTGCAACTATGACGAGACTGGTGTTCCTTCGGTGTTTTGAACCTGTGACACATGGTGCTAAAATCAGACACTCAACTACTAAGCTTTTCAGGCCACAACTGATGGTTTATCCCTTGTGTTGTCCAATAGTATATACTCTATAGTAAGGTCTCACCTAACAAAAAACCGCTTCCGTTCCAATCCGTTCATTTGATGAAGTCCCACGATTGTTAAACATGCAGAAATATCGTGTTCATGTTATTCCTGAGTAATTCTGAGTGTTTATGGCTTATAGTGTAGATTTCCAGTTACTATCATTACGTAGCTTGAGCTTATCAGTTCATGCACGTGATTTTCAACCACAGGGCTGACGGTTCAGATATCGCAATAACCAAGTTATATCGATCTTCACACAATAGGTGTTGGTCTTAGCCTGTTACGTGATTATCGTGATCACTTTTTTTTAACAGAAAATGAAATATGTTGGATAGTACTTTAAACTATATTTTCTGTTATTTTCTCTACGTAAAGGTATGAGAGATTTGAACATACCCTTACTTACTGGTGACACAAGTGATCCTAATAACTGGTTATCGGGTTTTTTGTCGCTTGGTATACCTGCATCTATCGCTATAGCTGTCAGTACTATTGTTATCTTCACCTTGGGTATTGGAGCTGTGATATGCTGTTGTCATCGTTGTTGTCGAATCAACGAAGTTCACAACAATCAGTATTTTGATAACAGACTTCAACTTAGAAGCGGTGCATTTCTGTCTGATACATCCAGCCATCCAGCAAATGGAACAAACAATCCTTATGGTTATTGTAGATCTCATCATCAAGACCTAATTTCCGTGAACACCAGTGCACAGTTATCAGATCGCGTAAACTTGATTTCTCATGTGGACAGTGACCAACAAAATACTCACAGCAATTGGCAGCAGAACGTTCATTTTCCATCTGACTCAATGGCAGCGAGAGAAAATTATCTGCAACAACGTGCTTACAATGTACCTACTCAATACCATCAAGGTGTTGGTCATTATCTCACAGCTTCTCAACATATGAATAACGAGAAAGGCATTCAGCCACATTGTGTTCTTCAAGCACCTTTAAAATTATCGTTGATGGATAGTCCTCATCATTTGCTGAATCCTTCCAATGAAACCATGGGAGCTCAATATTTTGTTTCCACCGGTCATCATGGAAGTGACTCTTACTCATCAATTAATACATACCTAGCCAAAGGATTTGATCAAAATGGACCACCAGGACCTCCTCCTGCCCTGATTCATGGGGCTTTAGGCAGTCCATATACTTACAGGAGAGGTAATTGTTTTTATGTAATAACTTTTCAGTCTGATGTAAACGTTACTGTTATTATTACGAATTTTCCGCAGGTGAAGCAGCTCACTACAGGAAATGAATGGTTGGAAAACCGTAAAACCTGGTGAAAAATCTTTTTGGTGCAAAATACTCTGTTAGACAGCTCGGTGACAGACCCACTAATATCTGTTACCTTAATATGTTGGTTGCGCTTACATTATAATTACGTCATCTTTTTGCTTACTAATACTGTTATTATTACCATCATTATTGTTATTACTGTTATCATTGAAAAACATATTTAGTAAAACGTGAGCACTAAAAGATGCGCCATACAGAATCATGAAGTAGCATTAGGAAGGTGGAAACTGTGAGAAAGAACAGAAGTGGATTATCAAAAACGCAGTCTGGAAGATGCATCTGAAAAACCATTTACTAATTCCGTTTCACTTTTCAGTGATAGGAAAGACAGCAAAACTGCAGCATGATTGCCACTGGTTTCAATTGCGAGTCATTTGAGACATCGTCTTGAGCGACTGACTTATATGATCTCTCGAACCCCATCCAAGGAGTTGCGAGGTACTTACTTGCTAACTGAACACTACTGCGCTTCATCCTGCAGTGCCTTGTGACACACTGGTCACTTACCCGCTTCTTCTAACCAGTTTCAGGACACATGAGCAGTGATCTGTATAAGAGCAGCTGGGATGGCGCATGCATGGCACACTTTGGAAGCCTTGAAGCTGGCGTTTTAAGATGAAGACACTCGATAAATGACGATGTTCATTACACCCAAACGTGCTTCCTCACGTCAGAATTGCTTACAAGGTGTTTCCACCGGATGTGAGCGACTCCGCAGAGACAGTCGCGAGCAAACCCACATAATCGTCAGATATCCTCCGCTCATATATGCCAGACTTGCAAAGCGTCGGACAAAACTCTCCGCTCCGACGCGTTACAAATCTGACCTTTCACATTAGTGTTAATACCAAGGCGGCATGCGTTTTACACACCGTGCAAAGTGTTGAAGGAGCCAATACTTTAGGCCTGTTACCACAATGATTATCATATACACTACGTAGAGCCTTTTTAAAAATGGGTAGGTAAATAGCTATGATGGCACTATGATATTTATCGAACGCAACTAGTAAAGAAGACTGCTCCACTTACAGTACAACTCATGCTTAAGTACATCTGGGCTGTTTCAGTCTGTGAAAAGTCAGAGATGACAAATAGATGTCGTTTCTCTTGCCAGTTACTTCTCACTGCAATGAGACCTTCTAGCATAGCTACACAAAGAGAACTATTGAAGGGGATCTAGTTCAGCTATAGCTGCTACATTGACGTGGCGATCGGGCTGGTATATCACAGTAACTCACAATCTATGCTAGTCGAACGAGTGTACCCTCGAGCTACTAGCATACCAGAAAGGTTAGTTGTATAGCTGTGAAACAAAAGGCCATTGCCATTGTAATATAAATTGCTACGCTATGATGGGGGTCCGAAGGCGAAGTCATACTACTGATTGGACTTTGGGTTTGACAGTGGTATGTTGTTTCCCTTGGATGACCAGCAGTGTCACGCTGATGCTGCCTTGCCTATAATAGAAGTAGTGAGGTAGGAAAGGTAGACCAAATAATAACACACTTCTCTTAACCCTGTGGTATGCCGTGCCGGCGATAGTCAACTACTTCAGTTTCGTCTCTGAATCTTGACATGACACCGATCACAACAAGGTTGGCTACTGGTGTAACCTGGTCCCAAGATAGGCGTTGTGTAAACACTTTCTGAACTGACAGATGCAGAAGTTATTCCATGCACTTCAATGAGATCTTGCATATGAGTCTGTGAGATATAGCACACATCAATCAATATCAAGGCTTTCCGGAATGCTAGTCAAACCTGTCTGTTGGCTGATCTGCATGAAGATGTGGACGGTAAAGTTGTCATTCTTAACCAGAACACTAAGTTTGAGAATAGTTGTATCAGGCATAGGACTGAAGGACAGGTTTCTGGAGGCAACCGTTTGATGACTCGAAGTGATACAGACATCCGAGAATTTAACCCAGTGACGAGTAACTGAGTGGAATAATGATGTACATAGAGATAAATGTGAAAGTGAAAACGAAAAGGTAGCATAGTTTCTTTAGTTAGAATAATGACGAGATAGGGACAAATGGAATGGTTGAGTAAATAGTTCATTACGTCATGGACATTTTTCGTTGAGTGCTTAGTGATCTTCGTTGTTAACAATAATTCATCAGTTGTATGTGAGGTGTGATGCTTCTTCAATGCCCAAACTGAAACCTTCTAGTTCATTTAGCTCTTGAACTTAACTATTTAAGTTCTTCACAAATACATTCATAATTCATCTATGGAGAGTCAGTGTAAGGTATTGTTGCATCAATATTTCACTCTCAAAAGCTAAACCGGATAAAACCTTCATGAAAATACATATCTACTCAAATCAATTCTGTTGATTATTGTTATGGAGATTTTCTTAGATTATTTTGCACACTGACGCATAAGGTCCCAACTGAAATGCTTCCAATAGTGTTGGACGTTGGAAGTCAATCAACAGGAAATCCTACGTGACATTGGTTTCGTGTTTGTTGGCACGTATCATAAAAGTGTATCTCCATCCATAAGGAAACTGACATCACCTTGGTGATTCGAACCTGTGACACTCAGGACTGTGAAGTCCTCGATTTTACCACTGAGGTATTCAGACCATCAGTTTCCCTGCAGCACTGGATTATACACACGAGTTGGGCACCAGTGTGTGACCGATGCACCTGTTTATTACTCCTTAGCTCTCATTGTTGACCGAAATCTATCAGTCAACTTTGCAATATGCCGACTAAGTTAAATAGTGTGCACTGTATAGTCTGGATAGCTTAGTGGTGAAGTATCTGACTACAGCAGTGGTGGTTGTTGCAAGTTCGAGTCACCAAGCGGACATGAGTTCCTTCATGGTTGCAGATGGAGACAAGTATACAAAATCAACATGCTATCTGGTATAACTGCGTAACGGTTCAAACGAGAATGCTCTTAGATGTAGGATGAAGAAAGTCATCAAAGAGTAGGCAAGAATGAAGATTAAAATGAGAATAACGTGTAGATACATCTGTGCCGTTGAGATCAACCCCGAGCTATGTTACTTTGAATCTCCAACCACTGGTTTCTGACAAGTCCACATTCCAACAGTCATGGATTTCGTAAATTGATGCTATGTTCTAGTGTAATCACCTCTAACTTTTTTCCAACTGAAACCTATTTGAGCTTGCTCGACATGGCAGGTCGTGACCAACCTTGCTTTGAATTTGTCTATCTGCTCTGCGATTCAAGCACTGTACAGTTGCTTCTCTCATTACGGATTAGTTGATTCTTGACGATGGAATGATGATGTTCATTCTTTTTTCAACTTATCTTGTTATTGGACTGACACTAACTTGATGAGTTAAATCTGTGCTTGTATATATTTTGTATTGTTTTTGAAAAAGTCTTTTTATATATAACCGTAGTTAACATTTAATTTTTTCCGCTACATAATAACAGAATAAACTGATTGTACTAGAATTTTTTCCTACATACCAATCATATCTTGTTTTTTAACAGATCATTACGCTGTATAGGTTTGCTTTGAATATCCTTTAGCGATATTTTTTAATCGTCTTGTTAACCCAAAGAAGATAAGGTTTGCTGTTATGTAAACCGTTAACTTGCTAGTCATTGATCACCCTCAGCCTTACCTTATTAGACTATGATTCTAAGTAGACGAACTAAAATCACACGTAAAATTAAACTATAGAGAGTCGACTTTTTATGCTATTCTGCTTGAGTACCAATAAAACTGTATAATTAGTTTACACGCATTTGTGTATGTGTACTCAATACCGATATACATTCAACTCTGTTTATGTGCTTGTTAACTTTTACCTTCATGGAAAAACTTATAATTCTATCTATTTATGTGTTTCCTCATAAACAGATCCATTGTGCTATACACCACCACCCTATGGAGCATGTAATGTTCCACCGGCAAGCAGTGTGACTGCAAGCAGCAGTCGAACTGGTACAACAAGCGGTGGTCCACGTGAATCTGTGAAGTTGAAACGTGATCAGGCAGCTGTTACAACGGGGCATAGTAATTCTGGAAATGGAGATGGGACTTGCAATGGAAGTAACACTGAACTGTTCAGCCATCAGTTAAGTGGTATCGGCTCAGCACTACATACTAACACACCTGTGGAAACAATATCTCATGGGGGTGATCTTACTTCCAATGGAGGTATTGTGTACCTAGGCGAACTGTATAGACCACTTTCCCCACAGAATTCCAGCTTGTTTCAAAATGAAAACCGGGTCCTAGCTCAGTGACTACCACTGGTAGTGGTAGTTCACATGACAGGAAATCTCGTCAATATTTTCTGAATGAAATGAGATCCCATCATAGTGACTGTCAGGCATTCATGCTAAGGACCCATCAATCATCACTCCATGATTCTGCTCAAAGTAATTCCAGACGCTCGAAAACATCGTCTCACCGTCATCATCATCGTGTTAAACATCACAAGTCAACTGATCCAAGTCATACTATTTCAAGTGGCTCACATACTCTGAACAATTCTCGTTGTGCTATTTTATCCGTCTTACCACAAAGAACAGGTGATGTACATGAACAAACTTTCAGTCAGTCGCCACTGTCCACTGCAACTACTAACCCAAGTACTGCTGGAGCACAAAACCATCAACGTGTAATTTACCCTGTACAGCTATGAAATGTTCAGTGAAATTGGTATTTTATGCGTTGCTCAAATTTCTGGGTGTTTCATGTTTGCACGTAATTACGCAATCTACCTAATACAAGACAAAATGCATTCATGATATTTCTTCCCGAAATTATTTTTCATCACCATTCACTTGCTACTTCTTCGTCCATGGCTCCTTTCACTTGTGAAGGTAGTAATCTTGCTTTATATAGTAGTGGAAATTTCATTTTTCTGTGTCTGTGAAGTTGTGATTTTGTTGCATTTCACCTTTTTATTTCATTTTTATGCATTTTTAGTAATTTTAGTCTCTTCATTGTAAATAATCATGTGATGGAGTTGTTTATAGTCGTCTGACTTTGTGATGAAGTCTTGTTGTATAACTGTCAGAATACCAGATTGTTCACCGTTGAGATCATTGTTTAACACCGGTTTGTGATTTTCTTTGAATAGTGGTTGAACGTGTTTCATGCATTCTCATACTATTCTGTGTGTGTTTGTGTGTATGCTTTTCTAACGGATCCCCTCCTTTGTTCGTCCCTTGTTGTATTCTAGTTTTTCTTTTTATTACGTTAGAAAACATAACTGTAAATTTGCATGATCGGTTCCTCTTATTACTGTAAAAGGATTATGTCACCTTTTATAATTTTTTTCCTTCCTATTTGTAAGAGGTTTCTTTAATGTTATATTTTGTTCGTGTAAAATGATTTATATTTTAAGAGACTGTGATTTTTTTCTTAGTCTAAACATCAGACTATTGTTACTTGAACCCCACTGTGGTTACTTTGCTGAGAACTCCGACAGCATTCATTAGTCCTTATATTCACATACCCTTAGTCTTATCAGTCTTTCATGGGAAAATCTGATAATTGTTTGTATTCCCTCTTGTATAATTTGTGTTAACAAGCAAAAGTTGCATTTGTGATGCGTTAAAAATATGGAAATATGGACCATTGGATTCCGACCCAGTTGCTCAATGGTAACGTGCTGGCCACGAAACCTGAAGGTCACGGGTTCTATCCCTGGCGGGGTCATGGGTGCGCACTGCTGAAAGAGTCCCATACTAGGACGAAACAGCTGTCCAGTGCTCCCAGGTTTCCATCGTTCCTCCAACTGATGTCAATCTACGATGAGTACTAACTTTAAAATTTTTTAGTCATTGTACATAGACATGTGCATAAATCATATCAACAATAATTGCATGTGCTTTTTGTCTTCTCTTTTATCCCTCTGATCTTGTTACTACTTCAGGTTAATTAGTATTAATAATTTATTTATTCATACGCTACATTGTTGTTTTCGTTCGGTCTGATCAATAAATTAAGGTAATTATGTTGTAGTCAACGGTATAAATCTGTAAAACAATTTCTAGCGTCTGAATATAACTGATTGGGTAAATTAATGATAGGGTTATACTTGATACGAAATTCAGTACACCAAGTCAGTAGTAAGTTGTAGATGATCGATCATGTTCTTTTTTTTTTAATCAATTCAACTCTCTTTGTCATCACAAGCTGTCTGATGGGGAAATACTAATCACTGATTCACAATCCCATCATTAAACGCTTCATTATCAGAACTATTTGGCCCGACTGTGGTGAAAATGGGCAAAATAAAGTGTCCAGTAATTGTATCAGCACATAAGAAAAGCTGACCCTAATTAATATACAGCATGTCTTCCTTTATCGATAAGTTATATGAGTAGCAACTTTCCAACTAGGTACATACACTTGACTGTTGCCGGTTTCCTACGACTGGGAAGCCATAAATATACATGTACCTTTACGAACCCCTGGTCACGGTTCAAACAAATGCTTCTGATGGCTTACAGCAATCTGGTCGGTGTGTGACTATCGTTGGTTAGACGTTGTAGGACGCTAATGGGATAGCATCATTTATGCTTGAAGTTAGTTCTGTTCAGAAACAAGTGATTACCAAAGCAAAAATTGCAACAGTAGATCACCATTCCACGTTCGTTAGCAAGAGATTCCGTTGATGTCTTTCTAGTTCACTCAACTTCCCTACCTAAGCGTTGAAGATGCCTGCTACTATGGCTGCATTTCATTGTATTGCTATATTTTGCAAAACTTACAGTTTTTGGTAGAAATCATCCAAACTGTAGTTGGTAGGCACGGCCTTCGCGTAGTTTTAATGGAGTTTCATGTTGTTCTAACGAATTCATTGAGAAGAACGAACTATGTTTGGCTAATATGAATTAGTACCACCTTATTTATTTCAACTTGTATGAATATTTTCATATTCATCTAATAAAATATTTCCTGCGTGGTTTTGAGTATATACGGCAAGCACTTGATATAGATTAGTAGAACACTCAACTATCGTACGTGAATAGGTTGGTCAACTTAATGTCTAGAGTCTTATTTCCATCCTGGGAAATACCTAAGGTATCTCAAAACTCTTCACTTTAGGAACTCTTCATGCCTGATCGTTTTTTCACGAAAGACAAGCCTTTTCATTTTATGCAGTCAGCCATCCACTCACTTTAGTTACTCTTGCATTGACGTTTACAGTGCGCACGATGATGAATTCTACAGACAACTACAATCAACCCTGGACAAGACCTCAGTTGGCGATATCAAAATTCTAATGGGCGACATGAATGCCAAACTGGGAGCGGACAACACAGGAAGAGAACTAACCATGAGTCGAGAAGCTCTCGTTGAAATGAACGAGAATGGAGGATTGTTTGCAGAACTGTGTGCATTCAACGACTTGGTGATTAGAGGCAGTGTGTTCAAGCACAAGGATATTCTAACAAAAGCAACATGGATTTGACCAGACACCAGGACACACCACTCTGAAAACCAGATCGACTTCATCTCAATGTGAAGAAAGTGGAGACGTAGCCTACTCGACACAAGGTCAAGAAGAGGAGCAGATTCAGGATAAGACTACTCACTGTCTAGTGCAAGGAACCTTGCAAATCAAGTTGAAAGCCTTCAAGGAAGCTGGTGATAGACCGCAGTTCAAGTACAACACTCGGAAACTGAAGGACGAAACTACAAAAGAAATCTTCACGTCAGTCAGCCATCAGACAAAATGGGAGATATCGAGGAACATCCATGAAGAAACCTGTGTGGAAGAACACTGGATGTCTTTGAAAGCTATGTGGAAAGAAACATGCACAACCGTATTAGAAAGGAGGAAGAAAGAAGATAAGGAGTGGAATGGATCTCGATGGACACATGGAAGCAGATAGAGGAGGGAGAGGAAGATGGTGATGGTGAAGCAGAAGATAAACCAGTGCAGGGATGCACAACGAAAAGACGAACTGAGTAGAACGTACAAAACACTACTCTGGACTTAAGAAGTGAAGAAGAGTGCACGCAAAGATAAAAGACACTTTTACGAAACACTGGCAAGTGAAGCAGAACAGGCTGCTGGTAGGAGAGACCTGACAACATTGTATCAAATAACCAGGTTACTATCTGTTGTGGAAGAGATCAACGCAGATGAAACCAATAAAAGATGATGAAGGAAAGCTGGTTACCAAAGATGAGAAACAAAGGAAACGATGGGCTGACCACTTCAAGAAGCTCTTGGACCGACCACCACCACCACCACCTGCACTTCGTCCAGAAATACCGCCCGCAGTCACAGAACTACAAGTGAACATAAATCCTCCAACAAAAGTGGAAGTCCTGAATGCCATAAAGCTACTGAAATGCAGGAAAGCAGGAGGACCAGATAGAATCATCCCAGAAGCACTGAGAACAGACGCAGAGACAACAGCGGACATGCCCACACTACACCACTGTTGCAGAAGGTGTGGAAGGAAGGGAAGGTACCTGTCGGTTGATTGGAAGAAGGGTTACTTTGTCAAACTTCCAAAGAAGGGAGACCCAAGTGTTTGCAAGGACTGGAGCGGAATCACGCTCCTGTCCGTGTCCACCCGAGGCAAGCAAAATATTAAGCCGCATCATCCTGGAGAGGCTAGAGGATGCACTGGATTCAAAACTACGACCATAACAGGCTGGCTGGATTCAGGAAGTACAAATCATGTGCGGACCAAATTGCAACGCTACGCTACGCATCATCATAGAACAGATAATAGAATGGCAGTCAACTCTCTACCTCAACTTCATCGACTTTGAGAAGGCCTTTGACAGCGTCGACCGAGAAGTAATTTGGAAACTGCTTCAACACTACGGAATACCATAAACCTTTATCAATCTCATTCAACAGCTAAATGAAGACGCCACATACCAGCCAAGTAATTCACAATGGGGAGCTCAGTAATGCTTTTGAAGTGAAGACAGGAGTGAAACAAGGCTGCCTACTATCACCAATGATATTCCTGATATTCCAATGATTCCTGAAGCGACGAGTTGGACGTCTGAGGTGAGGGTGACATGGAAGAGATCGTGCGCGGAGGAAATGAGAGGTTGTGGCAGTGGTGGAGGCAGGTTTAAAAGACTTCAGAGAACAGAGCGCATTGGAGACGTGCTACTGAAGCCCTTTGTTCCATTAGGAACCCAAGGGACAAATAATATATAAATAATAATAATAATAAAACATATACAGATATCGCACGAAAAAGTAACGAATAAAATGGTAGGAGTGGCCTTTAATTTGCTGAAATGAACATTCTTCGTTCAGATTTTTGCTTTTTACTATTGTAGTATATAGATCTAGTTCTTTAGGTTTGGTTGTGATTCACCCTTATAAGTGCACATGGAATACAAATGGAATTTATTCTGTTTTAACCCATTGTTTTGCTTTTTTGTAAACTGTCATGGCGAAAAAACTGCAACCTTGGTGATCTTTGTATCATACTCGGTTAATTATTTACTTCTTGTTATGTAGTTCGCAGTTGAGTTATCTTCGCTATATATTTCGCTCACAAGTAAAAGCCTATTTCTTTTTAAAAAGAAATTTTCATATAAGTCCCTTGTTTCACCAGTTCTTGAGGTCGAGTGATACTGATAACCTTTTTTTCATTCAACTGTAGTGTTCATTCACATATACAACATTCCAATATCGTTTGTGTCATCAACTAATTTTTTTTGAAGCCGATTTAATTAAGAAGGCAAGTTGTTTTGAATATCTGATTTATTCATGCCTAATCCTTTCTAGATAAATAGTGAATGCTTGTACAGTGCATGATTCATCATTAATGAATACTATGAACCATATCTGTTTTATTCAGAATATTTGTTCTGAATTATTCACCTACCGGTTGCCATAAACTATATGCTTTTATGTATTCATTCTTAGAAAAATATTTATATAACCATATTTGTGAGCATAGCTTCATTTATCATCCAACCAAATGTTTACTGCATTTACAATCCTAGAAAAGAATGACATAGTAGGATGAATCCGATATCTTCATTATTTATTACATACTTTGTTTTATTCAACTGTCACTATAATGTGTTCTATTATTAAATTATCTCCATAACCATCGCAATCAATGATATAGTGAGAAATAAATCGGAAAAACACTTCAAATATTTGTTTCCCAGAAGTTTCTCTCTTTATCCTGTTCAAAAACTTATTGACTAGTTCATTATCTGATAGTTGTGAATGCATCAGCTTACAAATTGTCAGCTATTTAAAGCTGATTGGTTCAGTTCAAATAAATGTCTTATTGAATCTTCAATGAAATTACAAACTTGGAATTTAAAGTATTTGTCAAACGTCTACATGAAAATCCGCCTTCTTGTACTTATTCCTCTGAACAACTGAAATGCTTAAAGCGCGATAAAAAACTTTTAAACTTTGTATTACCATTCCCCTTCGGCTGAATATTTAGATTCAAAAAACTGGTGCATTTTAAAGGTAAAACAGTCATCAAAAATTTACTTGAAGCATGGTCAAGATTTTAGTGAATATTATTACAAATATATGACACTGACAGAAAATCTAACATCAAGTTTACATAGAGAAGACATCCAAACAGATAACTAACTGTTACGACAAGATAGCATAGACTGTCTAAAAAATGTCCTGAAAACCTCAGGAGATATTAAGCAGCCGGAAACAAATTGGTGACTGAATTTCATTCGATATAAGCAGGAAACAAAATTGCTTTCGATGGGACAAAGATTGTGTGTCAAAGTTGCAGCGCATTCGAAATCTTACTCATTCACCTTACAGTTTCGATTTCTAGACTGCCTCACCTCTTCGTCCTCCAGCTCTACCGTTTTTCACTTATCTTTTTGTATGAAGTGTAAGTACATCCTATGTACTTGCTGCGTCGTTGGCTCACCTTTCTTCTCTTCCTTTTCTCTTTTCCAGATTCTCGTGGCCATCACCAAACTCACACAGCTCTGCGCACCCCCTGCAACAACGTACCTATCTACAGGCTAGACGTAAACTTATCAACAACTGGTCGTTACAAAGTCATGCATATATGGGCAAAGCTAAATAGTTAAAAAGGATGAAATGAAGTTCATTTATTTACCTATTACCACCTACAAACTGATAGGTACAAAGAACGACTCTTGCATTAAATTTCATCACCAGTCACACCTTACCACTGCAACAATAACAGCACGGAATCCGGATAAGTTCAGTTTATTACCATTATCATCACCATTATTACTACTATGCATTTACACTTTATTCTGAGAATACAATAGAACATTGTATTTATCCACAGCATATACACATAAAATTAGGTAATGAATAGATACGATGTCAACTGTGAACTTTTCTCTCACAATGAAGGAGGATAGCAATAACAATCCAATAACACATATCACATAAAAAATACACATGATTTCACACTTATTGACTGGTAATCTAATTTCCAGAATTATGAACTTACAAACCAGTTCAGAGGAGATTAAGTACATTTATTATGACTTCATTCTTGCATGCTTGATATCTTGATTATTTCTCTGAGAAAGCTTTGCATGAAACGCTAGAAATATTTTATCTCACACACTGAAAGTTATATGAATATAACCTATATCCAGTGATAAAATTTGTTGCAAGATAGTGACAGTGTAACTGACTTGGAAAAGAATCTCAACTCAACAGAATTTCAACTGAATTCACGTTAAAAATTTAAACATATTATAATGCCAGAAAAATCAAAATCACCTAAGTGGCAATATCACTAAAAACCAAGGCGCACATGACATTTCTTTTACACCTTATTAATTACTAATCAGTGGTGTGTACTATTATTATCATCTGAGACTTAAGTTGGGATTTTTAGTTCTTTTAGTGAACATATTGACACTAAGCAACTGGGTTGAGTAACAGTGGACTACGTTTCCCGTCTCAATCATTTAAACAGAGTGTAACCCTACTTCTTCAATCGTGTTTCAGCACTGTAAAGTGAGATACACTTATAAAACTCCCTGGTGCTCTACTTTGCTTATGTACTGACGTCGTCATTCTTATTTTAAAAACTGTGATGATGATTTTTCTTGAGTGTGAACAAGTGATCTGTTACATAATGGATAATTATCCGTCTGTATTTAAAATAACAATTTTTATTGGTATGTTTACTATATTAGAGAAAGCTAGAAGTGTTTCTTGTTGTCTAGCCATCGTAAATTGTTATGCCTAACACTGATCTTTTCATCATGCAGATTTTTCTTCTAATTCTTGTCACTAAATTTCTGAGTGACTTTGTTAACCAAAAGAAGAAAAGAAGTTTGATAACCAAAAAGTAGATATTTTCTTCTGCATCTTAAATGCTTCTCCTGATGATGTTAGTGGGAACTTTGAAGTCACCTAGATTTAGAAATAGAAGCCAAACTAGTAGGTAAATAACCATCAGTAAGTGTTCGAAAAGTAGACGATATGTCTATTTTAATAGCTGGAGTCTATCTGACTAAAATTTTAATTGCTTCAGACTTAATAGTGGGCTAGAATTCTAAAATCACTGTCTTTCACCTTAGGATGTTATCGAATACATCATTTCTTTAAGTTTGGAACTCATGTTGTTGGTTAACAAGACTGAACCGATTGTAAGCTGTTGATATATGATCTGTTCGTGTTATTGTTAAAGCTACACATTCCATTCCTTTGTATTTTATTTCCCGTATTCTTCCATAACTGCAATCGAGATGACATTTGAATGGGATGATTTTATAACATTTATTTCACCGTATTGTGTTGATATATGTAACAACTCACTAAACATTTTTTGTTTATTTGTACTGAAGAAGACTTTTGCTAGCTCGTTGACCAGTACAACATCCTGATATATACTTCGCGTTAACTCCTGATATTTACACTGTCTGACGCAGGTGGATCAGCAGTGTCGGGAATTATAAATAGGCGATAGTGTATCTGGACGCGTATATAAATTTGGATGCAGATTTCAAAGCTCGACAATTTTACCTATGAGCAGTCAACTTTATTTTAGAACAGTCATGATACAATTAGTGATGAAGTGTGGTTAAACTTTCATTGCCTTTCAGACTTCAGAGTTCAGTTGGCAGAGTACCCATCTAGTAGATTTAATACAATGGGGTCTGTTAATACAGGTGTGAAACTTGGGCACTGTGGTAGAATTTAATTCTATATTAGATTTAAAACTATAAAAATCAAATGTCGAAAGTTGTGTGATCACATTGATATGATTATGAGCAATAATTAATGCTCGAAGTGTCATCAATTAAATAATACTAGATCACTGTGTGTAATAAATCTAATATGGAACTATGGGTTCTAGTTCTTTAAGAGCTAAGATTCTCTGTAAACAGCATATCTCACCATAAGTTTCTTTTGATGAGAATTATCAGTAAGACTGTATACAAGGTAATCGACTGAATCTTAAAGGAAGAGAAAAGTCGATGTTACTGAAATTGAATAAGGATCATTCATCATATTTATGTACTGATGAGAAGCCATGGAAGATAAAATATCAACTGTTCACAACGCTTATTTTTATTGACATCAACTACATTTTCGCACACTGAATTCTGAAATCCGTTATTTGGAAGTTGAAGAAACGGGGTTTAGATAGCCATTATATCACAGTGAGAGGATTTCATGTGTAACCATATCTAATCAAATATTTTATGCATTTAAGAGCAAAACTGTTTCATTTCCGGCTGCACTATTCAGAAAAACTTCGAGTTTGCCAGTGCAGTGAAATGAAAAGAAACAACTCCAAACAATAGACGTATCTCTGATGTAATAACAGTATGATTAACTACAATATTAAGGCAAAAATTAAAAAATCTAACAAACTAGTAACATAAATAGGACTAGAACGTAATTAAAATTAACCGCGATACTAAATTGATGAACTACATAGTACTGACCAGTTTAAAAACAGTTTCCTGGCTAGAAATTCGTATATGAGTTTAGTGATACGATTGGTGTGGTATAAAGCAGCAATTAGTGGTAAATTCAGGATTAGTTGAATCCGCTGCTGCTCATTTCGAAACCAAAATGAACTCATGTTCGATGAATCCGTAGGTAGTGACTCACTCCTCTAGGCGGATGTATTATCTGCGAAACTAAACTATTTGGAATAAAATAGTTCTAAAAACACTGATTCTTAGAATCAAAGATGGAATTCTACAACCAACTAGTTAAGTCATGTTTGGCTTTTGGAAACTTTAAAACATTTCTTCTAGATACGTTGAAAGAGACTAAATGATAAATGAATATGGCAACTGAACAAGTTTGTCACATAACTATAATCGAAGGAAAGTTATGTTACCAACGGTGATTGTTGTGTATATGAACAACCTATTTATTCTGGTAAAAAACGTAAAAAATAAAGATGGAGGTGAATACAAAGTGGGATAAAATAACAGCAACAATTTTTATACGATTCACTAAAACAGGCTGTTTCATCTTAATTTCCTCAATATTTTGATTTTAGTCTACAGAAAGATATGCAGTTGGTTAGACTATCTGAAATGATACTGGGTAAAAGGAAAGGTAAAATTAAAATTTAGAACACGAAGGGACTTGGACCAACGGGTTATTGGTCCGGTGCTCTACAATCTATCTGAAATGATCTTGTTTTGGCAAACTGTTCTTAGTGCGATTATAATAAACGGACAGTCATGTCTCAACCGATAAGGCTTTCTGTAACTGAAGTGAAGTTAAAAAGTAAACAGTTTGTACATTAACGAGTGGGTCAGTAACTCAGAGATCACTGGTTCGTGGCTTAATAAAACCAAGTTTTCTTTAAATTTCAAGCATTCTACCGTTACATAAATACATAATTCACACCTTGAAATGAATTCAGATTATGACTAGTGTAATGTTTTTCGTTTTCTCTAGAAATCATTCTCGGAACATTTACAGTGCATAAGTGGAAAAGTTTCTATCAGATAAGTTTATCATTTCAAAAAATGCCATAGTTTCAGTAATAATATAGAGAGAAACAGAAAAATGTCAGATACTTTGTCTTGTTGCTATTTAATATTACCATTAAAAATGTTCCTACATCGTTTTTATCCGAATTCTCACAGATAGAAAATAAATGGTTGTGATAAGCTAAATATTTCACATTTACCGACAGATTTGCTTTCAGATCTCGAAGAAGAAATAACATATACTATAACATGTGAAGAAGGAATGAAATCAATGTTAGACAATTCCTGTTACTTACAAGTCATTTAGGCAAACACATGCAGATTACCGTTCATTTCATACAGAAACGGTATACAAAGCTTAGGAAACTTCACACAATATCAATTATTTCATAGTAACCTAATGAGGCATAAAAGAATTCATTAACACCAAATGTATATGAATTAACGGTGAGCTATCAGTTATTATTAGAAGTTAGTAAAAGAAAACTAAGCGACTAACTGCATTTTCGTATTCCGTATCATGGTTAATGATAAGTCTTACCTTCATGAGTAGAATATAGGTCATGGCATGTTTGAAAGTTATTTTTTCAAACCTACGAACTTCACTGATTCCACTGCCTTGGAAGGTGTGTTTAGTCATTTAGATTTAAAGTCAGTTCTAAAGAATATGTGAGTGCAACCGGATTAGATCAAACGAATTGCAGATAAACATTTAAATACTGTACTCAGAGCGTTACAAAACTCTCTTGGCTAATAGATTTCATTTACTATCCCTTTTACTTAGATAGTGTACAACCATATCTGCCTCATCGATAATGGATTTTTTCATGTGACTTATAAAGTATTATTTAGTGGATTACATCATTTAGGGAACCATTGAAAATCTGGGAGCAATGTCACTCTACGTCTTGAATTGACAGAAGTTGGAAATTGTGAACCACTGAAACCCGACCCAGTGGTTGAATGGTTAACGCGTTCGACGTGAAACCTGAAGGTCCTGAGTTCGATCCCTAGCCGGGTCGTGGGTGCACACTGCTGAGGAATCCCATACCAGGACGAGATAGCTGTCCAGTGCTCCCAGATTTCCAATGTTTCCCCAACTGATGTCAGTCCATGATGAATGCTATTTCTAAATTAAAAAACCCCATTTATCTCAAAAATGCATTACTACTATATTTATCAAAAAACACCATTTTTATAAATTCTGACTGAAATAAAGGTGTTTGTCGATTAAAAAACGTCACCCAATTTATTATATACCGCTTCCTCATCGCGTTCAATCTATGCAGACCATAGTTTAACATTCATATTTTAGCATCGTTTTTGAAGTTATATCAATGATATCATGAAAGAATTAAAAATGGTAGTTTTCATTACGAACTGAAGTTATACAGGAAACCAATGAGGACTAGACAGCATTAGATAACTGTTTACATTGGTTCTCAGCATGTCTATAACTCCACATTGAAATTGTTAATGAATGCCAACAAGCACAAAACATACCAAATAGGGTGTGGTGAATGACTGTTTCAGTCACTGGGTTATATAAATGTTCATCGCTATTTGTTTATATTCATCGCATATACAAAATTACACGTAATTCCGCTGGTTAAAAATCTTCTCCTCCTGTCTTTTTGGTGGAATGGTTGGATTCGTGATAATACCGTAACTGCTAACTGCAGTAAATTTATCGATTATAGAGATTATATAGATTCCAGCGGTCTTTAGCCTGATTTAAGTTATCTTACTGGATTGATTCAATCATATTCACCGATAAATGTTTCTTCTTTGAGACCGTAGAGTGACACATCGCAGTTCTGTTCTACACTCATTCTCAATTTCAGGCGATTACAGTCTTTACTTTCCAACACAGTTTCTGGTCGGTAATCTAAGTATGAACAAGGTCATGAAAACGTTTTATGCAACAATCTGAAGTTTCTGAATAATCAAGCTATTCTGAGATCTTCATCACCAATGGATGAGTCTGTTCTCACCATAGATACTTTTATTATGAAAACGTCAAACAGTTGTTTTAATTGTCTGTATAAAGTATCCTATGGAAAATCATTATTGAAATCATAGTTTGTGTCTATTGAGACAATAGTGGTCACTTCTAACAGGCATATTCTATTTCAAATATAGTAGACTCTTATTCTTAATGGTCAGAATAAGTACTTTCGAATACTTTAAATGAGAAGTTCTTAGACAGAGCAGTGAGGAAGATTTTTAGTTGCAAGGGAATACCTAATGTCTTAGTCACTGATAATGAAATTCATTTCAGTGAGAAGAGTTTCAGTAACTGGCTGACAGATATTGGTTCTGTCACGTCATTCTCAATCAAACAGGTTGACAGAAAACATTGTACGCTGTGGCATCAGTGAATCTAAGCAATTTAGAAAACTTGGGAAAGTGTTTTGATAATATCCTGATTAAGTTTCGGAGTGCAAAACATACTACTAATGAACCTTTAGCTAAACTGTTAAAGTTCAAGATTTTTATACGAATTTGATGACTATGCTTTCATCAGATGCACACGGTTATTGAAAAGTTGATTATCTGCCGTGAGTGAGAATCATACTACAGAAAATTGTTAACTGAATTGCTGAGATTCTGGGTTTGAAAGATGATTCTGTTGACAACAGATACATCGAATAGGTGAAAACTAATCAAGTAGGTTATTTAAATAACAGTTCTATGAATTCTCTTACTAATCCGGATTTCATAGAAACCTCTGACGTGTAGACCAATAATGTCAGAGATAATGCTAACGCAGAATCAGGTTCAAGATGCTTCATGAACATGCAGAGAGATATTTTACGCATAGCGGGGATGTGGAATGACTATCTCAATTATTGGATTACATAAATGTTAATTGCTATTTGTTTCTATTTACTACATTTACAATAAAACAAAGAATTCTACTGAATACAAATCTTATTCTTAAGTGTATTCGGTAGGATAGTCCGACTCCTGATAATTATATAATTGCTAACCATAATACAATTGTCTATTACATATGGCTTCCTACCAGTTGACTCCCAACATCTAACTCGTAAGGTTTTTATTGGCTTAAACTGAACTTGTTAGTAAAATTTTCAAGTAGAAGCACTGATGTTGGCAAGCGATCTTCATTTGTCTTTTCGTCATCGTTTTATATTTTTACTCAGTATAAAGGTGAATTCTCAGCTGAATTTCTCATAGATCACTACAATAAATACAAGTTCCAGCCTGAAGATATTTGAGGAGTGCGAAAATCAGAAGATGAACTTCATCCATTCTGAATGACACACAGACCTGAACTCTGTTTTAGTTTGATATTACTAATGTTTCGTTTTGAAAGTACTTTTTTAGCGCTTGTTACTGAGATAAGATAACAGAAAGTAGAATTATATTAGTAAAATTCCAATAAACTGAACTACTAAATTTATAAAGTTTAGCAATGTCATAGAACCTGGTGCTTCATGGGATAATTCCACAGCATGTTAGCTTAAATGGATTTACTAGTTTGGCACTGCACAACTTGTACCAGTTTCTTTCTATGAAGAAGCAGCTTCATCAGGAGTTTACTTACGGTTTCAAATGAACTTTATAAATTTATATTTGTTGTAAAAATTATCTACTGAGTGCTCATCTTGTTTAATGGCATTAGGTGTTATTTTGATCTTGATACCTATGAAGAAAGCCATTGTAAACACCTTTTAAAGATTTTGGCTAGCTGTCTTCCTTTTCAGTTAATATACTGAAGGGTACTCAGGTTTATGGCTAAGGCTGAGTGTATAAGTACACTTAGCAAATAAGGCTAATTTTTACACATTTCATGACAACGATTTAGCTGAAAACGTGAGGTAAACTGGTGTTGATATGCGATCAAACCATTCTAACCCTTGTCCGCGACATTAATACAAACAACACAGAAGTGCCTAAATACCGTAGTCTAAATATTCAAATCCTCACAAAGTACCATTCGTCAACCTAGTTTAGATATTCAGAAGCTGGAAAAATACTTCATATATAGTAGAGTTTTTTTAAGTAACATATCTTCAGGTTAGAATGTATGAACGGGGTTAGGTACATGCCACGTCTATCTTCATCGTTTGATTTATCAAAATCAAGGAGTTTGTTTGACTAAGAGGTATGACTAAACAGGTCAGACTGTACATTCCAAACGCTAAATGAAAATCGTTATCGAAATTTAATTTGCAATCTAATTAGCTTCATAAATGACTGAAATGGCACAAGGAAAGAGCTGAATAAGTTAAACGATGAAAAACTTCTACTAATCTCTGTTTCTAATGCAAAGTAAATATTGTAATATTTTTTAGCGTGCATAAACAACTTATCCATAGAAACGCATTTAGTTCATATCTAACTTTTGAAGTTCCTGAATCTGAAACTCAATGCGATAAGTGTGTGGAATTCAATGACACTGATGCGAAACTTGTGGTGAATTATATAAAAATGAACCGAAAAGTTAATGTCAGCGAAAATATGAAGATAGAATATTTACTCATGAATCACTAAGCTAAAATTTTACTACCGGGTGAACCAATGATTACAAAAGTTACCTAAGACGTCACACTGAAGTTACAGACTAACACAAGTTTTATTGAAGTTTAATTCATAAGAATGTTTGCCGCGACATGAATGGTTGAAAAAATATGGGCATTTTTACAGAATTTTTAATGTAAATGTTCACTATCTGAAGCATAAAATATGAAGATAAAGAGAAACACAGGATTAACCGAAGGCATAGTATATTTTTGTGCAGAGAGTAGCTAAACTTTAGCATTCCTTGTTAAGACAGTCATGTGAACAAGACAAACTCTTTTACAGACATTTAAAATGTTGCGCAGGGTAGAAACGTTTTCCAGAGGAATTTGTAAATAAATGAAACTTATTTCGATTATAGAAACTAGTTATAGAATCAGTTGTGATATATTTACTGTATTCTAGACTGCTTTAATGAAGTGTTTATTTATTTAAGACACTACTGTAAGTGTAGCTAAAATGTTAGTTATCTTTTTGAACGACTACCATACAAATGATATGGAAATTTTAGAAAGTCATCTCATAATGGTTGACTATTCTTCGGAGTTAACAAAACGCATCTCAGTCTGTTTAAAATAGTAGCAAGTGATCTTTTCTCCTTTAACGAATTAACCTAACCAGAGGTATGTGATCTGACAGCCATAACAACTAGGACCTTGTCTTACCATCACAATTTGCTTTTACATGCCGTCACTGTGATTAGAGTAATTGTTATGTTTAAGTCAGTCTATGTGATTCGACTGATACACTATTCCATCTTTATCAAGAAGAGTATAGCCTTTTATTTTCATATCTTTTGAACTGTTACTAAACAATTAGAATAAAATGGTAGGCAGTGATAGAATCTGTCTAACTAAGAAAATCCCATTTGGACAATCGTTTTCACAAAGGGATCGAAACCCAACTATTATGTGTGGATATTAAAATTCACCTTACAATATTCATCATAATTAATAAAGGCAGTATCAGAGAAATATGATAAGCTTTTAACATAGATTATATTTGAACAAATGTCTGTTTTTGGGATAAAGTAATTCCAACGTTTCACGCAGAAGTTTAATCCGAGCCTCTTCATATGAAGTTTTATTTATCATTGATATACAAACTAAAAGATTTCGTTATTTTATGTGGCCACATCAAAGTATTTAAGTAGTACATTAGTCTAACTTTACCTGTTTGTGTTAGCAAAACACCAACTGTTGAAAAATAGCAGCAAACTTAGACTGGATTAGGTAAACATTCAGCTTATTTATGACTAGATGACAGACGCTAATATAACTCACATCCAGTTATTTTTCCTTTATAGCAGGAAACACTAGACAGTCTGGTGAAATACAAATAAACGTGCCAGATTAACGATTTTATGACCTAAAGTGAACGTGCGACTATCTAATTCTATTTACGCACAGAATTTTGATGTTATTGTATCTGGCAATATCAAAGACAAACCTTTTAACATGCAGAAATAATCACTAACACCAAGAAAACATAAGTATTCTTTTTCCCTGTCCTTTAAAAATATCAGGTCAGTTTGATCAACTAACCAAGGGTCACACATTCCTGTGACAAATGAATGCTGAATTTTCCCTCTACAAACACTAATATTTATAAATCAATAAAGAGGCCGCACATCACGGTAAATGTGCTGTTTTACTTTAGTGACTTAAAATATATTAAAATGTTGGTTACACGTTTATCCTTACTAAAAAACTGCTTGCTTGTGAATTCTTGTTCGGTGCATGGATCCATCTTACATTTATTGGTAGGATATATCTACCATCTAGAAGAAGCTCAAGCTACATCTGTCAACTTCTGGAAAATGAAAACACGTTTGTTCGAGTCCTAATCTCAAAAGATCACAGACTAACTTATATGCTCACTTAGAGTTCATAAATTCGCAACTGTCGGAATTTTTGCTTATTACAAGCATGGCATAACACTTCATTATCACAAGCGAAATGGTTGATAAGAGTACGTTCTGGAACAAGTGGATAAACGGCTGCCAAAGAAAACTGTGGTACACGGGTATGGTGAGGATTTAGTTCTATATTAGATTTGTTTATATGATTTATAACACAGTGATCTAGTATTATTTATTTGATGACGTTTCGAGCATAAATTATTGCTCATAATCACATCAATATGAGCAATAATTTATGCTCGAAACGTCATCAAGTAAATAATACTAGATCACTATGTGTTATAAATCATATAAACAAATCTAATATAGAATTAAATTCTACCACAGTGCCCAAGTTTTACACCTATATTGAGGATTTTGTTGCTCGAGATTCGCCTTAGTAGACTGGAAAGATAAAGAAGATTGTTCAGAAACCAAAACCTTACTTAAAGTTACCTGTTTTTCGGTTTTCTTCAAAAATTAAATACCGTTATTCATGGAACAGTCTTTAAGATTGACTGTTGTTGAGTGATTTCATAGACAACGCAAGACACCGAAAGCGACTGACGAGACTTATGAGATGGAAAAAGCTCCTAGCTTCTTATCAGAATATTTTTTTTGTCCTTTGGTATTGCTGATGAAAAATGGAAAAAAAAATTTGTATGAAGTCGCAAATCAGAAATTCAGGACAGTCATACCACTGACCAAATCACATCCGGCAAGATAAAATAATGCATCAATATTTATTACTGAAAATACCTACTTGACAGAGCCTGGGGAAGAAGATGTGAGCCATACAAAACAATATAACAACGCTAAAACAAAATTGTGATACGGGGAAAGGAAAAGGAAACCAAAGAGAAAGTGAAGTGGGTTGTCAAATCAGCAGACTGGGAGGTAAATCCGAAAAACCACTCATTGCTTTCACTTCACTTTTTTCAGTAATAGAGGAAACAAAAAAGCTGGAGGATGATCACCACTTGTTACAATTCTAAGTCATGTATGGTATTGTCTCAGGTCACTGGATTGCATAATCTGTCGAAACCCATTCATAGAGTCATTAAGGCACTGCAGGTGCTAAATTAACGTAGCTATCCTTCATCGCATAGCACTACGTGGTACACTGGTCATGTACTCATTCCTTCCAATCAGTTTTACGGTCAGTGAATAGTGACTTATGTGACAGCTTCTGGGATGTTATTCATAACACATGTTCAAGCCAGTGAAATCACTGTGAATGACCATCTCTATCACGTCAAGGCACATATTGCTTCACCTCGAAATTAATTACACAGTGCTCCCACTGGAGGCTGGAAATCTTGTAGAGATAACAGTGACCAAACAAACAGACACAGAGCCATTGAATGATATAGAGAAATACAATGATTATCGATCTGCGAAGCTTTTGTTGGTGTTGTTCGAACACTTGGTGAGGTGTAAACGCATTGTCAATGTGTCTTTATTCTAAAGAAGGCCTTAACTTTTTGTGGATGAGATTTTCACACGTCTTGCACAGCTTACTAGGAATGATGGCAGTCACTTTGTTAGGTACTGCTGATGACCATCACTCATATCATTTACACTTTTTTCAAGATGGGTACAAAAATGGCTTCATTCCATAGTGATGGAAATTTCTCAGTCTGCCATATCTTCTCAAGCAATTAAGTCAGTTGTCTGACTATAATGTCACGTCAACCATAAAAAATAGCCACGAATAAGTTATTTGGACCGGATCCCTGTGGTGTTTTAGTATCTTGATTTCTTCCTGGTTATCTGTTTTATTAGTTAGGTAAATGCGTAATAACCATGGGAAATAATATGCTAAAATCGACATTGGTTGAAGAGTAATCTACTTAAACTACCTTTCGAACTGCTCCGTCCACAAATACTTAACAGATTATCTCATTGAAACTAATCTTCTTGCTCAAAATGGCTGGATTAGGGCAGAACAGCTTCTGACGATCACCGGATGTAGCCACTGCTTCCATCTCACTGGAAAATTCTCAACAGCAAGCCTTATAGTACATACCTGAATGCTTTGTGCTTGGTTGCATAAGGAACTTACATCACTATACTTATTGTGTTCTGGACTAAGCTGATAACGACCAAGAAGTAGCAAAACAAGTTAAAAGACTCACTTCTTATAGGTTAGAGGTTCTTTAAGAACAATAGCAGCTTTACTCCTCATTTTTATGGCTTTCTGTGGATTCAGAAAATATTCACCGACACACTTTAGAGGAGTAATGGATGGCCTTGAACTTGAATCCACTTGATATTTAGTTTGTAACGCTCAGAGACACAGACACCCTCCCCAGGTCTGTCCAGAAAAAGTGATTTAATGACCGCCAAAACTTAGTATGCAATCAGAACTCACATGAGTCCGAACAGGTGATTCAAAATCATGATCACTTACAAAAATTCTTATTCTAACAGCAGTTGAATGTGATACCCTCTAATTTAATTGGTAGTGGAGAAAAAAGCCAGCAAACACAGTGGAAATGGCTGGGCGAGAAGTTGGTGCTCTCTAGGAGTAGATTACGATATGGATAAGCAGCAGAAGATGGTCTCAATTATCTGACCTGCCACCAACTAGCAATCCAAACAACAATCTTCTGACTCTAAACGCTCGGTCTAGGTCTTCAAATTCCCATCTAGTACTTCAATATCTAACTAACGCCCCTGGTAAAGAACGTTACTCAGCTGATGGTACAATATATGCACAACTGATTCCAAGCCTCAGGCAGTCAGCGTATAAGCAGAGATGACAAAGAAGTGTTGCTCCTTATTTCAGTATCTTCTCAATCCAATTGAACTCAGAAGTCTAGCAGCAAACAGTCAGTCGTTAATCGAGATCTTGTCAACCAGTACAGCTTTGACTATGGCACTTATTGCGACAATGACACCAGCAGGACTGGTGACTGATGTAACCTGGTCCCAAGATGGGCGTTGTGTAAACACTTTCTGAACTGACAGATGCAGAAGTTATTCCATGCACTTCAATGAGATCTTGCATATGAGTCTGTGAGATATAGCACACATCAATCAATATCAAGGCTTTCCGGAATGCTAGTCAAACCTGTCTGTTGGCTGATCTGCATGAAGATGTGGACGGTAAAGTTGTCATTCTTAACCAGAACACTAAGTTTGAGAATAGTTGTATCAGGCATAGGACTGAAGGACAGGTTTCTGGAGGCAACCGTTTGATGACTCGAAGTGATACAGACATCCGAGAATTTAACCCAGTGACGAGTAACTGAGTGGAATAATGATGTACATAGAGATAAATGTGAAAGTGAAAACGAAAAGGTAGCATAGTTTCTTTAGTTAGAATAATGACGAGATAGGGACAAATGGAATGGTTGAGTAAATAGTTCATTACGTCATGGACATTTTTCGTTGAGTGCTTAGTGATCTTCGTTGTTAACGATGATTCATAAATTATATGTGGGGTGTAATGTGACTCAGATGCCCAGACTGAAACATTTTGCTTGATTCACAATGCAGCAGAGCAAAGCTACGTGCATTCCCATTTTTGCCAGTGTCTGAGACAGGCTATACATCATTCCTCTGTTCTAGATCATAGGGTCTTTGTGCATCACTAGCTTGAAATCAGACCTTTTTAAAGTATTCGGTGACAACGTTAAATGTTCACTTTCACCCTCAGATGTTTTTAGCAACACTTCCGTTATGGGAATGCAATGAGTAGTACTTATCTGACAGAGGCTGTGAACGCTGGGCATGCGAGAGCATTTCGGGTGTATGGTAGCGATCATCTCACTCTTCGTCAAAGGTGTGGTTACTTAAAGTCAGTGGAACACGACTCAAAAAATTGATTACTGAACTTCTATGTCTGGCTTTGTAACGAAGTTTGCATTTCACAAAAGTATTCATCACAGACTGATTTCAGTTGAAGAACCATCGAAAACCCTAGACTACTAGGCAGCCATTTAGCCGTAAGCATTCCACGCCCACGAATCATCTATCTGCCGAACTTAGGTTTACCAGGTCTAATGCGAGCACATCATCATTCAGCTACTGGATTGGTGTCAAAAGGTCTGCATTTTAATGCTTGTGCCATCTACCAACACTTTCCGTTCCAATAACACTTTCTGAGTATTTGTTATGAATCTTACTTGTGACCATTCTGATTGGCTGTCTTGATTCTCCTCACTTCTTGTATGGACTGATGATTGTCATTAGGCTAGCTTGCTCGTTTGAGAATTGAGTTCCCAGCTTTGATCGCGCATTGCTTGTAAATTAATTAGCCGCATCTTTTTAGTCATACTTGTAGTGAATTCTGGGATTTTCACCATGGAAGGCATTTGTTATTATTATTCTGGTTATAATCTCAATTATCAGTAACTTTTTGACAGTAAACCTCAATAATTTTGCACTGGACTTTTGGGGTTTGGGCGTTACTTCAGCTACGGTTTCCAATTCAGTAATGCATATGACAATAAATTTGAAAGTGATAGCGTAAAACCAGCATAGTTTCTATGGAGAGACAACAGTGGTGAAATGTCACAAAAAGATTCAACATGATTTTAGGTATTCAGATTTCAGTACACCTATTCAAGTTTGAGCAGTGCATTAGAATTTTCTGTTTCAGTTTAATTTTCTTATTAATGCGTGATCCTGTATGGTCACCTAGATTTGCGCAGATGGTTGTCTTTGGGGGCTGGTCACAGGGACTTTGACTAAGATTCTAATTCACAAGAGAGAGAAGCAGTATAAGGTGATATATACTTCAATCCTTCGTTATATGTCCTGATGTTTATTTGCATCCCTGGTTTGGAGTCAGGGTTTTTCAACTCTTCTAGATCAACGTTCCATTTCCAGAAGTCTGATGGTGATGGGAAACAGTTACCTTCGCCTTCAAACTTTCTGGAAACACCCCAATCACGTGAAGGCAGTGATTAGGCCATATGCGAGGATTTCGATAGGATGACAGCGACCACTCCACGCCTGGTCATTCCAGGGCTTTCAGGCGGCACCAGAGAGTATTAAAATCATGACCATATGGGTGGAAATATTATATGACCAAACACAACTGTCTCTTCAACCTAATGACTTTTAAAAGGATGTGAAGTAGCTTTCTAAAAAAACTATATAGTATCACTTTGAGCTTCTGGGAGATTTCTGTTATCAGGGCATACGCATGAGTGCTTATGGAAAATGCACTTAAAACTAAAGCCAGGAGAATTAATAAATAGTCCCTCTCTCTCAAAATTTTTTCAAACCTAATACAATTGTTGTTAAGCATGTCAGTTCATCTTCTGAATTCGTTAAAGTGATTTCATTTTTATGTTTTAAGATATGAAAGGTTTTCCTTTCTGTAGGAATTCAGTTTATGGAGCAAGTAAGGTATCTGGTAACCTATCAAAAGATTAGTAGGCTGTCAGGCAATTAGTTCTCCCTTGCTTCACAGAAATAAGATGATCTTTCAAAGTTTTTGGAGATGTTAGGTCATAGCTGTCCTTGAAAATATAGCTTGCTTATGACTGAACCACCAACTGAGTAATCCTGAGGTTAGAATCATAATTCTAGCCTAGGAGGGCAAGTCGATCGATTATGTTATGTTATGAACTGGCTGAAGCAGGTATAATATAAGTTGTGCCTGATAAGTTGTAATTTATCGCAGTGTAGTGAAATTTTGAAGAGAACTGGACGAAACAGAAGCTAACAGCTACCATACAGAGAACTGAGAGTAAGTAACGACATCACCAACAGCCAACAGGAGTCCTGTAGAGATGCGTAAGTTGACTGCTTAAGGTTTTGAAGATCTAAGAGATCAATAGCAGTGTGAGTGACATGAATCGGAATCGATTACAGGAAGAGTTATGTGCTTACTTCGCATCTTTTAAAGTTCACGAAAATCTTAAAAGCTCCATTTATTTTTTCTGTTTTCTTTGTGTTTCCTATTAATTCCATCTTCGCCATTTCTTTTTACGTTTTTCGCTTTCTCTGTTGATGAGAGCCATGGCAACTTGAAATATTAAGCGCTTGTGTATATTTCTAACTTGTTATATCTAGCTGTGTCTAGCAGACTTTATTTGAGGTTGACAGTTGTGTAAAATCAAATCAATTATGAAAGACATGTTAGTAGCAAGAAGAAAATTCAGTCATACTTCTTATAAACAATGAACAGCTTAATCTCTCATTCTCGTTTAATAGGTTACTAATCAAACTTCACAACTATTGTTACAATTTCTGAGTTTTATTCGATCACTCCAGCAAAATCCAATCACTTCATGCTTCTTTCTATCCAAAATTCGGCTCAAACTTATACTCTAGTTGAAAGAAGTGTTTGAAGGAAAAATAATAGCATTTTGAGTGGAAAGAGCTCAGGCTTTTGGGCATATTAACCGCTCTGTAGAATCGAAAAAGTTACGTAATGATGTACTGTTTACTCATGAGTAGTGTGAATGTAGAGCGAAATAAATTAGGAAAGACGGAACTACGACAAATCAGCTCTACTAACATTCGTTAAAGTACAAATGGAATAATTACCAAAGAAACAACTCACAAACGCTGAAAATTCTTGAAATTTTAGCTTGCCTTATAATATGATGAGATATGCACAATGGTTGATGTTGTTGCAAAGAGGACCACTTAACTTGTTTCTGAAGATCATGAAGATAAACGGATTATTCACCGTTATATTATCTGGTAGTCACTCTACAGTCACATTACAGACAGTGCCGGTTTGAATTTGTCAGTCATTTAGAAATATCTCTAGTCATGTAAAGTAACAGGGTTAAGCAATCAGCATAATAGCTATGGTAGTTCAAAGTAAGCTAATATTCTGTTCTATTGATTTCCGGACTAATGATCACTTTTTAGGACACGCAAATACTGTGCTACCTTAAATTCTGGATATCATAACAATGTACAGAGTGTAATACTAAAAGAAATGTCTCCCTCATGCATATATACTGCAGTAGTACAAAGATCACTGTTGTAAGATGAAGCCAGTAACATTCAATTTCTACCTATTTACTAACTCCTTATTTTATTCTACAATTTTCCAAAGTATCCCGTTCATTGAGTACTTAAGTTTTTGTTTACATGATCATTGTGACCTGCTGCTTCATCACTAGCACTACAAAAAGTCGCCAAAACGTTCAGATTGGTTTACATGGTATTTGGTACTTTGCAGTTCAAAATTGTTGATTTCAATACTTTTTACTTCCATGTATAAAGACAGGAGAGTAATAAAATTTCTATATTGTACGCCTATAGTGAAGGGTAAGTGGGTGAATTTGGACACTTAATAACTTATTTACTTAGTAACCATTGCTTTTCTTCATTTCTAAGCCCAGATGAAGAAACGAGGCGAAGAGACTACATATCAAATATTAGACTTAACATCGAGATTACTCTTGCGGTTTCCTTAACGGTGTAGTATTCAACTGAAGGCAATATAACTAGTGTGATATTTGTTTATTCCTAATTGCAAGGGAGGTGTCTCAGTAGTATATTGCGTGTAGATATTTTGCTTCATATACATCGTATGAGAGTCTTTCATGGTAGTACCCTTTGAGATACCTTAAAAGAGTGCGGGGAATGATAAGCTAATGTGATTATACACCCTTCAAAACGATGCTTCAGTTTATGTATACTAACAAGTTGATTGAATATCATTAGGCAAATTTTGGTAAAAAATACTGATATCTAAGTGTGAAGTGTATGATTACGTAGGTGTTTCAAATAATACAAGTGTTATTCACGTTTGCGTTGTGCAATAGGACTCATGAATGCCTAAACGATTTCTCCAACATGAATCATATCTTCCTAAAATGCGCAATTCATAGGAGTCTGAGTTCTTGCAGCTAAGTGATGTATTCTTAGGAAGTGACCTCTCAATCTAGACCCTATATTGCGTTACAAAAATGTTCCATTTTGATTTAAGAGATTGTGAACGACATGTCATAGCGTCGACTTAATCCACCTATAATTTATGGAGTAATTAAGGGTCAAGAAATCAGGTATTATTCCCCCGAAAGTTCTGAAAAGAAAATCATGCATACAGTACTCCAGGAAAGCAATCATGCAAAATAATGAAAAGTGCATCACAATAGTGAGCCTATTAGCTTGTTGGCCACATTGAGACTGATCGACTGAATTCGGTCAGCTCTGAGTAAGAGACAGCAATATACGTTGCTCTGCACTGACCAATCGATGCAAACCAAGACCATCTCAAACAGTCTCATTAATAATTTACAAATCCATTCCAAGGTGATCATCAAGAGTTTTAGCTGCAATAAATATGACATTGTGGATATCTTTATATTCATTACTGAAGACCTATTAAAGCAAAACATTGTTTTTCTGATTTCATTTACGTGGTTTACTTCAATCGGTGACCTCGGTTGTATTTCCAGAGTGTGAACAATCTCCAAGGTTATGAAGCGGTTGCAAAATCATCTATCAAATTTCTTTGAAACTGTTAAGTTTGAAAATTTTCTTTGCAGTGTTCACTTAACTAATTGATCCTAAGTTCTTCATATTTCGCAACTGTGACTGTATCTTATAGGTAAAATAAAAGTTTAGTTTACTTCTTTTCTATTTGAAGGAAATGACCAAATATGTTCTCAAGACAGATATTTTAGTGCCAAGAGAATTATGAATTAGTGAGATAGAGTGTAGTTTTTTATGATTTGATTCACAAGAAAGTCTTTTTTAGCTGGAATCGATGATTAGTAGGAACGTCATGCGTTAGAGATTACACACTTCAAGAATTCATCTACCCAGACACCTACTAACATTCAAGTTTACAAGGAGACTGGGAAAGTGTATCAGAATTACTGAACATTGCTTTATTGTTTGAATAGACTTTTCTTTGAGGTTCTGTGCTGATATGAGACTGAAAAACAGTTTTAACCGTTGGGTAAAGACTAAACAATTACGTTTCACTGTTAGGAGAACGAAAATATGACTTTAGAATGGGGTTTCCTCCAGATAGCAGTCATTTTCAGCAGTAATGTTCCTAACGGTAACGAGTGCCTATTCATAGTATTTATATTAGCACACTATGAAAACCTTTCAGACTATGCAGAAAACCAATTTAACCGAAAGGGTATTCATCAATGCAATATGTGGGTATTTTTATTACAGTATGTAACCTTAATGTACGAGTGGGAGATTGATCCTATGTACATCAGCGTTTGAATAGTGTAGGTCGTTTGGTATTCCTGAGAAATGGTAACAGTTTGCTTACAGTTTGTGGAGAGTTTTGTGGAAAGTGAGATGTTCTTTTTCACGCGATAATCGTGTGGATCTTTTCTTCTTGTATTCCTCCTGTCAAACTATAACTGCGTAAAAGTTGAAACCTCACCACAATTAGCTATTCTCCTGACATCTACCTGATTCCCCGGACATATATGATAAAAATTATGTGTGGCACATATAATTAATGAATAAAACCACTACAATGGAGTTGTCCGGAGTGCATTTCCTGAAAATGCTTTGAAAACTATAAAATCATTTTAGCGAATTTTCGGCCAGCAAAATACAGTATGCAGAACCCATTGGCTGTAGATGGCTAGAGTGCTGAAGTATTCCGAGGATATGGAAAGCTTCATGAATAGTTTTACTCCTCGGAAGCTTTTGAGTAACAGTATTAAGATATTTGTATAATATTTTCTGCATACTTCATAGCACTTGACCTTGAAAATTAACTACTTAAGCAATGTCAATCACAGTTTCCATTGTGTCACTCTTCTCTCTTATGAAAATTAGAACTGATAAAGGGAACCAAAATTATAGCTATGAACAACATTCGTATTGTTCATAAGCATTTGAAGTGCAAACTAAGAACAATTCATTGATCTTCAATGTAGCAGCTGAGTTGAAAAGCTCACAAATATCCTTCATTTTCACTTATAACTCCAAAAATCATTAGAGCTTCAACATTCTAAAAGTGTAGGGCTGTTTTGCGTTGGTGATAGCATTGAGGTATGAAAACGGAACTTACTTCTCTTAAAATGTCCAACAAACTTAGATCTTTAGAATTCCACTGCTTTTCATTTTCTGATTTTATTGGTAGTACAGTTTTCCACCGATCTAGAGTTCATGTTGAATCATTCCTACTACATCTGTTATACACTGAATAGAGACTCAGTAGTCAACCTCTCCAGAAAATTAACGATATAAGTATTTGGACCGTTACTCCGTTCAAATCTATTTTGCAGTTGTGCATAATCGTAGGCATAGCTATACCTGAAATCTTCTTTACGTCACTCATCTTAGAAGGGTCTATCAATATAGACTTTGCATGGTTTTATGCTCCTCAAACCTAACTAAACGTGACTGGCTGGTTTGACCTATGCACCTAACCTAACAGTTATTGCAAGGTACTCATCGAATTGAAATATTTGTCGAGTTGTATCAGCGGAATCCATACGTCGACGAAGTTTTCTCTTATTTAACTTTTAGGTTTGAATACCACACTGAATCTAGTCTTATTGAAAATTCTAAAAAGAATTTCTGATGTCTCTTCGATATTATATTGGCAACAAGGAAGAGACTTTGAATTCCTACTTTGGTGTTGCAATCATGCTCACATTACTGATTTTCCAAAATGTTTGATTCTTTTAGAAACTCCTGGATACACTAAGGAGGAAAGTTATTGAAAAGTAAAGCTTCTGTTATGTATGTCGATTTTGACTCACTGTCTGTGACATTCTGGATCGACTTTTAGTTCGATTGGTCAAATATAAAATAAACCTGCCTTTACTGATATATTTTGTGACGACCTACTGTCTTAACATCTATTAGAAGGCGATCGTGCAATTATGAGGTGAAAAGATCAGAAAATTCTTGCTTTTATTTCCCATGTACGCTGTAATTATATACTATTGATGGATAGAGTCTAGCAGTGGATCTCAGGATGCGTGTACCATCCGATGTAGAACTCGTCGCCTCCCAGTAAGCTATTCTGCACCCGCTGAGACTCGAATTCGTGACCTATTGCTTCAAACGAGAGATCGTTATCCACTAGTTACTTCTATTATACATATATATATATATATATATATATATATATATATATATATATATATATATATATATATACAAAGCGACATGGATTTCACTAGACACCAGGACACACCACTCTGAAAATCAGATCGACTTCATCTCAATGTGAAGAAAGTGGAGACGTAGCCTACTCGACACAAGGTCAAGAAGAGGAGCAGATTCAGGATAAGACTACTCACTGTCTAGTGCAAGGAACCTTGCAAATCAAGTTGAAAGCCTTCAAGGAAGCTGGTGATAGACCGCAGTTCAAGTACAACACTCGGAAACTGAAGGACGAAACTACAAAAGAAATCTTCACGTCAGTCAGCCATCAAGACAAAATGGGAGATATCGAGGAACATCCATGAAGAAACCTGTGTGGAAGAACACTGGATGTCTTTGAAAGCTATGTGGAAAGAAACATGCACAACCGTATTAGAAAGGAGGAAGAAAGAAGATAAGGAGTGGAATGGATCTCGATGGACACATGGAAGCAGATAGAGGAGGGAGAGGAAGATGGTGATGGTGAAGCAGAAGATAAACCAGTGCAGGGATGCACAACGAAAAGACGAACTGAGTAGAACGTACAAAACACTACTCTGGACTTAAGAAGTGAAGAAGAGTGCACGCAAAGATAAAAGACACTTTTACGAAACACTGGCAAGTGAAGCAGAACAGGCTGCTGGTAGGAGAGACCTGACAACATTGTATCAAATAACCAGGTTACTATCTGTTGTGGAAGAGATCAACGCAGATGAAACCAATAAAAGATGATGAAGGAAAGCTGGTTACCAAAGATGAGAAACAAAGGAAACGATGGGCTGACCACTTCAAGAAGCTCTTGGACCGACCACCACCACCACCACCTGCACTTCGTCCAGAAATACCGCCCGCAGTCACAGAACTACAAGTGAACATAAATCCTCCAACAAAAGTGGAAGTCCTGAATGCCATAAAGCTACTGAAATGCAGGAAAGCAGGAGGACCAGATAGAATCATCCCAGAAGCACTGAGAACAGACGCAGAGACAACAGCGGACATGCCCACACTACACCACTGTTGCAGAAGGTGTGGAAGGAAGGGAAGGTACCTGTCGGTTGATTGGAAGAAGGGTTACTTTGTCAAACTTCCAAAGAAGGGAGACCCAAGTGTTTGCAAGGACTGGAGCGGAATCACGCTCCTGTCCGTGTCCACCCGAGGCAAGCAAAATATTAAGCCGCATCATCCTGGAGAGGCTAGAGGATGCACTGGATTCAAAACTACGACCATAACAGGCTGGCTGGATTCAGGAAGTACAAATCATGTGCGGACCAAATTGCAACGCTACGCTACGCATCATCATAGAACAGATAATAGAATGGCAGTCAACTCTCTACCTCAACTTCATCGACTTTGAGAAGGCCTTTGACAGCGTCGACCGAGAAGTAATTTGGAAACTGCTTCAACACTACGGAATACCATAAACCTTTATCAATCTCATTCAACAACCATATGAAGACGCCACATACCAGCCAAGTAATTCACAATGGGGAGCTCAGTAATGCTTTTGAAGTGAAGACAGGAGTGAAACAAGGCTGCCTACTATCACCCATGATATTCTTGATTGTGGTGGACTGGATTATGCAGCAAATGTGAGGAGCGAGAAGAGGGGGACACGCTGGACCGCGTGAAATAACCTAGAAGATCTGGATTTCGCCGATGACTTGTGTCTAGCGTCACACAAACTTAAAGATCTACAGGCGAAAACTAACAAGTCGACAGAAGAGGCGGGGCAGCGAAGACGGGACTTCAAGTGAATATAGAGAAGACAGAGGTGGTGATCATACCCAACCAACACCACCACCAACAACAACAAACTCCAATCACCATCAACGGGATAAATCTGATGGAAGTAGTCTCTTTCACCTACCTGCCTAGGCGGCATCGTTTCAACTGAAGGCGGCACGGACAGGGACGTCAAAGTCAGGATCGGAAAAGCAAGACCGTCCGGGGACATCACGCGCCAGGCCCTCGAGTGGAACCCAGATGGGAAGCGACGAGTTGGGCGCCCGAGGATGACATGGAGATCTTGTGAGGAAGAAATGAGAGCTTCTGGGCTGTCGTGGAGCCAGGTTCAAAAGATTGCAGAAAACAGATTAGAATGGAGACGTGCTACTGAAGACCTTTGTTCCACTAGGAACCCAGGGGAGAAAGAAATATTACATAGACATTATGTAAGATGTGAACGGACTGAAAGAGAGGGAAGTGATTTAAGAAGTCAAAGGCTAGAAGAGAAGATGCAGAGCTTTGGATTTCTGAGTCAGAAATAAAAAGTGAACATGTGCTTCTTTTTATAAATTGTTTCTTACTTATTAGGAAACTTTGAAGAAGAGATATGTCGATGATTGCGCTTCTATTGGAACTATGCCAGATAGTATATGCGAACCATTTTAGAAAGGACGCTAATCGAATGACCAATATCCTTAGATGCTTTTAGTTTTAACTTACTCGTGAGTTAAAATATTATTGATTTTCTCAACGCATCCACTCAAGTTAAACCAAGATTAAGATGGAGAACAATGACTAGTCAGTTCAAAGTGATCATGATTTATATAAGCACAGGGAGGGTGTAGATTCAGAACATGCATGGAAATAATGGGAAGTAACTGGGGGAAAATGTAGTGGAAGGAAAGTGAGACAGAAGGTAAATTTGCGTGATGAAAAAATGTTCATTAAATACATAAAGACAAGATGGGCCATCCATATCGCTGCAAAAGACTTGAAGTCGTAGAGCACATTTGAACCTCAGACGGATGATCTTAGTTGCATTTTATTTTCTGAGCTGGTTGGCTTAAGCGTGATTAAACCACCCAGGTCAGAGAACACAATACAATAAAGAGACTTGAAGTGATTTCAACGAAAGTCTTCAGTCCTTTCTTGTAAGGGAAACCTTAAGCACGATGGTGGAGTATAATTCAATATTAGATTGTTCAATTGATATAGCGCACAGTGACACAGCATAAATTGCCATCTGCATTACTAACGCCAGCCACGTCTAAAGCTTATATCGTTTGAATTGGTTATCATAGACTACACGGGTTGATTTCTAGATTGAACCACCATTAAGTCATTTCCTAACCATCTCGACTACCGTTGGTTAAGATGGTGAGACAAATCAGAGCAAACTCAGTTGGTGAATATATACAACTTCATCGACAGATATGTCTATTCTGTTCGACTGATTTGTCTAGAGACATTTGTGTAGGAAATTCAAATGAGAGATTTTTCATAACAGGAAAGAATAACAAATCCGAAAATGTAGAGGCATAGAATTCCTAACAATCAGTTTAAACAGATTTGCACAATCATACCTTAATGGTTAAAAGGAAGTATGTTATGCAGTAACATGCGTCCGAATAATGGCATAGAATACTGCAGATTATCACCACCAGTATTACTTTCAGTACCTCGACGATTGTTAGAAGTAAGAGTTACAACTTGTATAATTTGATGTAGTGTGCTATTTGCTACGTTTTCCTAGCCAAATGGTTTAATGATTAGCTGAAAACCTTCACCATGTAATAATCAGCAATACCAAACTTTTTTTGAACATTTAGGCAATAAACCGCTACGTTTACTACGGTTTCTGAGAACTCACTTCCTTTCTCAACCCCAGTAACTTAATATTTAAGTTCCGATAAATGATATTAGTAGATTCAAATATTATCGCCAATCCAGATAAAAAGTTCTCATTTCTGGTTACTTCTGTACTGAACTAAAGCGATGGATTTTTGAAGCTGCATCAATACTAAAAACATTAATTGCTAGAAACCAGCAGGCGAACTCAATATGTGTATTGTACGGAAACACTCAGTGTACAAAAATGCTGGTCTGGCCAAGTTAATATTTGGATTGAGAAACTCAATCACATTAACAGCATTTAAATGATGAACCGAAACACGACAGTCACCATGACGATGCTTTGGTGGTCTCAGAGCTTGAATATTGTGTCCTATGCGTCCAGTCACCAAGCCATGTTTCACCAAGTTTACAGATGTACTAAATAGTACCATAGTCATATGATGAGTACCAGCTGTAAAATAATCTTTTAGCAGTACCAACAGTGGTACTATTCATGCTTGATTCACACCTTCAAACGAATTAGGCTACATGAGGTAATTTTTCCCAAATTTTCACTAGCAGTTATGTGAAAAAGCAGTCGGGAACTGACCAATATGTACTACAATAAGAATCTTTGTGTCTGAATCAATTGTCTAGTTCTATTATGAAATCCCTTTTGGAAGTTTCAATAAGTAACACAATCTGCTCCATTTAACACTTGAAAGAAGTCAGTCAGTTCCGTTACAACTAGTTCATGAGGTCAATATGAAAACACTGATTCCATCGCAGATATACGAGGATTCTAAATTCAAGAATTCATGCCGACTGACTGCTAACAGAGTGTTGTATCAATTCAAACATGAATGATTCACTTCAATTAGAGTTCATAACTTGATAACTAACCAATCGGCTTTCAACACTGCAAAAAAACACTTATTCATGAAGAAAGAGCACTTGAAGTAGATTAATTGTGGACATATTCTTTCATTATTTTCTTGAGAGCAGACGGTTATTTTTAAAACAAAATACACACATGTATTACGAAAATGACAAGACTACCAATACTTGTTAGGAAGAGAAAGTAAATAACCAGTAAACATTCACAGATTCTCACAATACCCCAATCACATATATAAGCATTAACCAACCGAGAAAGCAATACTCAATTCCATGAATCTGAATAATTTATATGAATATCAGTTTGATGTATGCACTGGTGAGGAAGAAATAATAACGATAATAGTCGAAGAAGAGAAATGAGAAAAGGGATTGTAAACATTTATTCAACAGCTGTTGTTATTGTGAGAAGGACCAGGGATAAAGAATACTTTCTAGCTCTCTCTCACTTTCATGAAGACCAGATGATTAGATATGAGACAACAACAAAAATAATAGAAGAAGGAGACTACATAAAAGCAAATCAACTAAATATCAATTCTTTTTTGTTTGCCAATTCATGGAGAGTTGGAAACAGTTACTACAAGTAACTCTTAAATGAAGGTAAAAAAACTATCTATTTTCATAAAAAGTAGTACAACCGACTCACAAGAGTTAAAGAAAAGTGAGGAGGATAAAAGAAATACACTCTAATGATAACATAAGGATAGTCGGACTAATTTTTATATAGATATGTGTGCACTAAGGTAGAATATTACACACCAGTAAGTCTAACCGGATACTAAATATCTATGGAAGAAATAATATGCAAAAGAGGTCATGAAAATGTATATCTGTGGGATAAATCACATCTGATCTGTTAACAAATAAACATTTTTTATGGGGACAGATCACAATTTTAATGCAGTCACTATAGGTGAGTGAATATGCATATGCATATACACTTGTACTTACTGGTGTACACAGGTGTATTTATGGTCCACACAAAGAAAACAAAGTTATGATAAGATATCTATAAATACATCACAATTTCGTAAGTAGGACAGCATGCAAAAATATGTTTACAAAAAGTAAATAAGTAATGACCAGGGTAAAAACAATGAAGAAGAAAGGTTTACAAGCAAGGAAATACACATGCATACATACAAAATAAATACAGACGGAGACTGAACAAGTAAACAATCAACCTATTGGATAATCTTTTCCTGCTTTGTAATTGTCAGGTTGACGCACAGCTTGGTCCCGCTTATCAACATTGTCAAAATCATGATAGTATCTATTCCAAACAGTTGGAAATGAAGAATATTTACGATCAATGCAAACTGTTACCAATAGAAGTATACAAACAAGTGAACAAATCGCGTATTTCGGTACGAAGTTACGACTGCATTTTCGAAACAGGAGGAAATTACGATTACGAAGTACAAAACTGATTAATACACCGATTAGAATACCAATCAAGAGATCTATACTACTACTCCATAAATGATTAGCACTCATAGTTGTCTGACAGTTATCATTCACATTATAATTAAAGTCATTATTATTCGCATTCAGTTTGTCTCGTTGTATTCCAGTTTTAATATTTTTATGCTCATCCAATACAATTTCATTGATGTCCCATGATGATGGCAGAGTTTTACGACCTTCACAATATCCTGGACCCAAAAGAACACCGGCTGGTATACCTCGACTGATAAATAAGTAAACAGAAGGATAAGGATACAGAGAGTACTATAAATAACCTAGTCATTAATCTCACCAGTAGTAGATAAAGTATCACTTGATAAATTATGTTTTATACGAATAGTACATTTAAAGTTGAATAGAATTTCGAACTAATAGTCTATGGTCTTCAAACTGACTTCAAGTGCTACTAATAATCCATTTTATTCGCAGTAAATATCCAGAGTAATCCATTTTCAAAGTCTAGTAAGCAGTTGAAAATAAACACGTTTTTGAGTGAATTGTTAACATTCAGACGTGATGATAGACGTAAGTAGAAAATCTAGGTCGACACAGGATTACAAACAGCAGCTTCCAGATTACTATTTAGGAAACCTTTTGCCTAGTTAGAACTGCCAACAATGATTCGATTTTGTTCAAAGTATTTACTGATTCATGGATGTTAGATATTCGGATCGAATATCATATATTTTGTTTGTACTACAGACCCCAGCCAGAAAACTTACATTTAGCTATGCAGTTAAAAATTGAGTCGATTGGTCCTATATACAATAACAGGAAGTAGTCCATCACTTAGGTCCTTTCAGCATAACACTTCGCCTCAAAATCCAGAAACAGTTCACCTACCGTATAGAGAACCAACTGGTATAGAATAATTTATGCTTCAACTATGATGTCATTTTACTAGCACACTATTCTGTAATATATCAACATAAAATAAATACTTCCAAGAGGTATCCTCTTGATGCAAAGCTGTCATTATACTATGAGGAAATAAGTGAACTAATAAGATAAAAAATGGAAATCCTTCAGTTATAAATTCTGATAACTCAAATCTTTTCACCTATTCACTTCAAGATTGGATCAGAAAAAACAGTGAAACCACAGAAGTTATTATGTATTTATTGAACCAACAAGGTGAATAGTTCGTATTCTTCTTAATGGTGGAACGATAGTCTCCTGAGGTGTATTCACTTGACCTTAGTGCTTCAAGTTGTATGCATCTGTACAAATATAGTAGCTAACTCTCAGATTATTGGTACAACATTACCAAAAATGTTGCGAAAACATTGTACTCGAAATCTCTATGCTCATTATAAGTCTCAATAAATGAGAACTATTGTTAGCTATTGCAAACACTTTATAGAATTCGATTAGAATTAGGTAAACTGCGAAGAATACAAATGTTTGAAAATCAACTTCAAAATCACCATTCATGTGCAATGGAACTAGTAACTTAACACCAAACAAAGTCTAGTTGAAAGTGAAGAAAGACAAATCAACTGGTTCTATTTATGATCTTGCATGGTCACAATGAAGCTTTATTTGTGAGTTACTGCCTTGATGCAAATAATCGTCAACCAAAGTTTTTTGAAAAGACTCAAGGATTTAGTGGTTATGATATTCGATATGATATCAGAATATGGTGGTTCCAAATGTTATATATAGTACCACTTAAAAGTAGGTTACAATGGCACAAAACCACTGAGTCTAAACATTTACATCCATCCATTTTATGTTATGTTTATTTATTTGTCAATCAGCAATTTCTCACGGATCCGTCTAATTCCCCCACGTACGTTTCCACAGTATGAAAAATCCATCTCCTAGAATGTGACAATTTGATTCGATACTTTGCTGAGCCAAAATCAAACAAAATATCAGTCAGTTAATTTGTGACAGTGCGAGTTTTTAAGATAAATACTACACACCTTGTAGGATTCAAAAACACGAGCCTTGCATTTGAAAAATTGATTGAGAAAAGATTATCCACGGAAGAGATTTTTATCATAACAACAGTCGGTGTACCAACTGAACTTCAACAGGTATCTTTGCTCTATTTTCAACAAACAACTAAAACGTACATGAGATACTAAATATTCTACAACTTTCTGAAGACTTTTTCAGAAGATAACCTGCACGCACGTTGAAAGCGTAGTCGTCTAAATAGTTGTGTACTACACTATACAAGGTAGTACTTTAAGTAAACTAGTTATTCTATTACTAAAGAAGGGCTGAAATTATTGGCGCTTATGCAATAATTATTATAACCTGTATTAGGCTTTATATTCATCTTGGCGATCGACAGCGGAATCTATGACACGTGTCCTGTCCTATTTGGGACTCGTCAGCTGGATGTACCTGGACCCCAGTGAGCGGTGTTGTTCCCACTGAGACTCGACCCTAGTACGCATCGCTCATAACACAAGCGTTTTATTCACTAGGCCACTGGAGCACGACAGACGCCTCTTGTGTAACGGATATCAGTTGTTGTTTGTTGATGCTTGTAATTTCTCGTTGCTATACAGGGTCAAATTGTTCGACATCAGTAGGCTTATGTTGAATGAGACTTATATCTTTTGTCTTTCTCATAATCAAACGGTAATAATACTAAAACATCTGAAAAATAATGAAGTTGCAAACAGTGAAATTGTATCTTACTTGATTAGGCGACATCTCTGTTCTTCAATACGTGGACCAGCATAAACCAAGTCGATTGTATTTCTAGAACTCCAGAGACGCTCTGCAATAGCACTTGTTGCTGGCCTATAAATAAGAGATAGAAGAAAAAACAACGTTAGTATAATTGTCATTAGAAAGTGGAGTTTTCAATGTTGGTAAAATGAATGAAAAATAGGTAGAAGCATACACACTTATTCAAAGATTACCTTACTCCATGAACTCAAGTTATGCCATCACAAAATCAAGGTTGAAAGAATTTGGACCATCATAAACAACAATAAAATTGTAGCTTAATAACTTTAACTTTGAATGACTACTTCTACTAAATCAAGATTATTAATACAGGGATATTAGCTATGACTTTTTGGTTATTCAGTAACGATTGTTGATAATATTTTTTAACTCTTTGCATATGCTAGAAAATGTTTACAGGGTCTGACTGCAAATTTACTTTGAAGGGTAAAAGTCATGTTCCTGCTCTGAATTTCCTTGAATCATCTACATTCCAAGCTTTTGAAAGCATCGAAACAAACTGTACTGTGAATTTAAAAACTTTATGACCATAACACATATATGTATATCATTTGGATACTAAAATCATTGCTCATTGGCAAGATTACAAGTGTATACTTTCATATTTCAATGGGACTACATTTGAAGTTTCCGTACAGTAGGACTGTTAGTTGCTTTAACGTATGAAATCTAGAAATAGACGATTTGCGAATACGGTACCATTTTAATGTCATGTTCATCGACAAAACTTCGTCCATTTAATAAGAGTACCTCTTTTTCATCATTGAAAGCCGTATTGCAAATCCTTAAGCCAGCACAAGGTGGTTGAGAGGTGAAAGTAAATCTACAATGACCTAATGTTTAAAGCGACATTTAGTCACAATACACTATAAGTCAATAAAAAGTTGTAACTTGTATGGACGAAAGAATTTTGAGATTTTGCAAAACAGTACACGCAACATTGTCAAATACTTTTATACCTGGAGATTGGGACGAAATATCTTCTTACCTAGGTTTGATGATTCCAGGTCCTCTCTGCTACTTTTATCGATCCTGGATACCCACCAAACATAATTGTAATTAAAGATTGTGGGAATATCTCTGTTGAGATATAAGTAACGGATGTTGTTAAAAGCGTACTGATTCGATTTTAACTGGTAATAAACTTAAATATCTTTAAGGCTCGGATCCTCAAAACGGGTAAAACGGTGAATGACAAAAAGTTGATTAAAAAATACTGATCTATCTATATATCTTTACAGGTAACCTTAATTTTAATTGTGGTTGCTCGAATATCAAATACCTCAATAAGACCTACCCTTCCACGGTGTGGGCAGCTGGGAAGTTTCAACCACCCTAATAACTCTGTCAGCTCTCAAGTTCCCCCAGATTACTATCCCCCTTCCTCATCCTCCACGTCTCCCAGTTAACAATCCTACATCATCCTCAATTTCTTCTAGCTCTGCAGCTTTACGCAACGATTTGAGTCCTTGATCTCCTTGAACCACGTTCCAAATTACACATTGGAAACTTCAATGTCCTTAACCTCCATCACCTTGGCCAACAAGCTTCAATGCCCAAAACTCTGGCAACTCGTAACATGGATGTGTGGTGTGTTTGTAAGACACAAATACAGGACCCAAATGCAGTAATTCACCCCTCTAGATCAATATGATGAATTCACAAAGTTAAACCTACGAGTTTCTGGAGATTCGATGGCCAGCTCTTGTACTCTTAAAAAGTAGGGATGGCATTAAGCACTAGGGCAGAAAACTCACTACTGGAATGGATCCCAGCTGACAGACGCCTATACAATGTTTGGTCGGATGGTTCAGTGAGAATTAAAAGGAATAGTGAAACTCTCTGTAGTCTTCTAGTAATCTCTGCTTATGAAACCACTGACAGATGAAGTGAAGGATGAGCTCTACCGAAAACTGTCTAGCCTCTTTCTGTAAGCCAAATGTTCAGACGTGGTTGTTATTGCAGCTGATATCAACGCGTAAGTAGATAGGCTGAGCACGACAGAAATTCACTTACGTGGAACTTTCGGAATCCCAGCTGAACAAACAGATAATGGTGATCCCCTACTACAACTATGCTCAGATGACCGCTTACTTCTAGCTAGCAAAAACGTCAGGCATAAAAAAAGACATTGTCTGACGTGGCGTCTACCGAGTTTAACTCAGTGGTGGATACGCATAGACAACATTGCAACCAGCAAACGCTGGAGAGGGTGAGCGGAAGACTGCCGCTCCTTCTGGAGCACGTGTTCCGCCAGTGATAAAGCGTTGGTTCCAGCACGTATATGTATGCATCTCAATGAACGTAGAAAAACTATAGCAACGATACCATTACGAGTGCAGCTCAACAACGAGGGCGCTAAGGGAAACTAGCTAGACAGTTATCGGAAGAGAACACTATCACTCTTCCAGAAGAAGTTTGGTGCCATCTCCAAACTGCTGTGAAAACAGCATTGAAGACGAAAGTCAACTCTCAAACAGTGATTAAAAAGAGCCAGGGGATATCAGAAGCTTCTTATGAATTAATGGATGCACGCGAATGCATTCATGCAGGCTTTGAGTACGATGAGGAGCGAATGTAACTCAAATGTAGACTGACAAAAGTCTACACAATGACCGCAAGCAGTGGTGGGTAACGAGGGCTAAAGAGGTGGAAAAGGCAGTAGCGATCGGTAACAGGAGACAATTATTTTCATCAAAACCCAATAATCGCCTCATATCCTCTACTTTTAATAGTCACGTCTCATAGTCGTATAACAGGACAGAACGGTCTGCAGCGTTAGTTAGTCGGATATCTCACCAGTCGGCGCCATCGATGGCGCAAGTTGGTTTATACCAAACGGGCATCCTGTATCTGAGCTGAGATTTCATCAGCAGCCAACCGCTTCTGGCTGATGCAACTGCACTACTTCACTCCCTATCATAGAGTATGGAGTCGTTGCACACCAGTCCTGGAATATCACCTTACATATAATAGGTGCCAACGAGACGCATACCAGACATACTTAGATTTCTGCTCAACGCGTTTAGGAGACTGTATTGTGTCAGCGTCTTCATCCAGCATGACAATATCGTCTGAGTCATGTTAGGAGATGTAGGTTCTCAGGAAGAGGTCCCCAAGACGATAACAGTCAGTGGTTGAAAACTGTTGGTGACAAGGCTGAAAACCGGTTACAATGGGGCAGGTGTATTCACTCTTTGACGTCTTCTAAGGCTTCAATATTTGCACTAGACGCTATCTTCATATTGTTTATTCTCTCACACCACTTTGTCTATTATGATATCACTCTTTTTCTATACACCTGTTCTTTGTGTGCTACTTTGAAGTGTGGAACTTGAAACGCATGAACTTGTGTGAGAGATTCTACGTTGTCTTTGTCTACCAATCTGTTTGACTGACACATTGTTGGTTCGACTACTGCAACGACTTATATTTTAGTTTCACCTCCAGTCATCACACAGTTTCGAATATTGGATAGTTGACATGGTAGGACTAAAAGCACTGTTTTTAATGTTGCAATTAAACAACTGATCGAAAGACAATTCCAGTTTACCGAATTAAAACAATAAGGAATGAAATTAGGCATGATTAATCGCAAAAAAAATATATTCTATGAGAGTTCAATTACCAGATTCTCATGAGAACTGTATAGTCCGATTGGTATTCACTCCACATGCAGGCTTCACCACCAATAATCTGTTGTTCAGTATTCATTGGTGCATCTTTCAAATAAAAGAACAGAAAACACAAATAGAAATCAACAATTAGAAAGACAGTAACAACTAGATGGTGCGCAGTATTTTATTTTCGAATATGCTTCAGTTGAACTCCAAGAATAACACACACAAGTAACCTGATGAAAGAAAACAGATAAAGGTTGTATAACAAAGTGCTTTATTCCCAAATACCATGACCGTGAACGGTGGGCCCAACCAGATCGGAGGTTAGGATAGTTACACAAAGACGCCATTGGATGGAGGTTGTATTGTATCGTAAACTGATAGAAGTAAGAAATGTGTACTACTGGGTGCCAACTCAGCAGCCTAATGGTAACGTGCTGGTTACAGAATCTGAAAGTCCTGGTTTTCATCCTTGGTGGGGTCATGGATATGAACTGCTGAGGAGTCCCATACTAGGACGAAGCAGCTGTCCAGTGCTTCCATATTTTCTATAGTTCTCCAACCAATATTAGTCCATGATGAATATCAACCCAAAAAAATAGTTAAAGGGTTGAGTAGAGTAACTTTTGTTTAGAAAACAAGTTGCTGAAATATGCAACCATTCTTTAAGAAATTTGTTTCCATTTTATAATGAGTGATTATGTATTTATTCTAATAGATCATACGTCATAAGCTCAGATTCAATTTTTTACTGAGAACGAGAGTTTATTCGACAACTCTAAAAATGCTATCAGTCAACGTTGAAATAATGCGCAGTTAACATCGAGAAACTGACATCTGCTAGATATCAATATGATGAAATTGAACCTTTACTGCTAATGATTTTAAATTACTTCATTAAAAGATACGCGAGCCCGGAAGTAAAGTTTTGCGCCACTAGGGTAAACCTAATGACTCACGGTTACAGATAAGTTGGTTAATGTGGTTAGAAAAAGTCTTGCCCATGTTGAATATCCACTCACCTCCATATAACATATTGGTTACATTAGTGTAGAAAACGACAAGATGGAGACGAAGGAACGAATGTTTCTTATTGACATCTTGTGCTGTAGTCATCAAATATTGTACACCTTTCACTAAGACAATCATTTGCATAATGTGTTTCATTTCCCCTTCTGCTTCCATTTCGATTTGCTCTTAATACTCCCATATTATCTCTTGCGTTTGTCTCGGCAGAATCCTTACCTATTGCTGTTAATTGCCTATGATTTCTGACGCCCTCTCAACATATACTACTTATATCTGTTCTGATCAGCAGCGCCTACTACAGCAGAAGTAATACAGAGAACCATACAATGGTGAACGTGGTGCTTAGATTCTGAGATATGAGTACATGTAGATGTCTGATGATAAATATTTTCACGAGTAGCTCAAAGATAATTTTGTGAAAAGACCATCAATGTTTGAAGGTGGAAATTAGTAGTTATAACCAACTGATGTGAACGATAACTAATCTGAGTGGACAGATAGACTTTAACTATTTCGATCACAATAATCTGTCACACAAATTCTATATTTCCCGATTAATTTTTATTCCTTTCGCTGACTTCCTTTTTGTGTCATGTTTAAAAGTACAGACGGCTGAAACAATAAATTTCGTACCAGCATCTACATCGACCGACTAGTCAACTTCGTTCATATGATATAACACAACTTAAAGAAATACATTAAGATCATCTTGAACCTGAGAATAGGTGAACTGACTAACTTCATAACCGTTTGCAAGACAATTCATAGTCTTGATAACATTTAGTAATTTCCTGAATCGTAATGCTAGAAGTGGGTTTCAATCCTATCTAAAACTTGTTAGTTGGATGAGCATTCATCTTTATGAATCACACGATTCCTACAAAAACTAGATGCAATCACCTGTTATTTCAGACATATGAATGTTATCCCCATCACGTTACTCCGTTATAATGCTGACCTTCTATTCAATATGCATCAGTTGTTACTGGAGTTTCTGGACCCAGTCATTACCGATTTACAATACTGAAGTGAGTAGTATTCATACAAGAAGCACATATTTCTTACATTAGTTGATCAGTCCACCTCTGCTGCGAAAGATAAGGAAATGCAGTTAAGTTTTTCAGTTTTTGAAAAAATATGAGACATATTTTTGGTGACCATCAACAACTTTAGATACCAATACTGTGGAAACTTTTAAAGCAAAGAGTAACTATATACAGTTAAAAGCATATGACAAGAAATTCTAACTACTTGGTATGTGTCAAAACTTACAGATACAGTGCATGAATTTTCTTATCCTTAATAGATTCGTAGTAACCTCATACAACACGGTTCAACACATATACCCTCAAAAGCAGCCTGTGTAGAGGCGTTCTTGATAAATGGAGCAACTGAACACTATTTCTTCACGACTACTTCAATGCAGAGCAAGAGGTTTTCTCAACATAGTAACGAACAACCAACATTATAAAAAGAGGAAAAAACAACAATTGGTGCACTTACCATTAGCAGGATCACATAGATAAAAATCTGTCCAACGTTTCATATCGTTAAGCGAGTCTAAATACCAACAGGTTGAATAAATAATATTATGTCCTTGAGATAAAAACGAAGTCGGTGAAGTACTCCAGACTTGTATCAATAGTGTTTTTTTAACCTGTAAAATAAGCAGTTATCTATAATCCTCTTATGTCGACTTTTAAGGGAATACTATCATTACAAAAAGGCGAACATAATAACAAGCAAAGAAAATCAAACAGCAACAGAGTGCTGAAACTTGATGGAAAATAGAAAAGCATCAGGAGATTAGGGACAATCAGGTAAACATAGTTCCCTAAAAACTTGAAGACATACCTAACGGATGATTATCAACAAGCAAGTCCACGGAACTCTACTGACTGCATCCAAACACCCAACGTGAAACAAATGCGTGGAAGTGATGAGTCATCTAGCTAAGTAACCATACTACGAATTTGATTGATAAGATTAGATCAACACTTAGGATTAGCCATGACACTGATTACCCTCTAGTGACAAATCAAAGAACGACAAAAATTGAGTACATCTGTATTACTGTCACCTTACACAATAAGAAGATCTCAGTCAAGAAGCCTGAATGGCTGAGATCAACAACCAGGTACTTCACGAAACACTTTCGTATTCTTTAGGATTCTTCGATTGACGTTTATTCACGATGAAAAGTTCGTCTTTACGAGTTGTCGCTTGACTGTACTTAAAAAGAAAGTCATTTGATTAGATACTCTATTTTTTAGAGGAAATAACTTTATTAACAAGGTATTTAAAATTTATATGCCAAGTGATAAAAAAACTTTTTCTTTACTTGGAGGACAAGTTCCCCGGAATGTTATGATGTTCGATGCAGAAAACAAGATGGAAAATGCAAAAATTCATGTATATGCTAGGTTAGACTACAAACTATTCAACTTATGAGAATATATCTTCGATACTGATTTTTGTGACCACAGTATGAGAGCAGACTCGTACGGGTTAAATGATTGCACAATGTTACCTCGGCGATGAAGTACAATAATCTTTATTTCTGGTAAGTGGTTCTTTTCGAAAAGCTTGTTTTTTTGAAGTGATTAGGCGAACTGATGCATAAATTAAACAGATGAATGTCACAGTGGATAAAACCTGAGTCTTAAATCCACTGATGACAAAGTACTGACAGTCAACTAAACTTCGTATTATCTTTAATTGACTACTTTGTATCTAAAACTTCGTTTGGCAAATATTTGTCAATTACAAGCTAATGGATCCTTAAATCAAGTTTAACATTTATCCAATAACGATTTACGATGGAACTATGGCTCGTTGGTTAAGATAGTTGACTGTCACCGGTTTGAACCCCACTCAGCCTACAAGGGCTTGGACAGCCAGGTAGTGGCATCAGCCCTCACAAGTTACATGTGGTTCATTGCTTACTGCAAAAATGTGCACAGGGTTGTTGACACCATATCGACCATGTATCAGAATACCAAAGTTGTCGTATTTGATGAAAGGATTGAGAAAGAGTGTAGAACATAACACAGTACAAGTAGATAAGAATCATACAGTCGAAAGTAAGAAATCAGTCAGTAGGTTCCTAGATGAGATTATGCACAACTTTCTTTTTCGAAGTATCTTAATCTAAATTAATCATTAGGGTTTAATGTATCAAGAAATAATGTATTTCATTTGTGTTTCTTCTCATGTACATTAAAGAAGTGGCAAGAAAAGCAAGAACATATGGTGAGATTACTTGAAAGGATCCCAAATATTCTTCAGTCAGTAGTAAAAATAATGAAAAATACTAACCCGTGAATTTTATTTATCATTGTAATAATGTGAATACAAACGTAGTATGGACGAAGAAGTGTTATTCAAACTGCATATTAGGCGTTTTCTATGGTTTTTAAATTATTACTAAACCATGAACAAAATAACATTCATTGGAAACTCAACGTTATGTTATCAATTGTGGGTACCATCAGTCTGTCAGATTTTGATAGATACTTGGAAAAACTTGCTTCTCAGGAAGCTCTAAGTTGGAACGCAAAATCGATGCAAATCACGTATATTTGACGTGTGCTTTGAATGACCCTTTACCAACAGCCTGCAGCTAAATATTGATCCGCATATATGCGATTCCACAAAATGTTAGTTATCCTATATGAAACTCAGCTGTGAGTATTTATATTATTCAACAAGTATTCAGTATAACTTCTTCCTCGTGGTCAACAATACTATCGTCTTGTGTATTTCATTTTATTCCACTAGCATTCATTAATGATAGACCAACTAAAACACTGCTCTTCATTAGCGTCTTTTCAGAAACTGACTGTTACCAATTTAAGTTGTTCTGCGCTTATCTGGATATTTGAGATCAACTTGCACTAGGAAATGTGGTAACTCAGCTCACTGCTATGCAAAATTGTCGACTGGGCCTTCTAATTACACCAGTGCAAGATATCAAGCATGCGAAATTTGACACAAACAATAGGTCTATTAATCTTATGGAACCTTAATGACTTTAGCAATAATAAGTTCGAATTCACTTCAATCACATAGACAGATTAAACTAAGCATAATATATTCAATTTGGTTTTTTTTTCAAGTGAAACGAAACGAAGTTGAGTATGAAGAAATGGAAGTAATATATACTTATTTAATTTACCCACATCTGCATGGTAAAAACACTTAACAAAAACAACTGATAGTGCAAGGTTGTCAAATTCATTGCATGTCTATGATGACACAGGGTTAATTAAAAATTTCAATACTACGTTATTTGCTACAGCTATTACGTGACAAGTAGCGGTGCTACCCAATTATCTAAACCCCTAAAGACGGAGTAAAGTTCAAACCTATGATGAACTAATCATTCAAATCCGAGCGAGTATGCCATGTACCATAGATCTACGTAAACAGTAAGAATTCTTTAAGCGGGTCCATATGAAAGACACTCTCTGCAACCAATATGAACTTTATTGAATCAAATATTATCCATGCATTTATACCAGTTGGTATCATCAAAAACTGATCAAAAGTGATTTTCTCGACAAAAGTCTAGATAATCTAATCATTACTGTGCCATTTGCATTGGGCACTGTCGACTTTAAAGGTTATATACGTGAAAAAACCAGACTCAAATAAACCTTCTTAACTAAATCAGAATCGGCTATTCAACTATTAGTGTTGTATACAACTGTACTTATATACCATCCGTGACTAGAAAGTTTTCGAACGAAAAACCTGCTGGCATCAACGCAGTTCAGTTATTAATTCAGAACAATCTGAACGAAGAATATTCTCAACACGTTCTACAGCCATAAAATGAAACTGAAGAACCTAATCAGAATTTACTGGAAGGAATATTTTTTTGTTTCTAACTAATGTTATGGGAATCTTCAACTGCTGAAAATCCTACAGTTCAGTTATTTCATATCATTCTTCCCTTTCATGCATTTGAATAAGTATGCAGGTATTCCCTGCATTCTCCTCAGCTACTTTACAAACTATAGAACATAATGTTTATTATAAAAGAAGGTCTATAACGTACTTCCATAAATCGACAAGAATGTTGTGATGAAGATCGAAAATAACGAAGATGTAGCCCAATCGAAAGGGATGACATTTGATCAAGCTATGGATATTACTTAGAGGTTAACACTGTTTATACAGAGCTAAAATGAACATTCTGGAGAAGATAGCGAAAATTGGGAAAGATTTGTACAGTTTCATTCAAGGATTGGTAGAAATTGCCATCAGGATTAAGTAAGCATCATAGAAGGTTAACAGATTTTTGTTATATTGAGGGATAAGACGAACACAACTCAGAGAGAAAATGTAAAACAAAAGGTCATGAAATTATGGAACTTTGTAGCTACAATTTTAGGATATTAGAATTATCAAGGTATAAAAAAATTCATAACAGTATCTTTCTGAATATATAGATCAGGCTTGAGTCTTTAAATTATAATTGCTGCGATCATTGTATGAATAGTTAACCTCTGAGTAGTTTTAACAGCTTCATTAAATTTCATCCACTTTAACCGAGCTACATCTTTAGCATTTTCGACCTAAATCACAACATTGTTGTCGACTTATGGGAGTACGTTGAATGTCTTGTTTTTCTGATCATAAGCATTATATTATATAGTTTGTAAAGCAGCTGAGGAGAATCCATAAAACACATAGATACTAATTCTGCTAATATTGTTTTTCTTGCTGTATTCAATTTCAGTGATTGAAACGCTATTGGGTTGTGAGGATCTCTGGTAGAGACCTTTAATTTATCGATAAATTGGGAATAAAATGCATAAATTAGTTATTATTTTTTTTTTTACCTCGGTAACATGATTCAGAACATCTTGCCATACAATTAAATTCCGCCTTAAATCAGGACTGCTGTTACCTATTCTGGTGACCAAATTCTGGACACTACAAAATAAGTGAGAAAAACTGGTATCAAAATCGAAAGATCATGGAACACAAATATATGCACAAATGAATGAGAATATATATTGGTGAATGTAGACTTGTTTCAGTCATCTAAGTCCATGAATAAATACGTTAAACTCAGTGACTAATTACCTAAACGTTCGTTTCACGTTATAAAAGTGGAAAAGGATTCCAACATGGTATCAATAAGTCGAAAACTAAAAGGAAAGTACTACTACGCATTTTCAAATATACACTCAGCGATCTGGAACTTCATAATCTAAATGTGTCGAACAGTGTAATCGCACAGTACTTGCTCAATACTCGATATAAAGTGGATATATTAAAATCATTTAAAGTTAAAAACAATCTATTAAACTTCAGCTTTTAGCTTTCTGTTGAGGCTACTGCAATCAAAAAACGAATTGGAAAGTATCGGGTGGTCAATCTCTTATTTTCACGGTACTTCCCATTTTTTGAATCAATCTGGACGTTCAATTATCTGATTATTTCTTTTTCTTATTCCGTTTATTTCAAAATCTACCTTCATTTTTTTTAGTTTTATTCACCTTTGTTTGTCTGTCTAGCTAAGGATAACGCTTTATATGGATTACCTACGGAGCTATTTATGCTACTGTTAGAAGTTTATCGTTCCCATTTTATCTTTTTTTATCTACGGTTTAGGATTATTTATTTAATCATTCTATAAATAGCTTCCTAACAAAATATTCTTGAAAATTTATATTTCCACTAATTCATAATTTACTTTAATGGTACCTTGTGAACTTGACTAGTGCATGTGTAGATTCTTTCATCCACAATCCACGCGTTGGTCTTAGTTTCATCATAATCATCTTCTATCATACACCTTTTTATTTGTTTGACCATTAGGAACTGTAGCTAGATAGTAGATAGGCACGTATCGAACACGTACTAACCATTTCAACCGATAAAGATTTGCAACCTAGCTGACTGATTCATAACTGTTAATGGTAGATTACTTTAATTTTATGCAGCTGTTTATAAGGTTGATTAAAGACTATTCAAAATTTCATTCCTCCCTTAGTAAGCTAATGGATACTGTCAGTCTAGTACGTATCCTACGTTTATTAGAGGACACATAGATGCTTGAAGTGAGGCTTGATTAGAATACCAATTCACACCGCAGATAGTATCCACGTTACTGCAGATGTATAAAACTAGTTATGGCTATTTGTAAAAATGCCAATCAAACTGCAGGTGAGTTGGAATTATAGGGATAGCATTTTGCAGGAACCTTTTGAGTTTATGCTGTATCATCTAGTTGAGGAGTGAAAGGACAACTGAGATTCAACTGAAACCCACACTTTTTCCAGCATATTTTTTTATTTTATATGAATTTGTGAGATGATAACAACTAATTGTCAAATTGTTAGATAACTGTAAGGTGTGCTATATGAAATCTTCACATGGATCAGATGAAGTTAAAAAGCGTGAATGCACCTACACCTGGGTCACAAAAAACATAAAATGCATTATTCATTACCTGAGATATTGGTTTGTTTGCTCAGGATTTTCATCGGACTCGGCATGGAATAGAAGTACTAGATCCTAAACAAGTAGTTTCAGGACGCCCGAGATGCTATTTCATAAGCTCAACTAGTAAACTCAGGTTACAGAAGTGGGAGCAAAAGAATATAGAAATATATTAGTAGCGATGTTAGTAGCCAGTGAACCTGATCAACTGGCATTGTCTCAAACATTCACCATCCGAATGCTTAACACTGGGTTGATTGCTTTAGACAGACCACGCATTAATGACTTGAAAAATTATCCAAAACAAATACATATAAAATACATTTAGCGATACTTCAATAAGAAGATAGCTTCATAACGCAATGTATGTTCTTGTATTACCTTATGAATTGTTTATTACGTAAGAAATAAGTAGAAATTAGTAGAAATAAGAAACTCGTTAACCTATGAACAAACGACCATCCTAATAGATAAAATTTATTGGTTCTTTTCAAGTATTTCACCAATAACATGAATAAGTAGAAAATTACAATGGTATCTTACCGTCTCCAAAAGTAGTTATTCCAAAAATTTGGATTGAAATGAGCAGAATACCGTTCCGTTTGAGTGATTTGAGGATCCCGTTCCCTTCATCATAAAATATATCAAGTGGAAAGAATTCATAATGCAAAAGATAAGAAAAATAATAAGTGACCGAGTTATTCACATTAAAATAAATTCTTCGAGCAGGATGATATACCATTGAAGCTGTAAGCCTTGTGATAGCCAACAAGTAATTGTACTGGCGAGTGGTATAACTTTATTTACACCCTAATCGTAAATATTTTCTGCACTCGGCTGAATTTACACATCGACTACTATGGTTGTCACAAACTTCATTCAGAGAGCCCGGAGACATCACATGCACACTCCATATATAGGAGGAAACGTTTAGAAGCCTGGTATTCAAACAAAACAGTAATCAGTTAACACGCAGACGTAAATCCAGTGCATAATAAGAAAGGAGCAAACCATCAACCAATTGAAAATTGACCAATTACAACAATATATCAGGCTTAATGACAGAAACAAAGAAGCACAACTGCAACATAATAAGTATTTTTTTCCAATCTGATACAACTAAATTGAAAGTCAAAGAAGTCAATATATTGCAAAACCTTCATCTTCAACTTGCAATCATAGAAAATCAAAGTTTAAGGAATCTGTTGTCTGAACATTCATGTTACTTGTGAACATCTATCACTTCTCGCTGAATTTTGAGTTGATGTCATCGAACCTGGTGATGAAATATTACTGCTCAGGGAAGAGCCAATAATTTCCAATATTCAGTTTTTAACAGTTCCATAGAATGGTTGCAGGAGAATTAGGAGAATATAAATATTTCCACTAAACTATCTAACTCAAGGAGTATACAAGCAACAACACCGTCTTCTCAATTAGTAAATCACTATAATAGTTTCAGTAATTTCAAAGGTACTTACGCTAAATAAACTCTAATTCTTATGATTATATGACTAATGGAATAACAAATGATGTCATAGTACTTCACACGTTACAGTTCTGTTTTAGACTCAATAAACCTAGAAATAATACCACACAAAGTAGTTCATCATTTAGAATTCGTTTAAAAAAACATATACAGGTGAGCAGCATCGCCTAATTAACACGTACACTAGTTACTAGCCGAACCTAAGCACGCATAAAAAAGGGAATGTTGGGCATAGGGCTAGCAGCCCTACCCCACAAAACCAATCCAATCTCTAAAGAAACTTCAATGCACAGAAAAATCTACAAAAAATAAAGATAAGCTTATTCCTCGCTAGAATCATGGAGATGAAATGACACCAGTTGGTGAAAGCCTTCGTGAAGTCAATTGACCGATGTGCCTTCTCTCTATGAAAGAAAAAGTGAACATGGGGACATGGAATGTCCAAACAATGTTTGAAGCTGGCTGACAATGTTGCCCAGATCGTGAAAGAGATGAGAAGGTATGGTATAGAAGTGCTAGGAATCTAGGAAAGCAGATGGGATGGATGTGGACTCTCCAAACTCTTAACTGGAGAGTCGATAACCTACTCCGATATTATCATCCAAACGACAACCACGAGCACACTGAGTTTTCGAATGGCTGTCATGATATCCCCAAGAGCATCAAAGGCTCTCAGGAAATGGGAACCAATTTCCTCAAGCAGGATCAGGATCATCACAGCAAGATTCAACTCAAAAGGAAGGAAAGTTACAATCATACAATGCTACGCTACGATGTGCACCTACAAATAATGCAGATCAACAGAAGAAGGAGGAATTCTACAGACAACTACAATCATCACTGGACAAGACTCCGTCCCAATTGATGACATAAAAATTCTAATGGGTGACATGAATGCCAAACTGGGAACAGACAACACAGGAAGAGAATCAATCATGGGTCGAGAGGCACTTGGTGAAATGAAGAATGAGAATGGAGAACTCTCTGCAGACTTCCATGCATTTATTGATTACGTGATTGGAGGCGAGGCAGCGTGTAAAAACACAAGGATATCCATAAAGCGACATGGATTTCACCAGACACCAGGACACACTAAAAATCAGATCGACTTCATCTGAATGGGAAGAAAGTGGAGACGCAGCCTACTGGACATAAGATCAAGAAGGTGGGCAAATGTAGGTTCACATCACTCACTGTCTAGTGGAGGGAGCCCACCGTCAAAATCAAGTTGAAAGCCAAAATCAAAGAAGCCGGTGATGGGCCACAGTTCAAGTTCAACACCCAGAACAGAAACTGAAGGACGAAACCACAAAGCACATCTCTTCACGTCAGCCATTTGGAAAAAAATTTGAGACATTAGACAGCATCCTGGAGAAAACCTGTGTGGAAGAGCAATAGAACTCTTTGAAAGAGATATGGAAAGAAACCTGCATAACCGTGTTAAGAAAGAAGAAGAAGCAAGACAAGGAATAGATCTCTACGGACAGATGAAAGCTGATAGAGCAGGGAGAGGAAGATGGTGCAGCAGGAGATGAACCAGTGCAGTGCGGTGCAGCGCAGGGATGAACAACAAAGAGAAGAACTAAACATAACCTATAAAACACTGGATAAAGAAGTGAAGAAGAGTGTACGCAAAGACATAAGACACTTCTGTAACACACTTGTGAGTGAAGCAGAACAGGCAGCAGATATGAGAGACAGAGACCTGACAACATTATATCAAATAACCAGGTTACTATCTGGGAAGAGATCAATACAGATGAAACCAATGAAAGATAGTGAAGCAAACCTAGTCACCAAACAGGAGAAACGAAGAAAACGATGGGCTGACCACTTCATAAAACTCTTGAATCGACCACCACCACCACCACCACATGCAACTCGTCCAGAAATTCCACCAGCAGCCCAGCTACAGAACTATCACTGAACACAAGCCCTCGGATAAAAGCCGAAGTCCTGAACGCCATTAAGTTTCTGAAATCCTGGGAAGCACCAGGACCAGATGGAGTTACACCAGAAGCACTGAAAACAGATGGATAGACATCAACAGCAGACATGATCACACCACTATTGCAGAAGGTTTGCAGGGAGGTAAGGTACCTACCTGCCAACGGATTGGAAGAAGAGCTAACTTGTCAAACTTCAAAAGAAGGGAGATCTAAGCCTTTGAAAGAACTGGTGCAGAATCACCGCTCTGTCTGTGTCCACCCCAAGTAGACTATCAAACTGCATCACCCTGGAGAGACTAAAAAATGCTCTGGATTCAAAATTAAGACCAGAACAGGCTGGCTGGATTCAGGAAGAACAGACCATGTGAGGATCAAATTGCAACCCTACACATCATCATAGAACAGAGCATAGTATAGCAAACAACTGGATCTATACCTCAACTTCATCGAATTTGTAAAGGCCTTCGATAGCGTCGACTGATAAGTAATTTGGCAACTGCTTCAACACTACAAAGAACCACAAATTTTATCAATCTCATTCAAAAGATATATGCTATATGATGCTACATCTCAAGTGATTCACAATGGAAAGCTCAGTGATGCTTCTGAAGTGAAAACAGGAGTAAGACAAAGCTGCCGCCTACTATCACCGATCATCTTCCTGATTGTGGTTGACTGAACTGGATCATGAAACAAACTGTGAGGAGCGAGAAGATGGGCACGCGCTGTTTGACCGATGAAAAGACTCCAGGAGATTTGGATTTCGCCAATGATGATTTATGTCTAATATCGCACATACTCGAAAATCTGCAGACGAAAACTAACAAGTTGGTAGAAGAGGCAGGGGAGCGAAGACGGCACTTCCTTCCGGTGAACGTAGAGAAGACAGGGGTGATGAAGATACCCAACCAACAACAGTATCAACAACAAGCACCAATCACCATCAACGGGAGAAACCTAAAGAAAGTTGTCTCTTTCACTAACCTAGGCAGTATCCTTTCAGCTACAGGACGTCAAAGCCGGGTTCGGAAAGACAACAAGACAGGGCTTCATTAACCTGAAATCAATTTGGAAATCTAATGCATTCCATTCAGCATAAAGAACAAGGTCCGGATTTTCAACACCAACCTCAGTCACGTCAGTGCTTCTATACGGTTCAGGAACTTGGCGCGTTACGAAAGGGATTTCCAATAAACTACAGACATTCATCAACAACTGCTTACGGTGGCTCGATACTGAAGATAAGATGGCCAGAAAGAATAAGCAACAATGAACTCTGGGAACGAACCAACCAAGAACCTATCACCCAACAAATATGCAGAAGAAAGTGGAGATGGATAAGCATACACTGAGGAGGCCGGCTGGGGACATTACGCGTCAAGCCCTCGAGTGGAACCCCCATGGCAAGCGACGAGTTGGGCGTCCGAGGGTGACATGGAGGAGATCTTGTGAGGAAGAAATGAGAGCTTCTGGGCTGTCGTGGAGCCAGGTTCAAAAGATTTCAGAGAACAGAGTGAGCCGGAGACGTGTCACTAAAGCCCTATGTTCCATTAGGAACCCAAGGGATAAATAATTAATAATAACCCTGGATATAAACAAAATAGAATTTAGGTTATAAATCAATGATATCCTTTATGTCACAAAAACTAGTTACATACAGTTGTAAGTCTAGTACGTTAGACTATTGAACTACATCACTACCAATCTACTGAAAATAATTATGCAAATGTTCTATTGGTGCATGACTTTTAGCATTCGAATCCTGGAAGATAAACACAAAACTAATTGTGTTTCTGAGCCCATGTCTTGTGACAGTACGTTTCATTTGATAAAGTGACATGGGAAGTATGCCACCTTCTCGTAAACTTTATGAATAACCAGTCGTTGTCCTATCAAATACACCATTACTAGATAATACGCTTAGGGACAGCACTCTAGAAACTATTTTCTATTTGAGAACTACGCTCTACCTTCTAAACAAAACCACAACTTAAATGTAAAGTAAAAGTACAAACTACATCACATGACTTCAACTAATAATGTTAACTACATGCGGTAGAAAATCAGATTTATTAGCATCATCTATTACAGCTGAACGAAAGAAAGATGCACTTTATGGATGACTGTACTTGTGCACGAGGAAAGGCATCAGGACCAGACGAATCGGTAAGAGGGTGATTTGAGGATGGTGGTCGCAGATAACTGGTCAGGTTAACTGAAGTGCTAGCTACTACACGAGAGTCATATATGATTCCCTCTGATTGATCTCGATTACTGATTGTCCCGGTCTTCAAGGAATAAGAAAAATCCTCTCATAATAACTGCAGGGGTATCAGTCTGACAAAAATAGTGTTTAAGATTCTAGTTTCTATAATCATTGTACAAAGAAACCGAGAAAACCAGGCAGGTTTCGGAGCTCCCTGCCGGTGCATCTATTAAATATTAACTCTGCACCAGGTCCTGGAACACAGGTACACTTAAGACGCCCGGCACTGGTTGTCTTTCTCGACTTGAAGACGAGATCTGACTCCGTTAAATGGAGAGGTCTTGTGGCAGTATCTTAATGAAAGATGCGTCGAATAAGAATGTTTCGGATGCGTTTCTCACCACCTAAATGTAAACTTTTGCTCCAGGACTGGTCTTCAGTGGCGCCCTGTCGAACAATAGGGAGTGAAGTTGTTGGGCGCGATGACCGCTTCGTTTACCTAGGAAATAGAACCAGCCCTGATGAGTTAGTGACCGACAAACTCATTGCATAGATAAAAAAGGCTTGATTAGCCTTCGCTGTCATCATTTATGACGCCGAAGTGATATCCGACTACCCAATAAGGGAAAAACGTACTATGCTGCAGTTTGCTCCATTTAACTGTATGGTTGTGGAACATGCCCATTAAAGGGTAAAGAATATGAAAAGTCTCTAACCACCGTCACCTTTCTAGCATAAGCCGTGTCATGATGTCACTGAGACAGTAACGTGAAAATCAAGCGTAACGTTATTGGGAGACGAGGAAGGTCATTCGATGAGGCTATGAACCTTCATGGACTCAGATGGTTAGGACATATACTACTCACGCCTAATTACTGTCTACCTTATTTCCCAGGGCTAGCTGAGACAGCTTCAGGTTGGTACAAGGTTAGAGGTGGCCAGATTAAAACATTTCATCATTTCATGAAGTCTCTGGCTGTTGGTCTGAGCTGTGTAGGGAGATGTGGACTTCTCAATCTGCGTCCATGTGACAACGAAAACTAGTGGTTGGAGACTTTACATGACACGGCTCAGAATCCACGTGGCGTAGATGCATTCACAGACTATTCGAATTTTGTTTATGATACTGAATTTCATTCTTCCTTCCTCTCCTTTGGTGACTTTCTACTACTTTTGAATGCTTTCTTCTTTGTCTCTTTATTTTTTATCTTTATGTATTCTCGTTTGATATATTGACATGAGGTGTGGCGACTTGGACCGTTACGTAGTTACACCAGGTCCTATGTTAATTTTGTCTTGTTGATGTCCGCACTTACTTGACAGTGATTGTTGCATCAAAATAAGTATGTATCACCTGTCGCCAAATTTTCAGTGAGGAGTCATGATTAGGGTTGGACAAAAATATTGTGTAGAAATAGGCTCATTGGTAGCACTGAATGATGAGAAAGTTATATCAAGAATCGAAAAAAACTGAAAAGTGCGGATCAATATATTTGGACTGGGTTTTGAATGGTAACAGACCTTACACTTATGAAATAGATTCAGCATGGAGTAGTGGGTGTAAATGACTGAAAGGTCCGGAAATAAGACGAAATAGCTATCCATCACACTCAACAGTTTTATAGTCCATATCATTTCATGGAGAGGACTACTTTGAAACAAATAAACGCCTACACATATAACCAAATTGCATAACAAACATATGACTAGCTTTTTTCGACTATTAATGTAATATTTAATCAGTGTTCAAAAGTTTTGATGAAAATTCTCTTGAAGAAGCGCATAGATACATTCGGAGTAATTGATTCAAGGAAATAAATAGCATCCAAGAAATCACCAGTTCTCAGGCCCATAGAGAATCTTGTTTTGTTTTTGTTTATTTACACTCACACCTTTAGTTTTTTTCCAATTAGAGAGGTTTCCGTCGAAAACTACATAACATTAGTATCAGTATTCACCGATTAACCATTCACTCACAAATTTAAACCTACTAAACTCATTTCAGCATCAGTTACTAATACTTTTATTAAAGCTCAGATATCGGCTGTGGTTCAAAGTCGAATAAACAAACTTATTTGAAATTGATGGATTGAATAAGTGCTGTTCTATTCTATACTAATCAAACGTTGACCAAGTTAAGTATTCATAAGTCAGGTTGGTAGTAGAGCGATCCAGCTTTCACAGTAGATTTCCAAACTTGAACAACCCTTAGTGACACACTTTGGCAATAGAACCATGGAAAGTAAAAAACTATCCTGTGATACATATTGACTCAACTCCGCACAATAAAACAACTACAGAATTCTAACATCTTGTCAAAATAATTAATGATAGAAAGAAACTGAAGTCAGCGAATTTAAGAGATACATTTATCTGAAAAATCCAACATACCAACATATAGTTTCTACTTCATCACCACCTAGATGAACATAATCATCGACGAATAAGCGAAATATTTCGTTGAATAAATTTTCTAAAAATGTATATGTTCTATTCACAGCTGGATTAAGTGGACCGAAATACGCTGTCTTCTGGGAGTTATAGTAACACTGAGACATGATTTCTGGATGTGATAAGGATACACTTCGAGTATGACCTTTACATAGTAAATAAAAGTAGTAGAGACGAAAAGTAATGTCAGATAAATAGATGAATTAAATAGTCTGATTAATCTGAAGTTGGGACAAACTAAGTAAAACTGTGTCTGCAAAAGTGACTACATAAAAGCTCAAGAATAATATTTTTGACTGTAGAGGTGCATAAAATGTATCCATATCAATGAAGAAGCATAACTTATCGAAGGTAGCAACAATAAGAACTACACAATACGATAGTAGTCGTGAACCAGTGACTAATCGCTGTGCTGTGCATAGAACAGTCTGCGTGTTCTTGTTAACTTTTACTGATGAAAATCCTGCATCAGGCGGATGGAATGCTTAGATTCATACTGAAGAAAACATACATCATCGTCGTCGTCCGTTTTAAGCCCTATTTTTATGAATCATGAGTAGATTTTTAACTTTAAAAACTGATCACAGAGAGTATGTATAAATCAAAGTAGTAAGCAATCTCAGGTGTGATGATTAAGAGTGTACTAAGCTTTCAGCATCATCTGTATACAAAAACAAGGAAGCTATAATCTCTCCGAATACCGTTATAATACATTCTATTATAAAAAATATTAGCAGTTATACTGAGAAACTATCCACTGGATGTAAAACTAACAGACTACTATAAAAAACAACATGACCATGTAAGTAGTTGTACAACTTTCCATTCCGTTCTGTCAACTTATCAGATGATGAAAACATAATACCTACCATAAGTAGAACAAGTGAACAAAGTTCCAAAGCCAGAATACTATCGAAAATAATTCTAAACCTTTTTTCTTGCAATCAAATGCTATTTTAAATTTCAAAGGAGAAAAAGCAAACTACTAGTAACATAATAATAATACCCTACTAGATAAGTAGTTGAGCAATGCATTCAAATACATGCATACCTGGTATATCAAATTCAGGAATTACACGAATACCACGAAATCGAGCGAATTCCAAAATCTCATCAATATCGTCAGTGGTATAAACCAAGTCCTTTCGATAAGCACCCTGTAGATAAATGAATAAACATAGCGACAATTGATACAAGTATCAAAAAGTCATAAGAATCAAAACAAACGAAATTGTTAAATACGTGATAGTTCAAAAATGAAATATAAGTTGGCCTATTCACTTCTTTGCCTAACGGTGAAACTGATTTGCTTTTAAAATAATAGCACGAGTTTAGTGTGAGAATATGCTGTACAATTAGTTAAAAGTCAACGGTTTGGAATGTAATCGGACCGTACTGAGGAAACCGATACAGTGCATCAAAAACTTTTTCTCTGATACTTTTGAAAATAGAAAAACATATCATTTTGAGTCGCTTCATAATGCAAATAACCAACTGTCAGATAAAGAACAATAGAACATGTCCTATCCACTTTTTTTAAGCCTCGACTGATTGAGTAACTATAAAGGTCAACCTAGGTAATTGCTGAGGTAACCAATTGCATTTCGCTATTTTATGAAAAACTTCCTTTCTAGCTGGAATGTCGAAACCCGGTTGGTTATTTCAGCAGTTGTTCGGGTGGGTATTAGAGTCATTGAACTGATGCACCAAACGGACACTGAATGCAGTCAATTATTGACTCAATTAACTTTAAAGGCCACTCTAGCAACCACTGAAATGATCAATTAGGGGAATTAAATAAACCTAATTGGTCGTTGCTAGGGTGGTCTTTAAGTCAGCCTATTGACTCAGTCGTATTAGTTCCAAAATGCTAATTATCCGCACACATATATTTTTCCTTAGACTATCGGAATGAGGTTAACAAATACCATATATGAGCAGATTACAGACTGCAGGGAAAAGGTTAATAGATAAATATGAGCAACAAAAATCGATGGAAATCTCACGATATTTTTTGAAGCAAAAACACGCATCAGACTAAGAGAAAAATAGGTGTGTTTCTAAAGGCCACCATAGGCTGACACGGTAGCTTTCCCATGAAATCAAAAAATCTAATTGGTTACTTCAGCAATTGCTGGGGCAGACTTTAAAGTCATTCGAAAACAAAGCTCACAACTGGTGAACGAATGTCTGTATTTAGCACATGTTTACTGACAGGTTATGTATAGCAAACATCAGTTATGAGTTTGATGAAGTGCAGACCTTTCGATTTACGGCGGTATATTGAGATGAATGGTTCCCGATATGATGTCAGTCCATGAAATCACTAAATCAACAAAAACCTCAAAACTGAATACAGGAACTAAGTGCAGTTACTAACTTGAACTCACCAGGTAAATATGGTGAATCGGTCAAGTTCACTTTACCCGTATCTGAGGATTCAAAAGGTAGCTCTCGTGGTTTCACTGGTGTCCACACAGCAACAGATTGTAGCGGAGAAAGCGCACATTCCAACTAGATGCCAGTCAACAGGCGTATGAGTACTGGTCTCACTTAATGGATCTGTAAGAACTAAGAAGCATTGTAACACTTACTGATGCCTATTCATGGTCAACTGCAATTCAGATGATACAAAGGATGAATTCTACCAAAAGCTTACAATTCCGCTTTACAAAGTAAAACGTTCACACATAGTCATAATAACAGATGACTTCAACGAGCAAGTAGCAAAGCTGAGTCCTTCAGAAAGGTAATCTGGACGTATCCACAGTATCCCATGCTAACAAACAGACAACGGTGACCGTCACTTGCAATTTTGTTCTGACAATCACTTGTTTCTAGTTATCACTAACTTAGAGCATATGGAGAGGGACTGTTTCATTTGGCATCTGCAGACAAACATTTTAAAGTTCATAGTTATCCGACATCTAATCGAAGCTCCAGAAAGACAGACGAATTTCAGACGAAGACGAAAATGGATCGATCAGATCATGACCGCTTGACACGTTCTGGAACTCAAAAATTATTATTTGGATCCCTAAGCTATCATCTCGCTTGACCTGAAAGCGATATTCAACTCTGTCGACTCAGACATGCTGTAGCAATGTCTGATTGTGAATGCAGTACCGACGAAGTATGCAATACTAATAAAACCTCTCTACTCATTCGTACACTGACATGTAGGTGTTTGAAGAGTATTCAATAAACTTGATACTAAACACATTCCACCTCATAGTCATGTCTGTCAGACTAATGTTTAGTGCTGTACAGTGTGTCCAGATGACATTGATTGGTAATGACAATAAGAGCTGTGCAACTATATTGTAGCGGTTACTTGCTTATGTGTAGTTATCCTTATATGTATGTCACAGTACAGTTACAAGGAGTTTTGAGCATGTTACATAGTTTCAAATATTTCTTTTTTCTTCTTATCCGAATTAACTATTTGGATTTATTTGTTTATATCAAATTAGAATTAAAAAGTTTGATTGAATATGAATAAGTAAATGAACCTAGTGTCATGTTAGTAGAGATTATTAAAACTTTCTATCATAACTATATCAACACTTTGTAGTTTAAAGTGTTATGCATACTCGTTGTTCTCTTTTTCTTTTAGCTTCTCATCTCCAGACATTCTCTTCTCTAGAATGAATACATGTGCATTTTAGCTGTTAAACATTTTGATCACTGATTTTTGTTTAATATCAGATGGATTTTTCTGTGATTTCTGCTTCGTTCGTTTCGTTTGTGGTCATCAAAATTCCAACCCCACCACTTACGTTAGCCTGTAATATTGTGGTACCTTAGGGTACACTTCACTGTTAGTATTTTAAGGCAATGGTCAGTTAATACATTTGTTCATCAACTAAATCTCAGCTCGGATTCGCAATGCCTGTTCAGTATTCTCCAACTTACGCTATCTCTGACGCAAAATAGACATACGACTACCTATAAACGCACAATTATACTGCGCCACAGTCCCCTCGGTCCTGTTATACGGCTGCGGGATATGTTGTCGAATGTAGATGCGAAGAGGTGACAGGTTTTCGACCACAAGCGCTTTTATAACATTGCTCATATGCGCTAGAATTAATGTATGAGCAATGTAGAGGTTAGGGGAAGGGCACCAGGCAAAAAAATCAGGTCCAAAGATGACGTTATGAACCTTCACCAACAGAGGTGTCTTGAACAATCTGTGATGCATGCCGAGCAAATGCCTGCTACGGCGCGTAATGTTAACCGAAGTGGGACTGGGTTGCAAAATGCTCAGTGTGGTCACACCGCGATGTGGCAGCAGTGCATGAAATCTGTAACTATTTTTCTGAGCCGTTTCGAATGGTGTAGACTGTTTGGGGTCCTCGAGATAACGAGAATCAACGGTTATAGACCTTTTCTGGCATGGCTGAAAATCGGTTGCAATAGTGCAAATGTTTTCATTCCTTGACATCCACGAGTAATTGACAATCAGATATCCTAAAAGTACAAGTGAAATATAAGCCCGTCTTATCCCCGTGTAGCCTTATAGTTTTTTAGATTGAACTTTTGGTGATGAGCTGCTGCAGAAACCCCTCAACAGGTATTTAGCTTAAACACCCCCAAGTAGTATCACAATCCTCACACAATCCACTACTATAGACACCATGAAATACCTCAGAGTGAAAACAAAAAGCAGGTAAGATTCAACTGGAACCAAGATACATTTCAGGTTGACTAAGAGAACTTTAGTTCTGCTTATTAATCTGAGTTACAAGAATTAACAGAACATTTCCCACTGGACTGTTAAACAGTTTTATCTGAATTAATTTTTCAGTAGCCTTGAAAAAAACCACAGCATATAATGTTTACCAATGGTCTAAAACTGAATGACAAACTTTAATCAAGATTATATGAGATTATTGATCGGGCGGGGATATAAAATTGATGTTACGCAGTCGGAAACAGTGGACTTGGAAAATTAAAGGAATAGAAGCTATAGATAAGATTTTCTGTCGATGAGATAACAACAAATACTACTAGTCCTTAAAACATAACTTTTCAAGTCATATGTATATTAATGAGAAAGGTGAATAAGGATACTGAAAATGGAACGGTAATTAACCTTTCACTATAATAAAATTTCTGAAGGTAGTTTTCACGACGAAGCTAAAGAACCATTGAAAACCTGAGGGCACTGAGAAAACTGTTTCAGTAATGCACATCCATGACTCTGATAGATATTGAACTCAAGACTGTCCAGTCTCATGCAGAGCACAAAGTCATTCAATTACTGGACTGGAATCCAACGGTTCATATTTTCCTACTTCCATAAATTCATATGGTGGAGTTATTATCCAGTGTCATCAAAGAGTATTCATTCCTTACACTAGACTTGAGTCAGCCAACCCTGCTGCTAATACTCTTTGATTTCTGCTCATCTTATCTCCTAGACCATTGTAAGTGTTGAGAACTCTAGAATGTTTAAACACTTCGTGATGTACGTTTCCTGTCTATCTATTCAGTTGCAGCCTCTCTCCTCATTTCTAAAATACTTATCCAGCCATCCTATAGATTGACAGCCTCATCAATAACTGCTCCCAGTTTGTGTTCATACCCACATATTTCCATCACATAAAACCAACATTATCTCCGTACAGATAAAGTATTTTCATACAAACTTTATTAAAGTAAAATGAAGTTCGGCATACATTTTGCTTCAAGTCAAACACTTCACTAAGCTTGAATATTAATATGAAAGCTTAATATGAGATTCACACTCTTGAAAATTAAAATCGAAACGCTACGTGTAAAATTTACTATATTGATGTCTGCTTGGCGGCTAATAATGGACGCGTATTTCATCCTACTTGGGACTCGTCAGCTGGGTGTACCAGCACCCTAGTGAGTGATGTTCACACTAAGATGCACCCAGCATCCATTGCTTCAAACACCAATGCGTTATCTACCAGGCCAAAGGGGCACGACAGTCACCACTTGTGCAACGGGTATCAGTTGTTGTTTGTCGATAATTTCCCGTTCCTATACTAGGTCGAATCGCTTAATCTCTGCCGGCAGATAATCTCCTATGCGAATGGACCACATACGATTATTAATAATAACTCGGTGACCATGTCTTTCCAAACAACCTGGTACCTTGCTGTTCAACATACTTTCAAAGTTGATACGAATTGTTGAAAGAAGACAAATGAAATCTGAATTTATGGAGACTAATATCGTATAATGTTACTCAGTGTTATACGGTGAACAAATAGCATTAAATTCACCGGCGATATTAGCAACAATGAATACAAGGATATTATTGATTGTCTAGCCTATAAAATAACAATCTCCTGAAAAATTTTAATGTTATCCAGTAAGCCAATAGAATCTCAGCTATACAGAGAAGAAGAACAAACAGCCAAAGAAAGTGGGAGATGGAGACAGAAACACAGGACAAAAACTGCATGCCATAAGAACATAAACACACACACACACTTTGTGTCTATACGCATCTATCTGACAATAATTTGCTCTATGTGTATATAAACAGCACACAAAAAATAAGTGGAGTCTTGCCTTCTATCCATTGGAAAAATTGCTATAGTTTACACTTACTTTAGCTGAAAGTTCAGGATACACATTGCTTTGATAAGGGAATGATTGATCATCCACCATATGCCAATGAAAGACATTCAGTTTATTGTAACTCATAGCCTCCTGCAGTAGATTTTTGAATAGAAAAAAAGAAAGGAAATCAAACAACTATTTACAATTCTTATAATGATCGCTTCAACATCATACTGATTATAGTCTTTATTTGAATGATTTGGAAGCAGCATTTTTTTAATTTGATGAAAAAAGATGGAGTAGTAGTGATAATGAGAACGCTGGTTAGGCCCGAAGACTGACAAGTTTATGCAGTAGTGACAAAACAGAATAGACCCGTATGTGTACACTTCCATTCGTCACTAGACTCAAAGATAATTTGCCAGGTCAAGTATACGCTTGTGACAGTTGGCTTAGCATTCACTCAACTAGAAACTGTTCATTAATCATATAATTCTATCTATTTAGTGAAGAACAAATCAATGGCATTATAGGCAGAATGTATATTATACATTTTCAAAATTCGCCTGTTATTTCATGAGGTTGTATTGTATATTACAATCCAACACTTTAATCTCTTATTTTTATTATTTTTATGCACTTAGCATCCCTGTACATATTCACACAGTAGGTACTGATCAACGCCTAATTTGTGAGGGCTAGTGATAATATCTGACTGCCCAAACTTCGGTAGGTGGAGTGGGGGCTCGAACCCATCGGTTGCAAGTCACCTCCCTAAACCGGTGAGCCACAGCTCCACACACTTTTCATTCACCTACGGAGTAATCTTGGAAGACTAGTAGTAATATTTTAGGAATGAGAGTGGCAGTTCTTCCTATATTAATGTATCCGTTCAAGACTCATGATTTGAACGACCTTATTATTACCGAAAACGGAAGGCTAAAGTGTAGAGTACTGTCATACAACTCCTATAACTCCCATTTATTCAAATGAACTTATTAAAACCAAAAAGGGCATTCGATAATTACAATAGCAGCCGCTGGATTGGCGGACCGGTGCTCTACCCACTGAACTATGTGACCCAGACAGCTCAGATAGTCAAACTGATATTCAATATCATGCTCCTCCTCCTCTGTAATTCGGCTCACTTTGGATTGTGATGAGAAGACCTGACTGGCTAGTCAGTGCTATTAGGGTGAACGAACAGTTACGTATCACGGATTCCTATAGCTGAGCAAAATTCTAGGTGATCGAAGTGAAGTTAAGATCTAGTCAGCAGCTGCCTCTCGTAGCTCAGTTACTAGAGCACCGGTTGGTGACGCACAGACAGCTGGTTGAATCCTGCTGTAACCCAGATTTTAATTTCACCCTGAATCTTCATCCAATATTATTAATACAAATGTCACAAACCACGATTACCTCAGAAAGTCACACTGATGGTTATAAAACAGCATCAAGAATAAAGCTGTAAGCTGACGTTCCTACAAGGAACTGGGTGGGCTTCAAGAGCACTTTATGAATTTTTTCCTGTGCAACGCTGTTACTTACAACAGACTTTGTTGGCAGGTTCAATTCCTGATAAATATATGATAGCTGCAAAAATAAAAATCACCACCGGGTTTCCAAAGCAGTCCTATACCAACTGAGCTACGGGACCTAACTACTGATTAGATTTTTATTTCACTTCAAAAAAACCCTAGCGATTGAAGTGAAATAAAAATTTGGTCAGCAGTCAGACCTCATAGTTCAGTTGGTAGAACACAGAGGTCAGAAACCCGGTGATCGCTGTTTCGAATTCCGTCGCGGCCCAAATTTCAATTTCACCTACAATCATCACCCAGTTTCAATACTAGTCTACCGAACCACGGTAATGATAAGTTTTAAACTGTCAACTAGTTGTACGGCTGATGTTTGCATTTTTCCAAGTTTCAGAGTTTTTCAGCTCTGTTATATGTTCAGAAGCGAGAAATAAAAGTTTACCATTCAATGTCAATATCAGACATTTCACTGATAAGTCATTCAGATCACAACTGTCATCCTAACAACCAAGTTAATCATACGATTTCAAAACTACAGCAGTTCCCGACGAGTGATAGGTATGTGTGCATTTTTAACCATTCTAATATCGATAGGGTTTCTGTTGGGAAGTAATCGGTGTGATCTCATTCAGGAATATGGTATAGCGTGGAGTATATGTAGTCAGAAACCTCCAATGTTAATCTACATAACTGATAAATCACGAAATGTGTTCCTCTTTGTGTATTTTTTCTAACAGAAAACTATCTGATATAATAAATGAATGGTTAGTGAACTACTTCTTTGAAAACAAAAAAACCGACAAGAACCACGCCGTTTGTAAGAATATTTATAAGTCATTCGGCTGCTTTCTGAAATATATGCATAACGCAGGTAAGCAGAGCAGAACACTTCAGTTTTACGAAATGATTCTACCCGTCATTCACCCCCAAACAAGTTTTACAGCTTAGGATACTCTGCTGAGGCTGGTAAAACACTTGCATCGGTATTAGGGCTTTCGGATTAAACGTGCTGGTTGGTAATGTATTTTGTTAACCCATCCAAATATTTACAGCGGGATCCAGACAATCTTAGTAACCACTTCAAACAAAAAAATGAATGACTATGAAAAAACAGACTAAATGCTTCGAGAGAATACTTATACAAAGGACTTCACACTTAATAACAAGCAATCCAACTGATCACAGTTACAGTCAAAGAAAGCAGTCGACTGTTTTATTAATCTGGTCAATTGATTATTATTTATTATTACATAATAATCAACAAATGAACAACTGAAAAGTTAGATAGGTTATTATATAAGATTCCACCTTTTATGGAGTTACAGAATCGAATTGATTCGGTATTATCGCGATATCAGATTACCGTGTAAGTACTACAATACTATATTTGAAACAATAGGTTTCTAGTTCAACTTCATCAACCAGCATTAACACATTCAGTAAACCAGCTTCAGAGAAAACGCAGTGTACATCTTGAATCTTAAATATTACTACTAACTTACTGGATTTTTCTTAATGATGTTATGACTTTAGAAAGTTTATACAATTTATTAATTATCACATTCAAAACAATGTTTATTTTAGCAAATTTCCACTGTACATACAGTTTGTGCAACCTTCCAGTCCAGATAAATGTTTAAAGGTAAACCATTCATTCACTGGGTCAATGAATTAAAATTAATTAAAACAGTAAAGAAATCAATATTTGATTACTACGCTAAATTTATCTATGTTCGAAACTATTTCCAAGTGGAAAACAGTGAACAAAGTAAACACAAAAATACTCACCAAGTTTAACAGAATAACAGATTTACTCATAAAATGCCTAGAAGTGTCAAGCATTAATCCACGATGTTTGAAACGAGGGAAATCTTCTATATACGTTTGATTAATAAAAACCTGTTGAAGAAGAAGGAACAATGCAAAAAAAATAAGGAATAGTGTGCCTCTTTTTCTTGTTTAAAAGGCATTTAACCACAGCCAGTTGGCTTGCAGAAAATCGCGTATCATAAGTGGGCAAAGATTGTAAAACTTAGTAAAAACAAAAAAAACTTTTTTTATAGTAGTGTTGGATAGTGGCCGGCAGTGGAATCCCAAAATTATGTTTCGTCCTATTTTGAACTCGTCAGCCAGATGTGCCTGCCTTCCAGTAAGCGATGTTGTTCTCACTAGGAGCCCGTACGCCAATAGAGACCAGTCAATTCGGTCCAATAAACGACGGTTTAATACAAGCAGCATCACAGAATAGAAAAACAGTAATAAAAATTAAAAAACAGTTGATGAACAAATGTATTAACTGACCATTGCCTTAAAATACTAACAGTGAAGTGTACCCTAAGGTACCACAATATTACAGGCTAACGTAAGTGGTGGGGTTGGAATTTTGATGACCACAAACGAAACGAACGAAGCAGAAATCACAGAAAAATCCATCTGATATTAAACAAAAATCAGTGATCAAAATGTTTAACAGCTAAAATGCACATGTATTCATTCTAGAGAAGAGAATGTCTGGAGATGAGAAGCTAAAAGAAAAAGAGAACAACGAGTATGCATAACACTTTAAACTACAAAGTGTTGATATAGTTATGATAGAAAGTTTTAATAATCTCTACTAACATGACACTAGGTTCATTTACTTATTCATATTCAATCAAACTTTTTAATTCTAATTTGATATAAACAAATAAATCCAAATAGTTAATTCGGATAAGAAGAAAAAAGAAATATTTGAAACTATGTAACATGCTCAAAACTCCTTGTAACTGTACTGTGACATACATATAAGGATAACTACACATAAGCAAGTAACCGCTACAATATAGTTGCACAGCTCTTATTGTCATTACCAATCAATGTCATCTGGACACACTGTACAGCACTAAACATTAGTCTGACAGACATGACTATGAGGTGGAATGTGTTTAGTATCAAGTTTATTGAATACTTTTCCTTAGATTCCAAAAACACTTGATTGATTGATTGATTTCATCTAAAATTCTCAACGACATCAGCAATATAAGATATGGCGTAGATATCGTCTTGACATGATGGAGAATATATGTAGCTCATGAAGATGATTTTGATAGTGTTATGTTCTCTGGGTTGGAGAAGTGAGTATAGTCTACTAATCTAGACTCAAACCAACCCTATATGCCTTCATTAAATGGATCTATGTCAGTTAACATGTGAAATTGATTTTCAAATAAAGTCTCTGCACTATGATACCTGACATAAATCGTTATTTAACAAAGGAGCCTAAGTTACAATTTAATTTTATATTTAACAAACCAGAGATATAGTACACAAAGGTACCTAGAAAACCTTTGTTCAGTGTTTGCAAAATATTACAAAAATATCAAGATGCAAATGATATAACAATAAGCAAAGACGATTTAGCCAATAAGATAAAACGAATTCCTGTCGTTATATTCAGTCTATTCTTTGATTACTCACATACAAACAGATATAACAAATCAAATAGCAACCAAAACTCCCTCAATAACCACTTTCATCTACATGTACTAGATAGTAAGTCATATATTTTGTATGAGGGCCAGCGATATTTCCTGGTTACTGAAACCCTAATAGGCAGGTCAGGGTTCGAACCCATGAACCACTCATTGAATGTTTCTTGACATAATAAGCCATAGCTCTATACACAAACTAAACATGGAAACAAAAAAAGCTTAATTGAGAACTCTAATACAACTGACTACAATTGACAGCTAATAATAATGTGATTATTAACAGTCCTCAGTTGTCCATATTGATTGTGAACATCATGATAAGTTGTGCATTAATCTGTAGATTAATGTTAGATGCCGCTGTAGAGGTAGTAGCCACAATTTCAGCTAACTGAATAGTCTTATGTATCATTTACGCGTTTATTCAAGTTGTACTTCAAAATGTGCTCAGAAAGACTTATTATTTGGAGGAGGATTGGAAGCTTTTGGAGACTATTATCTTTCACAAAGATTGAAAATGAATCAACCAGCATTTACACATAGATTATACACTGAAATACAACTTAGACCTATTGATTAGTTTTTTAACTATATTTATGAGTTCTGTCAAGACAGTAAAATAATCATAGTTTGTATGTCAGAAAACAGTGACAATACTCATTGTCTTTTATTCGAGATAAATTAAGACGTTCAAGTCCGGATATACATCCTGAAACTGATAGTAAGTTAAATTAGAACAATATTAGCGTGCATATAGAAAAAATTTCGATTTACTCAAGTAGATAAGACTTGACAGGTACAAACAAAATTATTAAACATGACTTTGTGTTTCAATTTGTATTAAAAATCACGTGTCATACGGTGCTGACAACAGATATGCAGTAAAGAAATTCAACTGCATGTACTAGTTAATGTTACCCATTTACTACTATTATTAGTATTACTATTATTATCATGTTGAAATAAACGCAGTGAGTACTGACTTAATAATGTAACTTAGCCGTCTCAAGACACCTAAAAAGTCGATAGGTACTGAAAAGGTTTAAGCACACGATGACCTATATTGGTTGGAAGTCAAAACCGCCTAAAACAAAAGAGCTACAGCTCTATATAAAAGAACATAATTAAGACAGCTACGATATACTGTGAAGAAGATAAGGTCTAGGAATTCCACGTACGTCTAGTAGTTGTATTAGCCAAAAGGAGAAAAAAACATATTTCATAGTCTTTACCTGTTAACTGTGTACACTTTCAGAGATATTATAGTAACTCTGCTGCAACTACTTTATTATACTCCTGTTGCGAAATCATCAGCATTTTATTGCGTCATTAACTTACCGATAAGAACTGCTCCACTAAAAAAGGTCCTCTAAAAGTAATACATTCTAGAGTTAATTCCAAATAGGACGATGATAAAAGATTTTTCGAAGTATAGGTAATTAATAGTTAAGAATGTTTCATAACCACGTCAGGAGACTTTACCCGCGGTTAATCCACAAACAGAGAAATAATAAATTTCAACAAATTCTCAACCTAAACCATATTTATCTTTATGTTACTGCATATAATTTCTAAACTGGCTGGTCTCAAAGAGCACATAGGCCCCTACGCGGACGCCTTGATATTTCCCGTAATTTCAGTTTGGTTACAATGATGTATAATGGCTAGCAGCTGCATTTAGGATGTACCTGCCTACTAGTGAGTGATATTCTCCCCATTAGGACTCGAACCCAGGACCAATCGCTCTAAACACCAGGGCGTTATTGACTAGGCCACTAAGTCACAATGGCCAGTAGTGCTAATCAATACGGCTCAATCAATGATGGGAAATTATAGGCAATAGCATAAAAAAACTATACCCATCGCGCGAGAAGTGGCTATCATTATTAAGTACCTTAGTAGATAACGGTTAGCCGTTTAAAGTGATCAGTGCCGGGCTCGAGTCTTAGTGGGGACATCACTTACTGAGAGACACTAACATTCAGCTGATGAGTCCAAAATGGATGAAGTGCACGTATTGGATTCCACTGCTAGTCAATATCCATCACTACTACCGAACCGGTTTATCTTATTGATAACTGGATGTCACGTAGTGGTTTCCAAAACATTTCATCGATCCCATTATCCATTGAGTGATGAGAAGTGATTCAAGTAACATAGTATTCTGCGTGAATAATTTACACATTAAAATGATACCAGATACTGGTTATTCATGAAATAATTCTGGATAGTTCGAACTGAAAAATGCAGGCATAAATGAGTAACTGATATGGTGACGAGCAGTAAGGTGATTTCCAAGTAAGCGATGGAGTGACTAATCTTAAGAATAATGTCACATAGAAATCTAATTAGGATCAACATCCCATTCTTCAGGTCGTATGGCTCTGACTCGTTTCCCAGATATCACTTGTTTGAATACTGCTTTAGACAAGGTCTTATTTCGATGTTGATTGTTATTATTGTATCACATATTAATATAAAAATTTAAAACCACCAAAAAATAACACATGCAAAAACCTTAGGTTATCCGCAATACCCGCATCATATTACGCACTTAATGTTACAAATAATGCATAACAATTAGATGAGAACCAATTATGAAATCCATTAAAAAATTTTGTTGACTCACTAAAGGCAGATTTGACGATAAACCAACACCGCCTAAATAATGATTCAAAATCAGCAGGGCCAAAATGATCATTTATTTCTGCCCAAAGATTTTTATCAGTACTCTATTTCTCAACAAAATAATTGAGCCTTTTATGTTCAGAAAATGTGTCAAGTATGTTTCCAGTCATCCGCTTAACTGGAATCTAACGCTTAACGTTTTCCGAATTCAGTCAGTTCATAGTATTATAGCTCAACTATCATTTTGTATCACCAGTTAGCATCTCTGTTCGTCGACTGAATTAGGAGTCACAAACGGAAATTACACAGCTATCCTAGCTTCTCGAATATCTTATTTACCAGCATAATAACTCAGGGCAAAAAAAAAGACTAGACTAGACAAAATGGTATTGAATAACAATAATCGTTTTCATAAAGAATTGGTTTTAACTGAAAACAACTTCATGCTAGAATAATCAAAAAACAGACAGACAGATTGACAAAATCAACGTAGAACCTTGCAAACAACTGAATCGGTTCAAATGACCACACTTCACAGTAGTATACAGAAAACAAGCGAACAAGAAAGAATGATATGAAAATAGTCAAAATTGAGAGAACGAATGAACAATTTGAAGATAACGGCGGACCCCAATCAAGCAGTCTACATCTCTCCACACGATACAAATCAAACGTCAGGACTTCATGCACAGGCGTCGCTTCTTAGTCTCGGCACAGTGCTCTTTCCCAACCTAGTCCAACTTCAACCACCATAGCACGTAGATGTAGAAGGTGGCATGTGGCACGGGCAACACATGTCCATGCCATCTCAGTCGACTGAGGTTCATAATCTCATCAATCAACTTGGCTTTCTTGTCTAGTACCCTTCAACTGACCTCAACATTACTCACATGATGATTCCACTAAACACAAGTCATTCTACGAAGATATCTGTGATCAAAACCCTGTAACCGCTTCATACCTTCTACTTTCAACGGCCATGTCTCATAGCCGTATAACAGGAAAGGATTGCAGTTTGCTCGTCCTTTGATAGTCCGATATCTCGTCAGTCGGCGCCACAGATGACTCAAGTTGGCAAATGTCAAACGGACCTTCCGTATCTGATCTGAGATTTCGTCAGCTAAAAAAAACATACCATGTGCATTCGATGTAAAATAGAAAGAATATCTTAATCTAGTCAGTGTATAGGGATGATGCAGATAATTCTTGCAACTGAGTAACTACGTGAAGAACCACATAACACCTAAGGACTAAAAATGTTTTAGAATAGTTCAAACCAGAGTGAACAGTGTGGATTCGCATCTGGTGTTCAGACAATAGATAGTACCTCTATTATAACGCAGTCTAAGCAAAATTAATCTTAAACCAAATTGTTAAACTATTCAAAAACACATTAGAATACATACACCTAAAAATTAGTGTAAAGAAATTGATAAGAATTCAGTCGGTGCGTAATAACGCGTCAGAACATGATCTGTTTAAAGTAGGTTAAGAAAAGAGCAAACATTCAAATCGTTAGTTGGAAATATCCCGATCACCGTTATTACCAACGGAAAAATCCTGAAGTAAAACGCTTAGGAACCAATAAATTCTATAAAATCTTGACAACTGATGAACCAAAACATATCCGAATCTCCTAACCACATGACCTTAAATTGCACTTCAGATTTTTTTAGTGAGTGACATAACCATAGCTTTAATGTTTAAACTGAACAAAATGATGATTGAAAGTTCACATTAGTGGGGTGAAAATACACTGGTGTTGAGGTACAGCGTCATACACTTCCCCAAAATCAATAGCCTAGGGTTTGACGAGATTCAACATTGATGCTGACCTTGATAGTTTAACTGGACTCGCTAAGCTGAAGGCAACCGGTCAAGCATCCTGGCCATTTGGCACGCTATCGTGCTACGTTGCACTGCTCGTAATAGACTCTCTAGACAGCTAGTTGGAACGCATCGGCATCTCGGCCTGACTTCGCAAATATACTATTCCATCCGATTCCATCGTGATACTTCTTGGTCTCGTATTCGTGGGTATATAACAAGTTCGAATAATTAGTGATTGGAATTTGCGTCTGTTAAGTTCGCACCAATAACAAATCTTAAATTGGTGAGCCTGTTCCATTTTATACTTGTATATTATTTTCATTTTGATAACCATTATATAGCCATATACAACTCTTTCTCATGTCCGACCATACTCCGAAGCTTATCCGTATTAAGCCGACTACGAACACTATCCAACTTGTGCCAAATTGGCCAGACAATGCAGAAACATGGTTTCTGTATGCCGAGGCAGATTTTCGAGAACAGGGAGTCGTGGATCCTCATTCTCGATTTCTCGCCGTCATACATTCACCACCACAAGAATTAAACAGACATGTTCAGCACATATTTTTGGCCCTGAAGTAAGCGATCTTTATGCACTTCTCAAAGCTGCACTATTGAGGAAATGTGATCTCATAGACCGCCATCGTCTAAGCGAATTGCTTCGTAACATCGAGCTAGGCAGCAACTCAACCACTGAAGTCCTAGCACGCATGCGAGAAGTTATGGGCACACGAACGTCCGACAATGGCCTTTTCCGAGAAGTGTTTCTCTCGAGACTACCACAAGCGTTGCAAACCGTGTTAGTGATACTTCAGTCAGTTACACTCGATGACCTGGCGGCCTCAGCAGAGAAAATAGTGGAGATCTCTAGCAGACCCATCTCCAAAGTATTTCTGGCTGCAATAAACCCGAGAGCCAGGATTTAGAAGTAACCAATCTGTGCAACTCTATTGAACAGCTGCTACGAACCCGAAGCCCTAAGTTACGCAGCACATCGTAGAAATGCCTCTCAGCCCACTACTAGTATATATATATAACTTTTTTTCATAAAATAGGCTACTGTAACGATTGTGGATAAACTAATGTTCAGTAAGTTTAAATATTTTTTTGTCAAAACTATTAAATTAGAAAACAAATGAAGACAAAAGCTACATAAAAGAAAGGTACAAGACTTTTTTTTAAAAACACTTACGTGAGAATGATCTGATGTAGTCCACATCAATTGACTTAAAGTTTCCAAGGCTCTTAAAACACCCCATGTTTCGTTAGCAACAATGAGAATTCCATTTTGTGAAACACCTAAAATATCTATGAAACGAAGTATATCCAGAAGGAAAAAATTCATTTCATACCGATAAGACAATTTTGACAATATTAAATGAAATTATTTTACTCGAATTGAACATGGTTGAAAAAACGCTGGGAACAATGAAGCACTGAATGACTGGTTTGTTTAATTTGGCGAATCTTTTAAAGTGTAGTTCCTCAACGTGCTCCAGCATAAAATTAATGTTATTATTATTCATTACAAGAAAGTTCAGGAACTACAACTAAGATTATTGCATATAAAACCAAAGTGGAGTAGACACAATCCACCAAAATCTATTCAGAAAAAACCAACTATTCATAATCTTAGGTTTACATTATGGACAGAAAAAAGTTGTATACACTTGTTAACCTTACTATCATGGCTTTTTCTGATCAGTTGAAAATAATTTTCCGCTCAATATACGAAATTCAATCAACAACTTACCTAATTCTCACTTTACTTAGACATTTCACAACAAGATTTTGCACTTTCTGTCTACATATTATTCAAGTGTTTAATTATTTTGCCTGACATTAATGCCTTCAAGAACGATATAAAAAGCAACGTCTTTTTTCTTCGCTGCAACTCGTCTGATTCTACATTTCACAGTGGAAACTTTTGTGTGTTTTAAAAACTAGGATATACAACGAGTAGGCAGGTTGGCATTATTCAGTTCCCACTACTTAAAAATCCAAGGTCGATGACAATAGATCACTTAAAATAGAACATAAGTTTTGACCAATATGATGAATTTTCAATTCTGGGTAAACAAACGTTGAAAGAAAAAATAGGTAGCTGGAGCATATTTACATCAGTGATCGAATGAAAAGTTCTTAAAATAAGTGTTTGCAAAAACAGGTCAGCTTTGCCAATGAGCCATTATGAATGGAAGAGGTCGATTCTTTGAAACACTGGTTGACATTGAAAACGGTACTGAAAGTGTACACGCATTCGCCTATATTTTGCCATAAAACTAGACTATTTCAAATTCTAGATATACGTAACTGTTCCTAAAATCAAGTTCTCACTTGTTGTTTTTTTCCTACTATGTCTCAAGTCTTCATATGCTTTCGAAGTGTAACACATTCAATCGAAACACTATTTCTTAAAGTTTTGCACTGTCTCCGTAAATCACCTAGTGACGTTTAATAATAATGATAATAATAATTCATTTTATTGCAAACAATTTGTGGAACATTTTGGAATTCTCAGAGTAATATATATTGCAATAACAATAAAATATAAGTATATACATACTCCTTTGCAGCCTTTCGAATTGTTTTATTATAAAAATTTAAGTAATGTAAAGAATATTAAAAACGAGAAAATTTTGCACTGTAAGTTGAATTATTGAAATGAGATTTTTAACAGTTACAAAGTTAATGTGTGATTTTTGTCCTAACACTTTTTTCCTCACAAAATATGCGTGCAAGGTAAGGTACTGTCGAATTCTTATACTTAGCTGTACGAGCGTACAGTCTTATGTAGTTTCTCCTTGTCCTCCCTGAGGAGATACATAGAGAGAGCTGTGAATGAAGTGGGTGTTCACTGTCAGTTAAAATTTCTGTAGCTAGTCGCTTGCAGGAATTTATATGTCGATCAACTACAGTGTTAATCAATTGAGCCAGAGACACACCACTCACCCTGCTGACGGTCTTCAAAGTCCTACGTAACATAACATAGTCCTTTTTAAGAAGACCAGGAAAGATTAGTGGAGAACAATATAGAAGAATAGGTAAAATGCAGGAATTAATAAATTGTAATAGAAGCAGTTGAGTTATACCAGAAAGCCTCAATTTCTTTACGTAATAAGACAAACGAAAGATTTTTTTACAAGTCAATAAAATATGGGACGACCAACAAAGGTCAGAAGTAAAACCCAACCCAGGATAGTTCACACTCGATTTACTTTCTGCAGAAATACCATTGATTCAGCAGGCGTCATGAGATTTAAGCAGCTCACATAAATCTTGTTTACGCCTGAGGCTAAAATTAATAGTCTGACATTTAGAGGGTTTTAGTGTGAGACTATTTGATAGGGACCATTTGCCAACTTCAGACAAAAATTCATTTAATTTCGAGCAATCCAAAGAAGAGTTTACTGGAATAAAAATCGTCAGGTCGTCAGCATACTTGATAAAATTAGTTTCAACAGAATAAGGCAAATCGTGCAAAAAAACGAAAACAGAAAAGGAGGAAGTACAGCACCTTGAGGCACACCAGCTTTAGTAAGCAATGAAGTGGAGCGAATCCCTTTATGAATAGTGTAATGTTTCCCTTCAGAAAAATAAGAATGCAGCCATTTTGTAACTCATGGCTCAATGTGAGCTATGGCAAGCTTATTTAACGAAAGTGGTCTAGGAACAGAGTCAAAGGCGGATGAGTAATCCAAAAAGGCACAACGGACATACTTAACACCTTTGTCGAGACTAGAAACAATGTTATGATGCAAGACATTAGCTGCATCTAAAGTACTCCTCCGGTGTTTGTAAGCAAACTGTTTTGGATCTCTAAAGGCCATCAATGAAGGCTCAGTCACAAGAAGAAGTAACTTCTCCATTGTCTTCGGAAAAGGGGAAGTTATAGCGATGGGTCGAAAAGTAACATCTGATCCAGAAGATGGCTTAGGCACAGATACAATTTTTATCTGATTCCAAGCAGTGGGTATTATGTTTTTAGAGAATGATACATTGAAGATATCTGTAAGTGAATGACATAAAATATCTGCACATTTTCTAAATATGATACTAGAAACACCATCAGGACCTAAGCTTTGGGAGGGATTCAAAGACTAGACATATAAATGCATCATTTGTATTGAAACCTGGAAAGCAGCTATGCACTTGATTTTAAACATTAGGAAGGTTGAAATCAGCTTGCCGACATATAAGTGACTTGTTTAACGCACAGACATCAGAACGAGTTTGTTTCGTCATCTGTTTTTTACCAGTAAGCTCTTTAAATAATTTCCATATATTGGAAAAGTTCTTACAAGATAAGAAGTTATAGTTTATGAGTTCAAGCATTCGAACGATCAAATACCACCCCCTGAAATGAGTTGGAAAACCAGCTTATTTCATTAATTACTACACAATGGATGTGGTTTACAGGCCAGTATATCAATCGCTAACTGATATTTCCACATAAAACATAATCATCTGTTGAAAGAATCCCGGTCAAAAATGCTAGTCACTACAGTGTAATTCAATGACGCAAAGGTAACTATTCTCATTACAGATACTCAAGGTCTTATATGTCAATGTCGATAGATGTCACACTTTGCGAATTACTGAAACAATTTTCCAGTGCCTCCTCATTTCATGTAATAGATCATTTGCTAATAAATTGTAATCCCAACTTTTACACAGTCATAAAAAGAAGTCAAATGCACCATAAACCTTGAAAGTGTTTGTATCAAACAATTGTTTGTAAATACCAGCATACAGCCAGGAGTGATCACCTTAGTATAGACCTATAGATTTATTAGTGCATCCCTAACCATTTATTAGTAACACTCGGTTAACTGCAAATATATTACTCAATGTAAATATCTTTTCAATCTGGAGGATTCCGGGGATTTTACTGATTTCAGGCTGGTATTCATGCTGGACTGACATTAGTCCATGATAACAGAAGTAGGAAATATGGACCACTGGGTTCCGACCCAGTGACTCAGTGGTAACGTGATGATCAGGAACCTGAAGATCCTGAGTTCGATCTCTGATGAGATCATATGCACAGCTGATTCCCATACTACCACATAACAGCTACCCAGCGCTCCCAGATTTCTGATATTTCTCCAACTGATGGCAGTCTATGATGAATGCAAACCTGAAATAAATGTCTTTTGTTGTAAATTTCCTAAAGTTTGTAATTCTGCATATAATGTGTCTTTATAATTCACGTTTACAAGTGTATGGGGATCGTACCTACTCACTGAGACTTCTATCAGTTAAAAGCTTCAACTAAATCAGTCACGTTAATTTCAGGCAAAAAACAAAATTACTTTTATGGGGCTTGAATAATGTCAGTGGTCAGAGGAGAACTTACATGATTCATCCATATCGATATGAGGCCATGATGAACCAGACTTTACCACATGCAATAAAGCATACTTTTGAATCCTGTTATATAAGATAGTGGATGAGGATAATTTGTATTTTTTTATCAACCAAGCTATTTGTTCAGCAATATAGTGATGCGGTAAATAGTTACTATTCAAAGAATCAGGAGTGGAAAAGCCGGAAGATGAAGTGTAAGAACGACGTGATGGGCGATGTCCACTGGCTCTTTTGTTGGGATTATTAATATGATTATCACTGTTACTAGTTTTCCTAAGGGTTCTCCCACATTTCGATTGGTAGTTTTCAAATAAATACGTGGATAAATTGCCCTCATCGTGTTGCCATAGTTTAGGGTAGACACCAAAGCCAAGTTTATTATGTATGATATAAGTGTATCGATTTACGGCCGACTAGCGAAATGAGAGAAAGGCAGATATACAAAAGTATGCATACAAGCTATCAATACACAATACATAAAACAAAATTAATGCATGGCAGACGGATAGTATGTACGAGTACGATGGTATGATATCCTTTGGGAGCACTGGATAGCTGCTTCGTTCTAGTTAGAGACTCATCAGCAGTGTGTATGTGTGACCTCAAACTCAGAACCACCAAATCTAGTGAAGAGCACGTTGGAATTCAGTCACTGGGCTGGAATCCAATGGTCCATATTTACCTATTTCTATCAGCTCGCAACATAGTGCGATCATCATCAAAATGCTAACGGCGAGCATTTGTCCCCACCACCTAATTTGGTTGACCCCACAAGCTACATATATTTATAAGAACTTCGGGACATTGATCTTGAAGCACACCATTAATGAGCACTAGATAGCAATTCAATTGGTTTTTTGTATATATTGATTGATTTCAAGGTAGTACTCACCACAGACTGATATCACTGAAGGGTGACGTCAGTCCACGGTCAGTGTGTGGTCACTAGGCAAGATAGTCAAGTTGACTGGTGAGGTTGTGAACCTTTATCGGCTGACGTGACTCGGACATTTAATGCGCATGCCAATTCAATGCTTACCTCGACGTGCTATGGTAGGGGAAGTTGGACCAGGTTGAAAAAGGGTCCAAAGAGTGACCATACAGAACCTGGCACCAGATGGTGAAGTCACTAACTGTTGGTCTGAGTCATGTGGAGAGATGCAGACTGCCTGGATGCGGTCCCCGGGATGAAAGGAATCAGTGGTTGAAAACCCTTTGTGACGTAGCTGGAAATCCGTCACAATGACGCAGATGTATTGACCCCTTGACGTCTTCTAAAGCTTCAGTATTTGCACTAACCGTTAACTTCAAACTGTTTATTCTTTCACACAACTTTGTCCATTTTGATATCACTCTTTTCCTATCTCCCTGTTCTCTGTGTACCACTGTGAGGTGTGGTCATTTGAACCGATTCAGTTGTTTGCGAGGTTCTACGTTGAGTTTGTCTGTCTATCCGTCTCTGTCACCAAAGGGTCAACCAAGTTCGATGTGAGGATAAATAATCGCCGATAGCATTGGATGATGGTCCACTACACCACAAACTGCCAAAAGTAGGAAGATGTAGACTATTCGATTCCGACTCAAAGACTGAATTGCAACATACTGGTAGTGCGACCTAATAGCCATTGAGCTTAATCTCTCACAACCAAGTAGGGTCGCACGACTTAACAGTCCCAAGCTAGGATGAAACGGCTGTTCACTACCCCCAGACTTTCAACGGTTAACCAACTGATATCAGCCCATCATGAATACCACCTTGAAATCAATTAATCCCCCTGAAACACAAACTAAATTACAAATCTATAAGCACCGAATAACCTAATGAAAGTTAAGTAATACAACATCTGTTTTTAACTGAGCTATCAACAACGTATTTGTCAGGCTAACAGCTTACATGGGATAATTTTCGCTGATGCTATAAGAAGAAATTTTATAACTTTCCACAGCATTGTACAACTTTTTTTGTTTATCCTGTTTACCAGGATATCAGTGTGGAGCTGTGGCTCATTTGTTTAGGGAGATGACTTTCAACTGATGGGTAATGGACTGGAGCCCCATTTTACCTACCGAGGTTTGGGCAATCAGGTGGCAGCACTGGCCCTCACATAATATGTGTGGTTCAAAGCCTACTGCACGAATATGCACAAGGTGGCTGACTGCATATGGATTCGAATTTCGATCAGGATGTTTTGCGTAAATTCTATCACAAAACTGTCGGAAAATACAATTGCCTACCGGAAAATCTACTGTTGCTTCACCCTTATTTATTTAGACTTGTTCAGATTACATTATTAAGATGACAATTCAGTCTACTACTACTGATACTACCACTACTTAAATTTTTACTCAAACCATATCTAGCACATGTTGCGTGGCCTCTTAGACTGAGTTCATCAGAGTGAGCTTTGAATGCGTTAAAAAATGCTTTAAAGATAATTTTTCAAAGTGGCAAACCTACAACTAGACAAATCAAGTTACATTTTCACTATGCAGGACTTTTCTTTACACTAGTTACGTCATGAAAGGTAATCTAAATTGGTTTTCAGTAAAACAATGAAAATATAATGTACAACAGCACATAAATGAACGCATTTAGGTGGAAATTGTATATAAAAAATTGATTGATAAATCTAAGTCTACAAACGCCGTTAAGTGAACGAATTCACGCCTTAAAAACAACGCAACATAAGCAGGTATAGGTTAATGACCTAGGCTATCAGTCACACTTATTGTTTAAGGGCTTGTAAACCACTCCTTTGTTCAGATGGGAGCTAGTGGAATGCAGTTTGAACCTATATATATATATATATATATATATATATATATATATATATATATATATATATATATATATATATATATATATATATATACATATGTATATATGTATATATATATATATATATATATATATCTTCTTATAAATTTTTAAATTGAAAATTTTGCTTCTTCATTTCATTTTCTACATTTTCCTTAACATTTTATAGAGCCAAGTTTGTCTGTCTGTACTATCAAATTTCGTATATGGTGTTGTCGATTGCATGGAAATATATGGTGACTCGTTTCTACTGCGTTCTACTCTTTTCTACCTCTGCCTAGAACCCTCTGTGATAGATTGTTGTTGAAAACGTTTAGAGAAAGGCTATCTCCTCTTCCCGAGTGCATTAACAATCTACTCAACGGCAGTGCCTCTCCGGCTTCTTCATTATCACATCATTCGACTCTTCAAATTGTGTTTCAAAGACTAAATTTTTAGTAAATTTGAGGCAATATCTGGATATATTTACAGTATTTATTGACTTTCTGATTGAATTTCTATTATTGTAGACTTTTTGTTGTTGTTAGTGGTTACATTTAGCAGAGACTTTATTTTTTGTGTTAATTGTATCTAGATCCACTACAACCCATTTCTTGAAAGTCGAGTCGTTAATTAGCAATAGATCACATTTCTACTATGAATAAATAATAAAATTAGATGATGGTGAATCAATGTGGTAAATAAATGAAAAAGTGTAACATACTTTTAAAATATCATTCGAAACTTCATTCAATTGAAAATGGAAATTTTTCGAATCTACAGTATGATAACAGAAGGATGATGACCAAAACTGTGGTAATGGCCATGGTGATCCAAAAGTTGGATAGGGTGATCGAACAACGGGTATTTGTATACCTGGAAAGGGTCTATATCGCCATGTATCCTCAAGGATGACATCATCGGGCAATAACGACTGAAATGAGTAATCAGTTCCGTAAAAAAATGAATAAAGAGAATGATAAAACAGAAAGTTACTTGGTGACCGTGAATATGAGGTCATGTAATTTTTGATAAACTGATATAAACATATTCACATTAAAACCAACTGGTTAGTGCGCTAAAAACGACATCACGGTAAGTTACCTTGGAAGCGTTACACTTTGTAAGCATACAAATTGTTGTAGGAAAGTAGGAATCCGTAGAGCGTAAATGTTTTAGACTCTACACTTACAACAGAAGAGAGGGCATCAACAGAAGCAGGAAGAGGTCGAATTAAACAAAGAAATAGGTAGAGATGATATATAAAGTAGCAAATAAAGTCTAGGATATGGATGTTGGAAAATGTTTCCATGTCATCCTAGACATTGTAACCGGTGGGGTTGCTGACAGCAGGGTTCAGCTCAGCGTTGAAACGCTTAACGATCTCAAATTTGACCTAGAGAATAACTCGACCTAATGCTTCCTGAGAATTTCTGCTGCATGCAGAAAATTTTAAAAAGATACTTGATTAAGTACTTGTCACACATGCCTTACATTACTCATCTCTTTCATAAGTATTGTGATATTTTTTGGCTGCACAGATCATGCACATGACAACACTTTCTCTAAACTCATAAGACGGAGACCAATCAAAGAAATTACAAAACACGGATAGGATTAATGTAATGAAATGCTTAGTTCTCAGAGTGTCATGCAAGAAAAGTACATCTGTACACCTTGCACCGATTCTGAAATAGGTGATCAAAGGTGCTCAGCTAACAAATATTCTTAATGCATGGGTAGAATTGATTATCTTGACTATTTTAACTACATGAAGAGTTAGGACTAAACTCATAAGCTATCAATCAATGAAACTTTAAACCACAAAGCTTTCCAGGTATTTTAGATGACACCTTCTGACATAAGTATGCTTTTGATAAGATAGTATTTAAGTAGCTACGTTGTAACTATAGTTGAAATAGGAACTTATTTCATGTTGGCATTCAAACTAATGGCCTTCAGATTACCAGCCTAATGCTTTATCGAATGGGATGCTAATAATGAGATGCTGACAAAGTGTCAATTTCACTTCATTCATGGAAAGATTCGATCTGCTGTTTTGTAAATGAATGACATCTAACTGAAAAGAAATAGAAGCATAATCAACAGGTAGGTCTTGGGTTTCAGTCGTTAGGGTAACGAGTCAGTAGCCCAAAAGCCTAAAAGGGTACTGAAACAACTCAAGCTTTCACCACAACTTCAGTCATCGCTCCATTTTCTGTTGTCTACCACCCAAAACGTATAAGCGATACTATATGCGCGTGATTGAACGGTAAAATTGTTAGGCTGTCAATATCTTCCCAGGTAGAATCACTGGTAATCGCTTTGATATGATGTGGGTCAACAGGATATTATTATCACTGTCTGCATTCACATTTCTATTGTTTGTCTCTATAACGTGACACTCTGATGCTGTAATTGCTTGACGACTTTCTTACTAGTTGATAAATTGGGTTTATACCTATATTGATTGGCTACTGGAGGGTAACCAATTTCATGTAGTCTAGTCCTAAGTGCTGATCTAATTCTATCGATCATTTTGCGATGCGGCCACCAGGCTAAAAGGCTCACCACTGCAATGCACTGAGATAGATGTTAGCTGGATGGAGGCAAACGGTAGGAAGCCCTGCATGAACTATGTTTCGTGCTTTTTGGAACTTGTCAGTAACGCTTATCTGCAACTTCGACGGAAGTGATGACCCGTCTGAGATTCGAACACGCGTCACTCAGTGTTGTAGTCAAAGAAGTTACCCATGAGCTATTTGGGGCCACGATTGACCTCCTTCACCGATATATTAAGTACGTTGATTGGCTACTGGGTTTATATCTATGCACCTACTGACTCGAATAAATACCATACTTTTAGAAATTCCTCGGCATTATTCGTTTCTTCCACTAAAACCTTTTGCATTTTCAAAATCGAATTTATGTCTACGGTCATTCACACATATTGATGTTAGGGATATATAGTGCCACTCAATTAATAACTGTTGTTTCATGCAGACGAGGAGAGTAACTGTTTTGTGCAGTGTAGCGTTTATCACAGTTGTTGCAGGTGATTTCATAAATATCTTTCTATCCTTTTTATTTACTGAACCCTATGACCTGTGTAATATCGCCTAAAGGTAACTAGTAGATGCACATGAAATCCTTGAAAATTTATTGGATATCAGGAGAATGCACAACCTTTGGCTTCTTCTCATTAGACTAGTACGAAAGGATGGGCAACAGTGGGTAAAATAAAACTACGGGTTTTCCAACATCAGTGTTCTAGATCCATTTTTAGTGGATGGCATGGTCACTGAGTTAGGAGAATATGGAAGACATAGGAGACATCAGTTGATACGGCTAGATATGCGTAATAAACCAAGCATTCTCTTACACATATTAAAATGTGCTATCTAGATCAAAAGAAGACTAGGTGACATGAATTCGGTAACAACCATAACGTCACTTTGCACTGATATGATCCACATAGGAAGTTGTATGATTCAAGATTAGAGTCAATTGATGTTATAAACACTTGGTCAGGAATTCCAAGTGATACAGCTCTAAATCGACCACAGTGATGCATAATTATTTACAAGTTATCTTCTTTCACACGCTATTTGTAACTTATGGACTCTTATGTTGCTGCTTGTATTATCCCGTAGTTGCTTGAACCGAATTGATCAATCTCTACTGGTATATGGGCTCCTGTGATGATGCCTCAATATTGCCTGTTGTCTGTACTTTTAGCCAGTATCCAACATTACGCACTCCTATTTAAATTTTGTCTTATTTTATCATTTTCGATTATCGACTGATCGTTTTCTCTTTTAATAAATGAGAAGTATGACGAAAAATGATGAACTAAGTTTAAATTTGTTGATTCCGTCGTTAAAAATATCATAAAGTAAATAATTTGACACTGCCAGTTAATCTGAATTTGATTTCATAAAATAACCAGGTCCATAATGGAGACTTGCATTTCTTGAACTTAGAAGTTCAATTTGAAAAGGTCCAAGATCATGCGGCGTAGGAAAGTCAGCATGCAGATATTCACTACAATGACAGTAGAAAACTGTGTACATAACGCTTAAATACTGTCAATACTGAATGAGACGACCATTGGATTTTTTGTCATTAACTACCAAGTGGGATTCGAAAGGTGTTTCACCCTATTTAGTACTCTTCAAGAGAATTCATAAGTATCCAAGCAACTGATGAGTTCCCATTGAGACTTTGACTTAATACCAATAGCTTCAAAAGCCAGTGCACTACCCACGAGACTACTAAGTTAATTAGCCACTTCTTATGCAACAAGGATCAATTGTTATTCAGATATCGTAGTTTTCCATTATTTACTGTATAGGACCGAATGAACTGGCCTCTGGTGTCATATATGAGTATCTTGGTATACACACCTTGATTTTTAAATGCGTTTCAAATGAGTTGTATCAGAGTGAAACTTGTGGTAATACGGAGGCAATCACGCTGGAATGACCATATGACAACAAAGTTGGGTTGATTCGGTCCCACAAAATGATTAGCAGAAAGATAAAAAGTTCTTTATCGATTCGGACTGAAAGAAGCAAGGTAAAAAGACTGATAATATACTTGTCTCACTCTATAAATACTGTTACAGATAAAATTACAGGTAACCATACGATGAAGACAAATAGGAAAACAATAAAACAATACTACCTCAACGTATGCATAACCAGGAGTGAAGTTTGCATTCTGACTTGAAACTGCATCTGTACAGAAAAAACAGGAATCAATAGGATGAAAAGCACAACGAAAAACATTAGACATTGAGGCGAAAAGAATATACATACATATCTGTTAATTACCTACAGGTCCTACAATACCACAGATTAAATGCTGTTTCATTGCTTCAATCATTCGATAAGTAAAATGGAAGGACTCCGTGAAAGGCGTTATTCCAGTATCACACACACAAACAAAAACAAGCACAAGAATCTGGTGAAACATGAATTTAGAGAATTTCATTCCAATCAGAAGGACAGTTACATGATTCAAGAGGATTTCCAGTTTCATTATTTTTTTTATGTCTTTAATCAGCATTAAAAGGAAATAGTTAGACCGAATAGCCATAATAGTATGCGTGACTACCAAAAATTAAAAGTGAGCAAAAATACTGTTTTTAAGCCTTTTGATTTATTGGTTTGGTCTAGCGACTTACTTTGCTCAGTCATGGCTTTTCGATTATGAAATCAAGGGATACCTAGAAATAATGGAATATACTTTTGACGACAAATGTTTCAGCCAATCGATAGAAAAGCTTTGATCATTCCTGAATATCTGCAGGCTAGAGACAGAGGCAATGTTCCATATAAGATTAGAACAAGTATTACTTAGTTCCACAGTTATCGACTCTAGCTGTAGAGTACTTTGGTCACAAAAGACTCCTTCCAGGACAAGTTATCAAGTGGTGATCAATGCAAATAGATTATTTTTTGTAGTTTCATAAGGAACAAATAGTAAAAACAGTTCTTATCAATGTATAAATCACGTTTAAAACACAAAGGTAATACGTGTTGTCTTCATGCTACAGATACGAAGTTTGGTGAACTCCTTCGTCAATTATCATCAACTAGAGATTAACAATGAGGGACCGACTGTAGATCTGCATCAGTCCACATCAAAATAGCGAGGAGAAATCGATAAGAGAGGATGTGAGCCAGTATAAATAACGGTTTCTGTAGTAGCAAAAAACTCCAAGCGAAAAAAGGTAAAGAAGTTAAAGACATACTATGAGAAGATATTTAGTATTTAGAGGGGGAATGAAATGTTGATACCTCGGAGAGATTACAACTCATTTTATGATATTTAAACCATTATATCTACAGCTACCCTCATATACTAACCACTGCTTATGTATAAACATACCCGCAACTATTTCCATACAAATTAACAACGTGGTTAGACAAAAAGTCAATGGCAGATTACCATGAAAACGATTATGATTATCTAAGTAATCAGTTCCAGACAATAATTACGATTGAAAGAAAACGTGGGTTGTGGTGGAACTGGAACTAAAAATTTTCCAGGTTGCAGGTCATCACTTCTATGTGCATAGCCAGGATAGTATGTGACCTCACATAATAGATGTGGTTCGGACAATGAAAGATGAAATAGTATATAACCACCGAACTGCCCTTCGAGTCTCATTGTTTTCATACGTAACCTTTTGAACAGTCAAAAATCTCCAAACCACTCAACTTGTTTTTATTCATTTTATACTCAGATAGTTAGAAGGGAATTGAAATACATCCAGACACTAATAAAAGGACAAGGAGAGTGAACCGCACTGTTCCTCGAAACACAAAACAATATGGTCAACAGAGTAAATATAAGTTCGTGAACTAAGGGGGCTTGAGCTACGGACACTATTTGAAGGCAAAATAATCTACATACAAAACAGCACATAATCTCATACATAATAGTCTTTCAAATAATACAATTAGCAGTAGCAGGTACTGAAGGAACAAACAGAAATAGAAAGATATTTCGATGAACAAGAATTAAAGAGAACGAAATAAATAGAGGTTAGTAAGATGCTTGTAATTTTGACGAAAGAAAAGGTGAACACACCTGATTTGTTGTGGTTGAGCTTGAATACTGTCATGTGGAGTCGCCAAACACTGGTTTCCAACGTACTGAAGACTATAGACAAGGAATTTCTAAGGCTAAGCTGAACAGTCACCGATTCTGTGGGTTGGTGTCATTTCTTGGTTTCACTACCGTTATCTTTTTTCGAAGCCTACTCTGGTTAAAACTGTGTATTTGGTTCAACGTTTGCTTGACGTATGTGACAAAAATCTTACTTATTTCAACCGACAGAGATCTTCCTCGTTTAGGACTCTGTGTCTAACTTCAATAGTACTCACATGGTAGTACTACCGAACACCGAAACAACTTGTGATTGGCTTTCTATGCAAAACAAACCTTAAATGAGTATGAATCCATTGATTAGTGAAAAATAACCTAACATCCTGATCACTTCAAACAGTTCTATGTTAAATTTAGACATACAAATGGTACTGACTAAGGATCTGGACGATGCACAGAAAATAATTAGACAAGCTTGGAGTAGACCAAGCACTGAAAATCTTTGACTTATTGCAGTCTACAAGACCATAGTGCATTGATATAATTTCCACATAACTTTAAGTCCCATTGTAATGAGTAATAACTGAAGCTGTTTCACACTTTTTGCCAACAAGGATTTTATTACATTTTAGACAGTGATGTAATTATAACCAAAATCAATAATTACTATCTAACAGATGAACAAAGCAAGGCTAGAAATAACAATAAAACGTTCTTCTCTTCACCTTAATTATAAACTGATCAGTTCCATATGTAGACCAACAAAGAATCTATTTGTCTGACATAAAAACTGAATTACTGTAGCTACTTTATTAGTAATAGTTCAGAAAGCTTAAGGATACTTTTAATTGAAAACACATGAGTATGATAAATGACACCAAAAAAAGAACTGGGAATATAGGTATAAAATATCAGCTTATCAAAAAACAAATAAGAATGTGTGCAATGTTCCATAGTATATTACTTTTAATTATGCCTAGTACAGTCAAGGCTCTTTAAAAAACTTCAAAGCTTCATCAAGCAAAAACTTGAAATTATATTTAATACCCTCTTTTAGTGAACAAAGTGTTAGCTTGAAAAATAGTTCATCGATTATTAGTGACGCACTTCAGAAAACCACAAAATCGTATAAATCAAGTGAAGGAAATAAAAAGGTGAATGTAAAGTTAATCATTAATTCTAAAGATGAATACATCCTGTTGATGATATGAGATAATGAAGCTTCTTTTACGATTCTGATCTAGAAGATCAATAATCACAGAATTATAGGTTATGTGTTAAATTTTGAAACATGTTAGAGATTCACAATGATGAAGAGCATTGTGCCTAATGACTACTACGGATTTCCGAAATAACACTGATAAGCGATAGGAAATGGTTTCGAAACTTTGATATTTGAAAGAATATAATGCTATAAGTGCGATATTCAGTGATACACGCATTAGAATACAAAGCTAAACGAATTAGGTACATGCTTATGGTGACCGATTTCATCCTCTTTGTTAGGGATGTTAGATCACTAAAAATGAATCCTTTCTGCTTGAATTCATAAAATTTACCTTTTTCCTACCTTGCGTGTTTCGTTTATTTTGACAACTTTTAAGTACACTATTTTCTCCCTGGTTTTTCTTCTACTAATTTGTCCGTTTGCCTCAAACGCAATCCTGTTGTAGACAAACCGATAATGTGCAACCCTTCTGAGTGAAGTAAAGTTTTTTTAGTTCCGTGCTACCTTCTTCTCTGTGTTAGCCCAGAGATTTATTGAGCCTCTTAATTCGTTTATCCGGTATTCAGATCAAGCATCCATGATTGATCATATCCGCAGATCTAAACACTCTTAAGATCAATACTAAACAAACTGAATGGGCGTAGGACTACAATGAGGCCACTTATCAAAGTAATACGATATAAAACTTGCATAATATCACGAATATCTGTTATCTTCTAAAATCATCTAGTGTTAAGTTGAAAACTACCATATTCGAAGTGGATATTTCAAAAACTTAAGAAATCAAGTCTTTTTCTTGATGTACTAGCCTAGGAGACACATCTATTGTTTAAAGATCAATTTAACTATAGGCTCACTCAGGTCAAAGTGAGTCCAGCGTGGTTTCAGCTCCTAACCTACGGTTTGGAAAAATAACTCCTACCGGCTTAATGGAAATCACAAACTCGAAAATCACTTACCCTTGAATGTTGAAATTTATGATGAACAATACTCCTATCAACAGCATGCATTTTTAATCTGTTCACCAATTAAATCCTTGAGTAATCAGATAGAAAAATACTAGTCAACAAGTTTATACATCAGTGCCACAAGTAAAGCAATAAAAAGTATAGTGTTTCACAGAAAAATAAGACATTTTAATTTAGTTCAACGTTATTTTGTTCGAGTTTGGCTTGTTAATTGCACATGAGTATTGGGTATGTTGAAATATCGACTAAAAAGATAGACAATATCTTATTATGAAGTGAATTATAGCGACTGACTGGGTGTGTATATCTAGACAAAATTTTAGCAGAAAACAAGTGAAGTGAATATACTTATACTGTTATTTCAGTTACAATGCAGTACACAAAAACTGCAATATCACATAGTTTTGATGGACAGATAGTAAATCACAACATAATATTTAAAATATACTACTTCAATGGGAAAGATCAGTTAGTCAATAAGCAGTAAGCAAGAAAGCAAAACTTTTCAGCACTACTATAAGGACAAGTGGATTAAGAAACTATAAAGACACTATTGATAGGATTGATGAGAAAAACAGATGAGTAATATTTTAAAAAGCTGGCAATAGACAACTTGATGATTCTTTGAGTCGGTTACGCATCTCTAAACACGAAATCGGTTGATTGGTTAGGAAGTATATCGACAAACAAACACTGAATGCAAGGTCACCGATATTTTCAAAAAAGCTTGACATGAAAATGGAACACTTTTTTTGTTAAACTATTATTACTTAATCAATCTCATTTTCACACAACTTTTCGTAGCAACACGTTCGTAAGAATTCAAGCTATGCAAGGTTGTTTGAACATTATGGATTTCTACTGATTAGGTCATCTTCAGTTGACTGATGAGTAACTCAGATCAGTTTACAAAACAGCCAAGTATTCTTAAAAACCTGACAACTACTACTTGACTGACGAAACATTGATGGACGAAGCAAACTTCTTACAGTTGAATCCACTGCTCTCAAGTCAAATGTCTGCACAAATAAGTCCACTTAATAAGTACAACAAAACTAGACATTTTCGTTACTTTGTGTTGTATTTACAATTTTTGACGTCAAAACAATTCCATCCACTAAATAAATTTAAAAATCAACTTTGCAACTAGACATTTTTCTAGTCGTCCGATAGCCGGAATACAGTAGAATCATTCTTGTGTATTGATCAGTAGAAAAACTAACTGCAGAACAATCTAATTAGTTCGAAAGTTGAAACAACATTTAATGATTAAACCTAATGAACGGAGATTTCCAGTCATATAGGGCGTATGATTTAGAGTTGAATTTTCCATGTCATTGGTGATTCTACACAATTCACGAAATGAATCTTATGTGTGAGTTACGAGTACTGAACACTACTGCAAGATAAAACAAAGTTTAAATAAAAAACTTAGCTACAAAAACTAAAGAAAACTGAGAGATAGAATACCACCTCATGCACCAAGAAATTAATGGATGTTGAACTTGAAATATCATCATAACTGACCGCCTCTCAGTAGTTAAACTCATGAACAGGTGTACTAAATTACAAGTAGATATCACTACTATGTGAACAGTCGCCAACATAACTATTCACTATGCTGCCTAGCTATTCAAATACCGAAAACAAGAGTGAAAATAGAACCTGTCACCTAGAGATTGAAAGTTAAGTGATAGAAATGTATTCACAGTTCACAAGTGATAGTGGAAAATGCAAGCGTAAAGCACTACACTGAATAACATAACAACGCAAAGTTGAGAGTGAAACTGCAGAAGAAATAAAAGGTTTATGGGCAAGCAGTAACCATGGAAAAGCGGCATTTTCAACAGTATTTCATCATGAAGATAATTTTCAGCATGACGACCATACGTGAACAGAATAAACCTAAAAGTAACTAGTTAGGTAATGAAGGTACAAGTGTTCGTTTGACGAGTTCACTGATTTTATAGTTCGCCCCAGTTACTTCTTCTAAAAATCGAGTGATGAAATCCAAATGAATAATGTGGTATAAATAATTCATTCACAATTCCTATATTTCCTTCTTTTTTAATTAATGTCAGTATACACACAACAAAACGTAAAATATCTGTTTTGTCTGAGTCATTTTGTTTACAAAATGAATTGGTTACACCAAGTTTTTGATAATGATTACTTTTCGCTTCTCTTTTGTTACTAATCGTTAACACCCAGAATCGAAACTAGAAATAAAACACCACGAAAATGCAACTAAGTAAACACTAAAATACTCATGTACTGTACTGCGTATCCACCAGTAAAACTTGCCGCAACAAGTTTAGGAATAATGCCTACTACTCAAATACCTAATGAAATGAATAGACCGATGAAGAACACTTTTTAAACAAAACTTTATACATGTATATAGCATGAGCTACATACAGGTTGCATCAACAGCAAACTTTGGACTCAAACGCTTCTCATAACTTATCATATGGATATATAAATATATATATATATATATATATATATATATATATATATATATATATATATATATATATATATATATATATATATATATGATCACATTAAAAGTTTGGTCAAGATAATTCGATTCATCAGAGACGAGGCGATACATTGGTTACTACTTTAACGAGTTACACAGGAGGTTGGTGGGTCCTTGCGCAGCTTAGTGGTAGGCCTGATGAGTTCGTAAGTGCATACTCAGAGTTTCATATTTAAAGGACACTTCAATCCTCTTAAGGTTGTAGATACCTCTTTCAGATCACGAATCCTACGTTTATATATTCAATAAAAAAATACAGTGCATTAAAACGTTAGGCACCTCAGGTCATTTCTCATAATACCAACTTAAATGACAGAGATTTATTAGCCCTAAATGCTAGCAGATAAAAACCACCTAGTTTGACCTTTCCAAATCTACGTGTGAGAAAGTCGATAAAGTTGAATTTCCACAATATAGTCGTCAAGGTGACAGTCTAAAGAGAAAGCTATAAAAAGTTTCTACTTGCTTGGAATTTGGCAAACTGAACTGCTTTGTCTAGCTACTTCGGTAGGATCCTTTAACCAACAAAGTTCATCTTTAATTGCACATAGGTTGGAACACCCCTTTAATCCCATTCTTGTTGAGAATTCTATTCGCTGCTTTTTATGTTAATATCTCGTGCAATGACATTTTGGAGGATTTGAATTCATACGAATCGATCATCAATGGGACTGATGTAACTGTCTAGCCTTCGTTAGTACTCAGCACTGATTGAAATCCATCAATCAAGTTTTGCGGTGTAGTTACTGGGTGGAGGGGCATGACACCGCGGTGCACTGCAACTTTGCTATTGGTTTTCTGTGATAATATATGCACCTGCAATAATTAAGGTAATTGGCCAGAGTCACAGAAACCAGGCTAAATGGAGAACGATAAAGCATACTAAAATATAAAGTCGACAAAAGATCATAGGCAGGTCCATGCATGTTGTCTCATACAAATATGAGATAGCATTTTACGACGTGACAATCTTAAGAACCAATTTAAGCAGATAAAAAGATGGTTTAGTAGCTAAACCTTTGTTTCCCAAATCGACACCGAGAACACGTAATACGAATGACTTATTGCATGGTTCTCTTATGAAGAAAATCCAACCAGCTCCACGACAAAGGAAGAAGAATGTAAGTTTTATTGAGTTAGCTTTGATATGAACACTAAAGTGTGTTTAAAATATCATCCAGTAAATTTAACTGAGTGAAATATTCGACAAACATCAATATGGAAGGATACACTACTACAATGGCGAAGTTCTATTCACTTATTTGTCTCTTATACCTCAAGACGGGGATAACGAACATAGTCATCTTGGAAGTATCACAATAAACATACCATAATATGGTTCTGGACCAAAGAGTCCTTGACCTGCCCATTCTCCCAACAGTCTAATAACTGCGGTAGAAGAATAAATTTATAACAGGATATAGATTTACGGGAAAATTCTCCTTTTGTTTTTTGGTAATATCCGCACCCAAAAAAGTGGGAGCATCAATCAACCAATTTCGAGTGTCCCTCATTTGTCTATCTTTATTCTCATTCACTGACATTCTAATTAGACCGCCTACGCTTTTGCGCCGTTTTACATTTCCAATATATTTTGCTACACACGTAATTGTGCACTGTACGGGCTAAAAGTCTAACTTTGTATTCTCAATGAGTCAGCTGGTGTGGTGTTGGTGGCAGTAAGATAAACTTGCACTGATAGCTTGGGAAACAATAATAGTTAGGACCGGCGTCGGGAATCTTCCTAAGTTCATAAATCATAGCACTGAATAGAAAGCCCGAACCATGATTAAGAACAATAACATCGGCCGAACCGTCAAGTCAAGAATATAATATTCTCACAAGTATAACGTCAAGAATTAATGCTGCGTAAGATGCTACGACTAATGAATAGAAATAATAACCAGTTAATTGGCACTGTAACACTAGGTATCCGATTTATGAAAGTATAAATTATCGACCAGTGATGACCAGAAATGTACTCCTGGTTTATTCAGTAGTTTTTTTTGAATTTTAGAGGCTGTAAACAATTCTATCCTCAGAACAAAATTTATTACAGTAGGCCATTAATAAGATCAACTGAAAACGTTTGAAAGAGGTACTGGTGTTCAAACCAACACACTGATTCATCTGTTTCTGACTTATGAATGTAACAGTAACTCAAAAACCACGTACACATTTATACACAAGCCATGAACCAGACACATATAGTGTAGGTGATACTATACGGTTGTCCAAATTTTCTTAGGTTGAACAGAGTTCAAAAGTGTGAAAGTCAAGTTTCTATGCAACTGATCCAGAGTTATGATTTGTGTTCAACTAAACCGTATGGTTTCATATTCACAACAAGAAACATGTTTCAGTATTGACAAATTTATTAAACGGTCTTTATATTTAACATCTGTTTCGTACGTTAGCTTCCCTGTCACCCAAATAAGTGATAATAATAAGAAATCCTGAATGTCAACATACTATTTCCACCAGGATAGTAAATAATTACTGAAGAATTAGTCAATAAATTCTGGAAAGATCAAAGTTAAAAGAATACGCATTTGCGATAAAGTCTGCCTGGCTCGTTTTAAATAGAATATTTTATGCTCAGAAACATACACGTAGTTGGGTAAGTTACAAGGCCTTAAATATTGACAGTTATCCGAACAGTTCACTGATATTAGTGGTACACCGGGAGCAATTTACTTCACAAGACTTCGGTTATTTTAAGGATACAAAGATTGCAAAGGTATAAGAATTATCAATTAAAATCCCATTTAACAACAATAAAAACAAGAAGTGAGTAATTATGGTATACTAGGTCAAATAAAAAAGATTAAAAAATCAAAGTTAAAACCGTCAAATATAGAATATATTCAAGTTAGTTGAGTCACTGTGTGCCTGAATTATGTTAAAGACGCTTTTGAATTTATTTTAATATAATTTAACACAAAGCCATACAGAATAAAGTGATATCGTCCGTTGACGTTACGCCATTGTTCGCAAATGCTCCACTAGTGAGAAGGGTTGATTATATATCAGAAATGATTGCGAAAAGTGAATTAAACATTGACCTGCTTGTGTACCACTTGAAGCTGCAAGCTTAGTCATTATCTTTTCAATAGTCACCTACACGCATAAAGGACCAATGGGCTTCTCACTTGGGTCACTAACTGCTGACATGTTGATGATAAATTAGTAAAATGGCATGCTGAAGTCACATGTAAGAGTCAATGCATACTCGTTGCAGATAGATGCACGGTACCTTTGTTGTGTGTGATGAGAATATGCACATAAATTACCGATGAAATTAAACAGATCACAACCGCAAATAAAATTCATCTATATATTTGAAAATTTGGGCGAAACCTCTTTCTTAGACATCTTCCTAACTGGGTCAGAAGAAGAGAAAATTATGAGCGCTAACTAAGATCAATTAAGCAGTGCACAGTATACCCTTTTCAATAGCAAATTTTTCCACTGTAACAGAAAGAAACTTTGGTTCGAAGTCTGTTTGGGAAATAAAAATAAACATGTTGTGAAGATGTGATTGAAAAGAATCAAAAACCTGGTAGACATTAGGATAGAAAGAATATCTAAAACATTTGGTGAGGAGTATGATTTTTTTAAAAACCCAAACCAGTCATCTGTAACTGTAGCAAAGGGTAGATATTCACCAGCCTACAGCTTAAGTACGATAATTTGGACAAAATTATTGCAAAGACTTCAAACCATCAAATCCCAAGTTGGTTTGGATATCAATAAGCTCGTTAAAGCCATTTACTGAAACCATTGTGAGACTAAATTTCAACAAAATATACCTTACTGCTGTTTCTGAAAGACAGGATTCAACATACGTCCATGTCAATTTGTTTTTATTAATTCCACTGTTCCTGTATAGTCTGGAAAGTATTATGAGAACCCTTTCAAATCTTTCAGTATGACTAACAATAGAAGTAAAGAGGATTATGAGTTCTATTCAGTTCTACCTCATGGAAAGTTATAACAAAGTGGAGACTAGGTATGCCTTTTCAGTCACCTACAAGATACCTAATAGGATGCCACGAACTACTGAGGCTTCTGCAGTAAAAATCATGATATTTGAGCTTTATGCATAATAAAATCTCATAAATTCTCTTGTCCCTCCATGAACATCAACTAAAATGGCGACCACATAGTTCAGGCACACAAAGACTCCACTAACTTGTGTGTATATTCTCCATAGACCTGAGTTTACATTTTTGATTTTTATGTCCTTTTTTCATGTGACCGCTACAGTTACTCACTATTCATTGCGATTTTTAATCTTGATTCAATCCTAATTGACAGTTGGTATACCTTGTAATCTCTGTAGCCATAAACTAACAAGAATCTTGTGAAACAAACTTTTATAGCTGTAACCATAAAATCAGTTAGTTGTACTGATAAGCGTTAATAGGTTTCGTTTAGTAAGTTATTAGTACTAGAGGGTTTCACTTAAATAGTACACCATTAGGCTAACTTGCATCAGAATTACTTTCTCAGTACTAGTCGTAGTCATTCATAGTTGCATATAATTTACAACTCACATAATTCGTACCGTAAACTCCCTATCCTCCTGTTTTAAGACAATTACCGCGGATGCATAGCCTTGCTATGTACACAAATATCTGCCAATAAAAACTTCATTTCATGCTAATGGATGTCGTATATCTTGCACAAATAACACCAACAAAAAATGTATTAAATGCTAGGTAATCGCATAGTGAAATATAATAAATAGACAAATATATTCCAACTAAATTAAAAGTATCTTAGTGTTATTTAAACAAATCGATGGTAACAATCATACTTGGATTTGCAATTATGAATGCCAATTAGAACAAACCAATAAATGACAATCTGACCAAAAAGAATTGTTTATTTGGTTAGTCGGTTTCTAAAAATTTTGCATTTATTTTAGTTAACACTATGCTATGAAGGGTTTACAGTATGCTATGAGAGAATGTACAGTTCAATTCTGTACAAAAAGTGGATTTTTATTTAGAAAAAGTGAAAAAAAAGCCCATACGAATGATGAATAATACCAAAAAATGTAATATTTGTGTCTAAAGTGTGTGAAAATATAAGGACGTTAGAAACCAATTTACTGTGCAGACCACATATCCTCTGAAAATCAATGGTGTTTGAAAAATACAACGAAGATGAATAGCTGGTACATTATTGAAACTATGCTTTTATGTTGTTGTTGAAGATGATAGCTGCTTTAACAAATTTGCTGATTATCAGCGTTTTTATGGTCTGCCATATGGGTAGTGTTAATCACAGAAATATAAAATTACGAAACTTAAGTGTAAGGTCACCAGAACTGCTGAATATTCCAACCAGTAAACAGGTACAAAATTTAGTATTGCCAAATGCCTCGTCACCAATATTAAGTAAAACACTTAAGGGTCAAATCGGACCAGCAGTTAACTTACCCAACTAAACCTCTTTACTTAATTCCAACAATACATACTCAGTTTCTCTACTGCACACGTGCATCATTTAGAAGACCATCTAACATAAATAGAAATACATGTTTGTCTATGAATTATGTTTATCATTCTGCTCACACACTTCATACGAAACACAGGCTAGATTATTGCAACACTACTATCGAGAGGCAGATGAAATGCATTAAAGTGTGCAGATTTTGAAGATAACTCCGACGTTATTTACTTCTGAGAAGATAAATATACTAATCAATCCAACTAATTGAACATCGCGATCTATGAGAGCATCTCAGTCAGTAAAAAGTAGATGAACAGACTATCTACAATTAAGATATTTGGAGTAATGAGGCTTCAGAACTGATGAAATTCTTCTTATGGAATGCAAACATTTACCACCAACCATTTTGTTAAAAACAACGATCATTTGACACTCTAAAGCATTTGCATGCTGTGCTTGAGATACTCCACGAATTCTAGCATACATAATGGTAATAAGTGTATTTATTGCTTCCAGATCTTCAGTAGTCGGTTATCTTATGTTACCTAGACATAGAAACTTGCTTTAAGCTATTCAAACCACAAAAATCCACCAAGCGAAATAAAATCTCGTTATGGAGGAGTTTATTTTCTGAAGTTTCAATAGGAAATCATAATTTCTCAGGTAAATCAAGTTGAGAGTAAGACCAAATATCGGCTAAACCCACGGTGAAATACGCACAGTAACAAGAATTGACAGTAGATGAATATTGTCGACCAATGACATGTGGATCACCGAAATCTTAAACGTAGATGTACAGCTTTTGATCAAAAAAAATATTGAGAATAAAATCTGACGAAGAAACTTAAATTTTTAGCGCATGAAAACGAATACCAACCGACAAATACGAAGACAGAGTACCCACCAAGATATTTTAACAAATTTCTTCAGTGGGGAAGATAATCAAATTGTGCTCAAAATTGAGGAAGAACATGTAAATTTATTCCAGAAAAAAGATGCTCATTGAAACTCAGAATGGGAACACGCTTCACATCTATTAGGTAAGGCCTTACGACACTACTCGATTTCTCGTGTCGAAATGGTTAAAGCAGGGTCCACAATCATAGCTCATTGGTCTAAAGTTTACACTATTGGTTCTTACCACACTAACCTAGTAGTTGAGTACTGGATGCGTCAAGTTAATTTCATGCTGCTCTCACTGGATAAACTCATATAGAGAAACGAAGGTATGTTCATGATATGAAAACTGGCCTTTGTATCTTTATTTTGACAGTGTGTAAACTGCAGCATGTTTGAAATAAATACTTTCAACGTTTTTCACAGAAGTCGGGTCCCAAGCCTTTTCTCGGTACCCAATATATCTGTGAAACTATCTGGTCAAATCTTGACCAGGATTCACATAAAATCCGAAAACTAAGCCTAGAACTTTTAATTTCAAACATGTCCAGTTGTGTAACATGCGCATGCCTTGACTCTAAACAAAAATGAGCGTTATTTGTTCTAATATCTTCACTTTGATATCATTTTGTACTAATAGAAGCAGTATGGATAGCATCTATCTTTCGGAGATGGTTTTCATGACTACTTAACACACATACAATTCAAAAATAATTCCAAATTACAATAAAGAATTAACCACTTGGAATGATTTTTACATCCATGCAATGATCACTAATGACTTGTACCAACAATGGTTTCTGAAAGAGCTAAAAGATGCATGAAAACTCATAAAAGTTTATACAAAAACGATTATTTATTATACTTTATCAATGCATAAAATAACAAAGTGATAAAGTAGGATTTCTATTAGTTCTAGTGAGAAGCCATTCTTGGACTGCAAAAGCCTTGTTTAACATTAGATAAAAAGTATGATAAAATCATGAAGAGTTATGGCAGAAATAAACACCTATTCAGACATCTTATGACCACTACTGGCTTAGTAGAACTGAACTAATGGGTAAGTTACTTTCAAATATCATTTTGAATTTTTGTATAATTCTTTCTTACAGTGGATTAAGAACAATGTGGTGGCCTTATTTGATACAGAGATGAACCAATAGATCAATGCAAAAATAAAAGTAATTGCTGAACAAGCGAAACGATGCGTTCAAAGTTATACATTTACGTACTCGGATAAATAGATTTTTTTAAATTTCAGGTGATTAAGTATATCCAGCATATTTTCCATTTCATTTTACAAAATCTCAACAAAATGACTAAGTCAATTTTAAGATATAAAGCATACGTGATAAATACAAGTTACAGTTTGTATAACCAGGTAGATTTTTGAAACGTAAAACTGAAATCATTTACATGACTTTGATGTTTAAAAATCTTGATCACATGAATTAAACATATAGAGAGTTATACATCTATTACAAATTATGCCACAACCATGCTGTAACCCTAACAGTGATCTATTTGAGATGGAAAAGGCGATTTGTGAGGCTACACTTTTTCAACCAAAGGTGTTTACTGACTTTTTTCTACCCGGTTTCTATTTATCCTTCAGTAGTGCATACATTGAAAGGTAAAGTACAAAAGACTTTACAGTGGGCATTTAGCAAGAGATAGAAACAAATAACAGAATTTGTATTCCGTTGTTTTTTATCACTTCGAAATCTTCGGTATCAGGCTTATTCTACTTATGCTTTAGCTGGTTAAAAAAAATGACGGTTTATGAATTTTTACTTTGAAGTGAATCACACATGCATTACAATGGTATTTTGCGGACCAAGAAAGCTTTTTAAATTACATCTAAGAAACAGTTAGATACAATGGTCAAAAAATTGAATATGAACTTTTCACACACAAATCAACGCCAGTTAAACCCGTTTAAAGCCTCCATTGAGCTATTATCAAGTCGTTTTCTCTACTTTTTGTCCTACAGTATTTCTTGTGAAATAATATGTATTATCTAAGCCATAAGTAACAGAAAATTCCGTTACAACCTCTTTCATGTCGAAAACAAAGAGCAAAACAGATTTTTGAACAACTAAACTGAACGAGATGTTCACTGAACTCATTTAAAGTTGAAAATCATCTTACCATTTGGTTGAATATATACATTGCTGTTTGAACTTGTGAAGCTGGTAAATAAAATTGTTGCCACAAATGGCAAACAGAAAAAAGAACAGAAGCATTTGTATGTGCTTCGTAATTCAAATGATTTCGGCGATCCACACTTAAAACTTGTATCAACTAGCAAGGATACAAACAAAGGGTTCATAACTTTTGAGTTCGAAATTAGAAGAGTGCGTATGATCTCTAGACAAACATATAGACTGAACGAATGGAATCGAGGATTACTGAATACAAATGAGGTCCAAAATAGATATTTGTATTGTCAACTGAGACCTATTTGAGAGTAATGAAAATACATATTTAGAAACATTTTTCTTTAAAAAGAAGGGCTATAAAAAAGCCCACATAATGGTGCATTTAGACTGCTACAAACTTTAACAGTATATGTATACAGAATTAACAACAACAAAGAAAAACGACTTATAAGGCCAAAGGTTAACAGGTAAGATGACATATTAAAGAATCTAATGAAAAGAAAAAGGTAATTATATTTGTCACTGCAGTACAATACCAGATAAACTAACCTATTCCAAACATACAAGTTAAAACCGGTCCATTTACTAACTTAAGATGTCACGGTGCAACAATCTAGAACTCTTTTAAACTTACTCCAATGAAGACTTTATTTTAAGGAACGATATGAGTTGATTTACATAAATTTCTCATACATTGGATGGAAATTCTTTAATTAGCGGATTTTCACAGCACCATCCACACTATTAGGTATGTAGTAAATGATGAAAAGGTTATGAACACTACGGCTGTCCATCACCTTAGTTGTTAACATATCTGGTCCCATTCATTTGTCGGTTACTGGGACAATGACCAAGTTGGTAAACTCTGCTCTCTTCATAACAACCTGTTGGTGAATAGGATTATAACACAGAAACTTAATACATGACACTTAGTGTTATCTAACAGTTACAGAACTTTGCTTGATTACTTTCCATCTGTAAGTGGATTCACTCGATTATACTATTATCACTATTAATCAATTTACTGATAGTCACATTATTACAAATAATTTTGCTGACTACTATGAGAGAGGATTTCAATATCATGCAATTTTGATTTACTGCTGCTGATGGCCATAGTGACAAGTAAATTTCTTGGTTCATCTCATCTTTCATGATCAATCGTCTTGTTTAAAGCATAAAATCGCTCGATATTAACAACAGCATCGTAATTTCAGAGTATTCAGCTCATTCCATACAAATTACAATTATCCCTCAACTTTTGCTGAAGGTGAAAAACCCACAGTAACCGAAACACAGGTGCCGGTTGAAATATTTAGGACGAAAGGTCTTTCAAAGTCAGCTTCATCTTTATTCATAACAGCTACTCAAAAAATAACTTAAAGAAGTCAATCTAAATAGAACTCCAAATCATAGGATCCAAAGGCATTAGATACCGAAATAAAACGAAAAGAAAACCATAAGGAAGTAGGGAGGCCTTGAATGTGAACAAGGGTATCGTGATCAAACCTCCCTGCTTTATCACGTTCTTTGTCAATAAAAATAATTAGCTCCATTAAAAGTATTCTTTTACGATATACTTTAACAGCAAAGGTGCCACGCAATGTATATATATATATATATATATATATATACTGTACAGCTTTGGCAAGAGATTTCTAAAACACTAAATATTCCACATAACTCAACGATAACCAGGACTGAGTGGCATTAAAAGCTTACGGCAAAGACAACTGGTGTCATGTGCAAATAATTAACTTCACACATGTGCATTGGATATTGGATACTGCATATCGGATTGATTAAAATAAAAATACTTATAAAATGATTTGGAAATGATACATAATTACAGGCTGAACCAGAGTAACTCACCTAGTAAGTAACCACTTTTGTCAGAAACTTATATTAATATACAGAATTATACTGCTATAAAACAAAAACCAGTTTTATAAAGAAAGAAGACCAAGGTCATTCTTTTTAAATAGGTCAGGCAATATATGAGCCTTCTTATTCCGATAGATCAAGTATTAAAACAACATCAGCAAAGAAAGTCGACTACAAATGAATCATACTATTCCATGCTGAATGAAGACATTAGCAGCAAAAATAATGTCAAAATCCAGTGGATTTAATATTCATATATTGCCTTGTCAAATGGTCAACTATGGTTGGAAAAGCTATAGGAGATGCTACTGAATGTCTATCTTCCATGTTTTTACTGGTTTAACCGGTAGTTGTAGTGGTTGATAACTTAAAAGATAACCAGCTGAAAAAACTGAACAACATGTCAATGTCAATTTTGTCTGTTTGTGTAACAGAAAACATGATCTGAATATCTCTCCTGATCACCCTATCTAACAGTATCGTCATTTACTTGAATATTTTTACCCTCGTTATGGATTTTGTGCCTTTTACCCTAGCAAATGTAATGTTATTTGATTGTTTGGCCGTCTTCTTTGACTTCGCACTCATTATTTGCCTCTGTATAGCTGAGACTTATCATGAATGCTTCACGTTTCTATTATGTGGCGCTGGACTGTTGACAACGAGAAGTTGTCTTGCTGCGCCGGACATTTTTGTTTTGGTTCAACTTACAGTTGTGCCATGGTTTGATTGGTTATCTTTTGACTGGCTACTGGAAACGTTCATTGGTTGATTTGATTCTGGCAGACAAATTTTTTGATCTTTTGTCGAGAATATTCTTATTGACTCTCAGGTATCCAACAACTATATTTGTTTGACCGGTTTTTACTGTATAGTACGTATTCGTGCCCAAGAACGCCCGGACTGTATAGTTACCCGACAGCACTGTTGAGGTATCTTAGTAATTTTGGTATAACTTACGGTTGCTTTGATTTTGTTACGAATGGACGGCTGGTTTACTACAAGACATGTTTTGACATTGCTGATCCAACCCTTGACTATGCGACACTCGCGGAAGTTCTGAAGCCATACAGCAGAACTCAGGAACATGTTAAGCTAGCTTTAGTTGGCACCGCCTAGTTGTTTCCTCCGTTCAGGTCAAGATTATTTAATTTTAGACGATGCATGTTTGCTCGAGCCGATAAAGTGCATCGACAACCAGTCTTTGCCATGGTGAGTCTGACGACAAGTTTCAACGAGTAGGCGTTATGCTTACATCCATTTTACCATGTCTATGATTTACGGTCTTATTCGATATCGCGTTACGACTATATGCCAAACGCATCTGATGATAAAGTTGTTTGTGTGGGATGAGAATCAATAATAAACCAATTACCTACTGTCAATGTTTTTAAGTGTGTAAATTACGTGCTGTCATATATTACTACCAATCTGAGCATTGGCATTCAAAATTATGGACTGTGATTCAAATCGATACCTTACATTTCTGAAGGCGAAGAGGTGAACCGTCAAACATTTGATAGGTACGGCCATGATCAAATTTTCGGAGGCTTCAAAGATCAGCCACGTGTCAGATTATTGTGGGTACATTTTATAACAAAGAGAATAAGATAGCAAGTCGGGGCATTAAAGCTAAAAATCCACCTTTACCAATGGCTTTTGCAGCCACATGTCCCTGATTTTGAACTTTAGTCAAGCAAAATGACAAAAATGAGCCACCTGATGTCTGTCACAGTTGGAAGTAAGTCTGCGGTAATCGATCTGATGTTGAGGACATAACTAAAGATTTTACAGAATGAGCATGTTCTCTCCATTCTGAATTCAAACCTACTGCTTCGAATCACCGCAGGAAGGCAAAGTTTTGATGACACTCAAGGAAAAAAATACCGCAAATTTGGAACAGCACGCTCGTCGACAGCTAACCGTCAGGCTATCGGTGAAGACAGTGGAGTTCAATCAGACGTCACACAAATGTTGGTGCTCCAGTGCTGAAAACCGATAGAACAGTGACGAACCGCTTCCCACAAACCAGTTTGGAAAAAGACTTGAAAGCAAACAATATTGCTTTCAAATGGTTCCTGTCAGGCTTCAATCTGATACACACTTTTCCCCTCATGAAACATTTAATAAATCATGATAATTTCATCAGTCTTTAGTGACGAGGGAGCAAAACATACAGACGGATGTGTCCAGGTGGTGTTAATAGTTACCATGCGCAGACCTTTCTACACACAAAGACGGTGGCTGTAGTACGCATTTGCACCCGGGAACGTTTTGGACTGTATAGTTACCCAAAGGCACTGTTGAGGTATTTTTGTAATCTTGACATAACTTATTGTTGCTTTGATAGTACCACAGATTTTGTTACGAATCGACCATTGAATTACTACAAACGTGTTTCGATATTTTGATCCAACCTTTGACTGTGCGTCACTCGCGGAAGTTAGGAAGCTATACAGTAGAACGCAGGAACTAGTCAGATTCACGTCAGTTGGTACCGCTTAGTTACATTACTGCGTTCAGGCCAAGATTATTGGATTCTGGCCGCTACACTGGATAGGCGTTCTCCAAGAGAAGCAAGACAACTGGATTGTATCTCGCAGTTTTCTACGGATATCCAGTTTGTCAAGTGTAATGCTAACGTTGTAGCCGATTCCCTGTCTCGCATTGACGTGAACCTTCTAACACGGCAACTGGACATCGAGCTCGAAAATATGGCAACATTACAGAAAACCGACCCAGATCTCCTGACTAACCAAATGAATTCAACTCTTACTCTCGAAGATTTTCCAATACCCCTATCCGATGCTACCATTGTGCGTGATACACCTACTGGTCTGCACCGCCCTTCTGTTCCATTAGCCGGTCGAAAAGCTGTATTTCAGCACTTACACTCTCCATCGCATCCAGGTGTGCGCGCCGCGGTTCGACCGATTACTCAACGCTTCGTGTGGCCTAACACGAATGCGGATATCAGAAGATGGGCACCGGAATGCTTGCAGTGTCAACTTTCAAAAGTGCACCGACATGCGATTACTACACCTCAACAATTCCAACTACCGGACCGGCGTTTCCAGCATGTTCGTATAGACCTTGTGGGACCTCTTCCAGCATCCGGAGGATTCATTTACATACTAACAGCTGTCGACCGTTTTACTAGATGGACAATCGCTTGATATTTCAGCTGAGAATATCGCATCTGCTTTCCCTGACCGCTGGGTTTCAAACTTTGATGTACCTTCTACACACACTTGTGACAGAGGTCCACAATTCCAGTCGAATTTTTTCCAAGAGTTCATTTGACTCCTCGGAATACATCACATACGAACCACAGCTTATCATCCAGCAGCGAATGGAGAGATTTCACCCCAACTAAAAAGCTCGCTGATGGTACTGCGTGACAGCACTAATTGGAGTGAACTCCTTCCAATCATCCTACTTGGAATCCGATCCACTGTGAAAGAAGACTTAGGACGCATCCCGGCTCAGCTAGTATACGGAACCAACTTTGTCTTGCCAAGACAGCTCCTAAACCCACGGAATTTATCGGAAACCAACATCCCTACGTCTTCTGAAAACCTCGCTCAACGTATGTCACTCATACAGCCCACACCACCTCGCGCTAGCGGCCGTCGTGAACGACTGGATAGGCAGCTGACGTCCTGTAAGTTTGTTTTCCTTCGGATGGATGGGGCTAGAAAAGATTTACAGCCTCCATATGAAGGACCCTTCCCAGTGATTAGTCGAGCTGAGAAATACTTTACCGTAAACAAACAGGGTAAGCAAGAGACGGTAGCCCTCGATCGACTCAAATCAGTTCTTGTAGCTGGTGAAGCCGAAATGAAACAACCAACACTTTGGGGTAAAACTTCATCTGCCACCATGCCTCCGCCGATCCTGCCCCGTGAGCAGACTTCTCTCATTCCTCCGCGCAGCATACGCAGCGGCCGGCAAGTAGCCAAACCTGAACGTTATGTACATTTCATTGAATGATACTTCCCCCATTTCCGATTAGAAACACCAAATTATCTTACGTCAAATTTATTCATAAATACATATGCCGATCAGTACTATTATTATTTTTTTAAATATATACAACGTATATTTCTCGCATTTCTCACCTCTTTTATTATACCAATAGATATCACCTTTTACTGTTACTCATAAATCATTCAGGAAATACGTATATTCTCGAACCATTATAAGCATTACTTATAAATATTCGCATTAATTTTGTTTCCTCACAAATGGACGTCTGAACAACAGCCTCAGGCACATGTAATTTTTATCTACCTATGCATACTTTCCGGCTTGGCCCTGAGTCCAAATTTTCTTTTTCTCGTTCTACCAGACAGTTCCTCCGGATATTTAACGCGGGGAGCTGTGTGGAGACTGCATACAATTGTGTATAAACCACTTCAACTGTAAGCAGTATTTCCTTTCCATCGTTTCTTTTACACATTCTGTACATTATTCCTAATACTTGTAAAAACGAATGTTGTTTATATGTACACTTTTTTGGTTGTGGCGGCAATTGCATATTTTGCTGCTGCTAATCGTGGAAACATAATATGCTTCTAACCATCCCGACTTCTACCTCCGTGACTATTGACTGTCGTGCATAATAACTGATCGTCTTGGGAATTTACAGGACTTCTCATCCTACTTCCATATATTACGACGATCAAGCCGACCGACGACCACAGCGGAGAGACGACAAATATCGCCTTCTGATCTCTGCAGTATCCCAAGATTGTGGTGGACGATACCGAAGAAATAACCTCCAAGTAGCCCGTGATTATGTATAACATTGACAATACTATTTTGTGCTATAACGTATAACTTTTCACACACGTGTATCATAAAATCCATTTTTCTTGTAAATTATACGTAGTTTGTCACTTTGGTTTACTTGACATTCTTTGGGTCCACTACGGCCGTTTTCACGTGTATTGACATGCTTGCTGGTCTCTTTTATAGTAAGTTAATCCTACACTTCGATAGTTATGAAGCTGTAGTCCAGTGAACATTTTTATTTCCGCTTGTTGTACTTAAGTACTCTTTAGGTGAACATGAACATGGACATTTTCAGCCATGGTCTGTTCCTTAAGTAACACAGTCGGCCAAAAAAGGGGAAATGGGGGGATGGATTGTTAAAAATGGAAACAATGGGCAAAAGTAGACTGATGGGAAAGCTGTTTCTGAAAGGCTTGAAATGCTGGGAAAAAGGGGGAACGTTGACGATAATCGACGTTATTGGGGAAACCATAGTGAAACCACCACATTCATGAATGGAAATGTTTAAGGGAATATTAACAGACTACGGACCATTAGATACCCTTTTAATATTTTGATTATGGGTCCTCTAAAGGAATTAGATCATTGAAGTAGTAACTGTGTTTGTTCAAGTTCATTGGTAATGCCTTCAGGGCACCTACTGCGCCCAAAGCTTATTATGGAGGTGGGTGGCGTGTTTCTCGTCCAGTGTTTTATGCCATGATATAATAGTATCCTGAATTTGAGGACCTATACTTCGTTGAAAAATTGAGAGCCTTCTTGTTACAGAAGCGTATGCCTTGTCACCGGTCTACGTTTTACAAACGATGTAAACGCATTTATAAAGCCATTTTGGAAGAGTTCGAGAGGTGTATAAACCAATAAACCAATTTGTTTCCGGAACTTGTACAATGGAAAATGCTCAGATGTTACTGAAGAATGTGCGGACGTAGTTGAAGCAGTTAATCGCAACCTCATTTCCACTGCAGTGAAACTTAAATAATTAATTATCAATGGCAACCAAGCCAACATTCAGAACTGAATTATTTCCCTACCATGAGAAAAAAATTGACAAGGCAGCGGGCAGAGAAAGCAAGAATTCCAACAAGGAGAGTGTTTTCTATGTTCATTTTACTCCCTACTTAACCTGCCTTGCTATGGCTTTCATTGTATGTCCTTTTTCTATAAAGTATTTAAAATATCAACTTCATGCTGTCATGTGTAGAATTTCTGTTTGTGATTACCGTGTTGGCTAGGGCAGAATGTGCCGTTAGTTTGGGGTGGTAACTTATGGAAGTCTCCTCAACGCTTCGTATGGAAGGTCAGTGTAGGTGTGGTAGCTGTCTCATTATATTTAAAGAGATTCGGGTATACAAAGTGTCGTGAAGGAGACTAATGGTGCATTCGATAGGCCGGAAAAGTCACCAGATGGTAAGAGGTCAGCCAGTAACCGACCAAATTTAGAGGTTGAGTTGGAGGCCTTCACTTTAGCTGGAAGTATGCTTCACAACTGAGAGAATTTGACGGCAAATAAGTTTGCGCGCGGGCAGGACTTGAACGACTACATTTTCACGTTATGGGAGTGGTTGCGCAGATCGTAACAACTGTTGCGTTCGAACTGTAACACCGCTGGCTGTAAAAGTGTGTTTATGTAACACATTAAAGAAGAGTGTCAGGTTAGTTTTGGTCGTCTCATCCAAAGTGGTTCTAGACTTAGTGTTCTGCATCAGGAGCTGTAGTCCTGTTTGCAGTCGTGACCCGATAATCTAGCAGCGAAATACCTTTAAACACCCTCTTTATGCGGATACCACTCAGCATAAATGAACAGTATTCCAATAATCGACGTACGCAAGTTTTATAGGTTAGTAACTTGATTTCGTTGAGGTGGAAGTTACGAACTATGCAACCCATTTGCTAGTCTGCGAAGCTATCTGTTAAGAAAATATGAGGTCCCTTGAATATCTTAGTTCAAGGTCACATACACTTAAAAACCGGAAGTTTCGTAGACTGAAGATGTAGTTGGATATCCACCGATGGAGCACCAAAACACATCGAGCTCCCTTTGTATTAGTGCTTGGAAGTGGAGTAAATTTCACAGGTGAATGTTTGTCGGGTTTTTCGCCTACACTGTGGCATTCCAAAAGTCGTAAACCAGTTTTAATGTCCAATGGTTTGTACATACCAACACTGAGAACGCTAGTAAGTAGGTAAATTCAGTGTGAAACATGTAGTATTTTCATCAAGTTAAAACTATTTAGTCAAAATTGTGCTTGAGATTTTCTCGTCAGATTGACGCTAAAAAGGCAAAGGAAGAGAGCTTTGGTCAGTCTTGAAGAGCGAATCGTTAAAGGCCTAATTGTCGCTGTTAGTTAGCCCCTCGGAAGGACTAGTACAAATCCCTATCCCAGCCTATTGCAGTAATCCTGCATAGTGAAAAAGAATTTTTGGAAGCCACACAAGGATGTTTGCTGGTTAGCGCTGGAAGAAGTGCATGTCATCCCTGAAGGTTTTGAAGCCAAAATTTACAAGATTTATAGGTAATTTACCATAGTAAAGTAGCGTTTTTTAACATCAGAGGCCTGAAAATAGGACTGAGTACTACTTTTGGCTGTCCGTAACATTGTTCGACTGTGTTTGGGAAAGAACTGATTATGGCGTATTTAGTGAGAGCTCAGAATCGTGGGATCACGGTGAGTCTAATTACAGCCGGATGATGAATGGAGCTCTATATAACCTTATTTCATTGGTGGTAGGCAGCCCAGCAAGAAACAAGTGGTTGCAACTCTGGCCCCCTTTCCAGTTGTTCACTTTGTAGCCCCCCTCCAAGCATCAGTGGTGTGGGTGGGCAGTAATGTTCTTCCTCCTGAAAATCTCACGTTGTAGCCACCATTATGATAGCAGATGAGATTGTTTACTGGTTAGCCTACATCACAAGTCATCCTTTTGCCGACCAAAGGCTGGAGTTTGTGAGGTATTTCACCTATGATTTCATGGGACGTTTTTAATCATTTCCACAGTGCAACCTTACGGATTTCGTGTTTAATGCAAATTTATGAACCATCTGAATAATATAGGGAATACGAGAGCTTCAATCGTAACCTGTAAGCTTTACGAGATTCATGGAATGAAATGGAACGTGCAGCTCCTATCTGGCAACAGAGTAAATGGGATGAAAGGAGCGCGTAACCAATGCTTTCGGAGTAAGCAAACCTTATTCTAGATTAGGTTGAGTCCCAACCAGGAGGTGATCTGGTTGCTATGATCTATATGAAAACGAAAATTCAACGTTCAACTATTTCAATGTGATGTAAAACCTTCTTTTTTCAAACTAGGGATTTCCACTTCCTGGGATGAAAAGATACGGTAAGTAACATTACCGAAGACTTTTAACAGCTGAATGTGATGACCGTATCTATAAAAACGATATGCACCTGTGAGTTCAGGAATAAAATATCATCATTATTACTAATTGGGTTGTGGTTCAGCTGATAACAGATTTTTTTCTACAGCATGCCAGATGGTAGTTGTGAGCTAGTGGATCCTGTTAGCCCTCTTACCCGAAATATTTCCGCGTTTATTAACCTTACCACTTCCCTGGTGAGCTCACAAAAGACAAATGCGAATATAGGCATACTAGAGGGTATTTTTGCCTCCCCAACTGTGAGCCTGATTCTGGAGGGCCATAGACCTGTACCTATGTTTATGCTGATTGCATTTTCTGCTCAGAAAAAGCAGTATTTCTTTGAAAGTGCCGGCATAAATAGATCCAACAACATTTAGAGTAGGTTTTTAACGCGCTCATATTTTGATGTAGAAGTTTGATAATGGGACTAAAATGGCAGAGTTAAATTCCAGTACATTTCATACATCTTTTTGAGCTTCAACTTCAGAGCGTGCAAAATAACTGTGAATTCTCAAAGATCGGTTATTAATTAGAAAAAGACATTCTGATACCTCAGCACTAATAAAAGGAAACGAAAGGACGCACAAAAAGCCAGTGGATCACTTTATTCACTCAACATTTGGAAGAGTAACGAAGTATATGCCATTTACTCAACGTGAGAATTCAAAGTTCGGGCCTCTATTTTCAAGATAGAGGGCAATTTACATCCACTACAATACTGAATTTAGAATCGAAGATGAAGCCATGTGGTGCATTATTGGGAGTTTTCAACATAAACGACAGACAAAGAATTCAAACAACAGACTTTTTGCGGCTGTTTTGCCAGTCACTCTTGCAAATTCGTGTACTGTTGCGTTTCTATTAGCTGCCGAATACTGGACTGTGGTCACCCTAGGCTAGTTTGGTCGGACTAAACTCGTACATCTGCAGATCATACAATCTCAGTCTTGGTGAATCACGTGATGTTCAGGAGCTTAAATGGGGAAGAACTTTACTCCTTTGTTCGTCAAAATAAAATGATTTTTCGGCAGCGTAAGCTGCGAACTGCAACATTTAGCTTCCCAGAATATTGTAAAAAGAACTACTCCGAAGATTGACTGTTCAAGTTTCTTCGACATAAAGACTTAAGTGCCTGAAATATCGGGATGCACATCTCAATCACCTTTACGAGAAGTGTTCGTTTGAATGTAAGTGCCCTTTCAAAGTGCTTCCTGTAAAATCCATATCAACTTCTATATTTTGCTTGAGAAACAGGAGTCCATGCTTCGCCACCCCAATTGCGTACTCACAGCTGCTGAGCTGTCTGTATGATGGCCACTCTTCCGAATTAGCAAGCAGGGTAGACACCAGTCACTGCGCTTGTATATCAGGCCACACTTTGTCGCTTAGGTAGTATGCACTTCCAAATTTCTCATCTTTATCCGAATCACTACTTTCAGGAAACTTATCTCAGTGATGCCTCAGTTTCTTATCGCCTTTCATTTTCGACATTCCATCTGTCCGAACTATGGCGTCTTTACCTGAAAGTTGCCTGAATGGGAACCCAGCGTCAACAAAACCGTAAGTATTTGCACGCATTTCGGATCACTCAAATTCCGGGTACCAGCTTCTTCTTTCCCATCGGTATGTACCATCCATTATTTTAAATAGGTTTCAGTTTGTGGGTTTGAATATTGTTCTTTGGGGACGTACTACCCAACCGTAAGCCGACAATTGTGCCCTGTCTTTCATTCTCATTTTACACAAACGCTTAATTTTAAAATTTTAGGTTGGTGTTGACTGCAGTTGGGCTTTATAAGCTTCAAGTCCACTGTAAAAATATTAGTCCCAAGTCACTATCTATGGGGAATTCTTTTGTCCAGTGTTGGCCAGTTGTTGTCATCTCAGTAAACTGTAATGCAGTGAAAACGATGAAGGTTTTCAGGATGACAACTCCATAATTATCAAAACTTGGAGTGTCATGAAAGTGAAAAGGAAAATGTAAGACCTACAGCCACAAGGTTTTTAGAGATGACAAAGATGACAGACAAGACTGACTGGACATTCATTACCTATCTCTCCTACGTCCGATCTGTCATAACTTTAGCTTAACTTTTCCTTGTGAATTTGTTTCCAGTGGCATTGAACCAAACAATCACTACATGCTGCATGATACCGAGTGCCACTGGTTTCGAGCTACGTCATCAGTCCCTACCATGATTTGAATCTGGTTTTACGTGCCGTCTATGAACAATAATGACTTAATGATTATTCGCATGCTCAAAGAAAGTTTACCCGCTGTGTACTGGGCCGTCACGAAGAAGTTGATTATGTGGGAAGGTGTAAGAAATTAAAAACTGACCCACTTTGGCTAAGACACCTTAAGCTTAACCTTAGCCTATTTTTCCGCCTTTTGCATGGCATTACTCACGCCTGTTGCGCTCCTACTTTTAAGCCTATATCTTCATATAGTCTACGCAATCCTTAATGTACTGTACCTGTAGAAAAGCACCGCCTTAAACTTAGGTCACGATCCTTTATGTTACAGTACAGCAAGTTATGGAATAAGCTTCCACATTTTATTCGCTCTTGCATGTCTGCATTTCAGTTTCGACGTCTACTCAACGAATTCTTCTCTTTCACGGATACCCATAAATTTCTTGACATTCATATTATATCCACAAATACGAAGCATAATGGGACAATCGGCACATAACAGTGGTCAAGCCGCTGCGTTCGCTATGAACGTACTCAGATCTCTAAATGTAAGAATCGGTTTTACTAAAGCCCTGAAGTTCATTTAATGCAGATGGCCTCACGATTGCATACAAGGGTATGAACACCGGCTCCTCTCCGTATAATGAACTTAAAGAATACTGTTTATTACTGAAAGCCACTACGGTACACCCCCCCTCCCAAAAAACGACTTAATAACCCTATAATAAAAGGACTATGTAGTTGACTTAACATATATACATGAAAATGTCCGAATAAATAAAAAAAGGATAGGGACCTTCCTCTTCTCCAAATTTGATAGCGTAGTAATCTGTATTTCCATATCTGCCCGTGCCTCTCCTTTCTTTCCCCATTTGCAGAAACAACTGCAAGTCAACATTTGATGTTCAAATTCAGTCTGAACGTGATTACTTTATGGGAATAACACCTGCTCATTGACGCCAACAATTATTGGACTACTCCCAATCCTTCGCAAATTCTGGACCATCTTCAAGATTAACTCGCCTACTCGTCATGATTTTTCTTGCGACGAACCGTCCGACCATTCCCAACAGTATTGGTAGCAGAGGCATTCTGAACAGATGATTAAACCAGAAACCAATTAAAATATTGGCTCAGGAGGTCACTTACCTGCAATGGCTTCACACTAGACATTTTCTAGTACTCTGTACCAAGAGATCTTTTCATATGGAACTTACTACTCATCAAATACACTTCTCGAATGATGCCGCCTATGCTAATACAAAAGATGCTCGAAGTCTATGGACTATTGACTGTTTCAACACCTATTTTCATACAATACAACAAGTATTCCCAGCAGAATTAATCTATATCACCTTTAAAAGTAACATGGTGACCTGGATATGCATTGATATAGCCATACACGTTGGTTATATAACTGTGGATACTTCACTGATACTCCAGATTGTATAAATGGGCCCTTTGTGATCAGCAAACTAAAAACTGAAGATCATTCTAAGTAACAAACTATTATATTACTAATCAGCAAACTATGCGAATGGACTAACAACGTCGGTTGGTTACAACGCAAACTTTGAACAATGCGCGCTTTTGATATTGATAATGGAACCTATCTATGTGATGGGAGATGGCAATCCATATCCGTCTCATGAATTTCAGCAACTTTCAATAAGATTATGCACAATAATGGCTTGATATGTAAATTATTTAATACCAGATACTTTCAAAGGTTATGAATTTGACGGTGCTTGTAAACTGGTATCCCTCATGTTAAGCCTGTTAAATGAAGGCGACATTTACTATTATCTAAACTATAATGCCCTATGTACGCTGTAAAGTAATATTCCCTTGTTCATTTCATAATTAGCAGGACCTTCGGCAGTTTTTAGTTGAGTTTAATGACATTCCATCAGTACCACTCAGGGCTCAAGTCTTGTAGACATTTTGAGATGTATCAACGTGATGAAGCCTGTAAACTGGCTTCTCTCATGTTAAAATCCTTTTTTTAACACGAGAATAAAACATTTATTTATTTATCTCTCTAAGCCTTAATATTGTTCGGCGTTTGAAATCCTATGTACGTTTACTGCTTATGCGACTCATTAATTGAAGTGTAGAGGCCTAATCGCAGGTGCCTGCTTAAAGCTCATACTGGGCAATAAAGCCTGCGTTATTATTTACTGCCGTTATATAGCGAAAGGGTTAGTATCTAATATTTTCAGCCGGCAACAGTTGAATAACTGCATCCTGGTAGACTATGTATGGTGTACCAATGTATCCTTTCTTGCTTTACTCAGACTCACAAACAACAATAACGTTCAGATGTTGCCTGTACAAACGGCATGTGTTCGTAAAATTTATTACTCGAAATCTATAAAAAAAAGCGCTCCCCACTCATACTTTTACCTTCTCCTGAATTATTGGTGCATTCCGTACCACCTGCACATTTCGTTCTTACCCAATCGCAACTAGTCTATCTCATTTGCTCCCTAACATAAAAAGGACTCGGCTTCGTGAATGCTATTTGTGTATTGACAGCAATATTTTTGGAAAGGATATTTGCTTTCCTCTGCAAAAGACACCAACAAGCCCGATAGGGCTTCAAAAAATATTACCTTCACTAATTGTTCCTCGTTGGCTGTCGCGGCCTCCTTCCGCTGCACCACAGTCGTCTTTTTCCCTTGTAGGTATTGTTTGAACTCAAACATGGCGATCACAACTTTCTCCTCATCCTTTGAAATTGGTTCTACAGAAGATGGAGAATCCCGTTTGATATCAAGTTTCCGCCTCATTGTTCAAAGCTAACAACCTCATTATTTTCCTTAGCTTCAGTTATGCGAACAAATTACTGTTCGATGTCACGGTGGCATGCTCATCAAGAGAGGCAAGCTTGAGGAGACTTCTGTGTTGATAATAGCTGCGGGCTTTTATTTCATGAAACACTTACTCGTTAAATGTTCGGATGCAATTACGCCTGTTTTAACAGTTACTGTCCCTCATCGAAAGTGACTTCTCTGTAATGCGTCAATCCGTTTAAAAAACGAATTAAGTCTAGCGTAATATTGGTGTTTTCTAAGGTGATCACTTGCTTCTAGTTTTCTCAAACTCCTCATTATTTAACCTCCTGATGAATAGTTTCGAAGGGTTTCCTGGTCATCCGAACTATTCAAAAACATGTAAAACAGTAGTGCACCTTGTTAAACTTTGTTGAAACCGACGATATTTATTGGCGACTGTGTGCGACATATACTTTGCCTCGTCTGCAAAAGTGACTTGCTTCTGATTCAGTAAAATATCTTACTGTCACCGTCGGCTTAGTACACTTACAGAACATACTACGTCTTACGCAGGAGTTGGAAATGGAGATATCTAGCCAGTGGTTACGACTTGCAGCGACATTTTTGGTCTTTGATGTAAGTCGGTACGAGAATGGACGAAACTAACAGTTCCACACATATTAAGGATCAGTTAGACAGCTATATGCATACACCGATTCGGGGACTTTTCATATTCTTTGATAAGCGAGATAAGACAAACTTAACAACGCAAATCTCAGGCTTCGTTTTTCTCCAGGTAATAGACGTAGTGCGTACGTCAGAACCCTGGTTTTTATCGGTTTGACGTTTCATGCACAACTGCAGTTAGAGCTATGAAGAAACACGGGGCTACGCCCATAGCCACTTTCGACGACCTGAAGCGTCTAAATGTAACCATCTCACTTAACGTCCGCATAAAATTCACATATATTGCTAGGTGAGATGCCTGAATGCAACACATTCTAATGAGAAAGAGAATGAATGAAATGTGCAGGATTTTCATATGGGAACGACGAGACTGCTTGGTTTATTCTAGATGTTTATAGCAGGATATTCAGGATAAATATACAGTCTAATCTGTGCGTTCACGAATGTAACCATATAGAACCTGGATGCATACTTCAGTGGATGGTTTTAAAGACACCAATGACAACATGTCTTGCAAACGTTTTAAGCTACTTATTGTCAAACATGATAATGAGTGCTGGTAGACTCATTACAACACAATTTGCCTGAGGTTCACCAGATTTTGAAATAAGTCAGTGGCGGTATCTACTTGATTTCTGTGTTCAAAGTCACTACACTTATAGGTTTTACTGAAATATACTAGATCAGTGATGGATATACACATTCTAAAACTAAGATCGGAACCTGGTATACACAGAAAACTTAAGTAAGAAAGTTAGTCGAAGTTGTAAACATTTGAATTAGGATCATTCTTTTTGCTTGGATGGTGGGCATGCTTGCATGGTCTTGAAGGTAGGATTATCTCCCGCCATCATACCTGCTCATCAGTTATCACCACCTTCACATCCTTTGACTTTTTCAGTGTTTATGCACTAAGCTCAATAAAGTCGATGGTTAAGAAAATATTTTTGGCCTACGCTCAGCTCACCAAGACCGTGCACACACCATTGACTAAATCACCCCTTGGTTTGTATCTCACATCACACGGCACTAATGACAGCTCCACCCCAACCCTTCACATAGTGCAGCTTGGTTTATCGTGAAAAAATTACTTTTAATACTGAACTACATAATGACCCCAGGCTCTTTGGTATACGTTGACTAAGAAAGGAAAAATTGAGTCGGCAGGATGCAGAGTTTAGTAGGTAGGAGGGATATCTGTGAATAAAGTGAAAATGATACTGTATAACAACTGTGTTCATTCTAACCAATGGTGGGACTACTGAGCACGATGACTGGACCTTGGCTACGCGCCAACAGACGCATTATACAAGTGCATTGGAAGGGAATGTATGTGTTCCAAAACCATCAAGAGATTGAAAAATAGACCAACGCACCCTAGACAAGCTTTCAAATAAACGTGGTTTTCTGCAGCATCCCTTCCTCAAGCTTCAGTTTGTTTTCTGAAAATTTTGAAAACCAGAATTTTGTACAGGATGTTGATCACACTGATCTCCATATACTTGTCACAGAAAACTTCTTTCGCACAGACTGCAATGATCAGTGAACTAGACCAGCTCGACAAAACCACTTCTGATTCATAAAACCTAGCTAGTAACTCCTTTACTCTACACAGTAGTTCCCTATATCAATCACTAAAAAACCTATGGTGACCAACAGTCAGGTCCATCATAAAACATTTGCAACAACATTCTCAACATCCAGCAGAGTTGAAGAACCAATACTTACATTCTATTCACCTCCACATTGACTAACTAAAAACCAAAGCATGGCTACAAACCACTTCCAAAATAGCCCACACAACGTTCTAGTAATCTATCCTGAGAAGACATCAGGCATTCACCCTCCTCACAGACAGTGTCACTAACAATCCTCTTCTTCTTCACAGTCTCCCTAATCAGCCTCCTTCGCTTTTGCCAACCACCACTCCTCGTAATCATTGCGAAGACTTGCTCTATTTACCTTTGACTTGCTCCTGCTCATCGTTGAAATCACAACCAGCTGGAATCAGTCTTCTTGCATCAATCACTTCCGATATAGTTGCACAAATCAACTGGCTTTCGCTAACATTCACATCTAGGTTACCAGCTGTCCTTAAAAATGGTTCTACAGCAAACAGAATATCAATCCATGTCTTCTCAGGATGAGAACTCCCATTTTCATATAAATGCATAGCTACTCCAACCCTAAATAAATGCTTTCCGTTCTCACCTTCCAATCGAGCACATACAGACTTCACTGATGCTTGATTTCTACGACACGCCGTCGTACCAACGTGTGGTTACCATCTAATTGGGTACTCCAAAATAGTGGCAAACCTACACCAAACCTCTCCAAAAATGGCTCGCTGCAAAATGACCTATCTGTGTCCATTATTTAGGATCTGTCCTGGTGCGAACTTGACAGACGCAAAGACCAACCACTAATTATTCAAACTTGTTATATACCTACGAATACGAGACCAAGGAAGAACACGATAGTGTAGTCGGATGGAGTAGTATATTTGGATGGTTATGCCAAAATACCGATGCGTTCCAACTAACTGGCTAGAGAGTCGAATACGAGCAGTGCAACGCAACACGACAGCGTGCCAAATGGCCAGGATGCTTGACCGGGTGCCTTCAGCTTAACGAGTCCAGTTAAACTATCAAGGTCAGCATCAATGTCGAAAGTCGTCAAACCCTAGGCTATTGATTTTGATGAAGTGTATGACGCTACAGATCACCCCCCCCCTAGTGGGTTCGTGGGGACCCTAAGACGATACCAGCCGGAAGTAAAATCCCAGTGGTTTCTCCACTGGTAAAACTCTTCCGATGGGCTCACTGCGTGAGGTGGCCTCTGGTTGTCTGAACCTTATTCTAGGGTGTCGTGGCGATTAAATAAATGAAACACAATAAATGAAATTGTGCGTCGGTCGCGGTCATCTGTTCCTTTCTACGTTCCGTCCAGTGCTCGTTGCACCTGGAATATAAATAAAAGTCTTCGATACCACGAAAACGTTGCGTAAAAATAAGAATTATTTACATATAAACATATCAAAAAATAAAAATTCACACTTATCTTCACCGTCTTTTTTAAAGTTTCTATTACATGGTAATAAAAATTGACATAAAAAAAAGGCAAAGTGTACGAGGGTTTGTATTGATGTATCGGGTAGCAGTCCGGAGTTGTTTTGGCGTTAAGCCTTCGGTAATCACCGGTTGGACGCCAGTCGTAGCTATCCTTTTCGGGAACCATGTGCGATGGCAATACCCAAGGACTGTTCGACGGTCTGATAATGCCCAGGTCGAGCATGTGGTCGAATTCATTTTTCGCCGTTTGGAGCTTATCGAGGGCTAAACGGCGCGCTTTGGATGCCACAGGTGGACCTGTGGTTGTGACGTGATGCATAACATTGCTGGTTATGCACGGAAGAGTGTGCTTCGGTTGCTGTAACTCTGCATATTTCTCCAGAACTGCCTGGTAGGACGCGTCGCCTGATTGTTTAGTCCTAACGATGGCTAAACTCGGACCTACATAGGTGGTGCCGCCAATAGATAACTTTGTGCTGTTATCTATCAGTCGTCGACGGCGAGCATCTACGAGTAGATCGTAATGGTTTAGCAAATCTATGCCAATGATGGGCATAGAAACGTCTGCCAGGAGGAAGATCCAGTGGATAGGTTTGCGTAAACCTAAGTTGAGGTAGGCATACTGTCTCCCAAACGTCGCCATTGCCTAGCCGTTGGCTGCTTGAAGATTGAAGGATGGGTCAAGATGACGTTCCTTTGTCGTTGCTGGAAGAACGCTAACTTCTGCGCCGGTGTCGACGAGGTAGCGGACTTTTGTTTTAACGTCGGTGACGTAGAGCAAACGGCTTTTTCCGCCGGCTACGGTTGCCGTGAGCACGTGCTGGCTTGACCGTTTCCCGAGTTTGTGTCCTTCTTAAAACGGCATGGTTCACGACATTTTCTGGCTTCATCCCCGTAAGTGTTATGAAACCAGCGCCATTCAGGGTTTTCGACCCCACTGGGTTTAGTTTTAGGGCTACCACGCGACTTGCTGCGATGCGCCAAGGTGCGTTTCCGTGAAGTGCTGCGTGATCTAGGACTTCGAGATCGTAGCAACCGTTTCACAGAGTTGCACAACTTGGTCACCTCCGAATCCTGGCGCTCTGTTTTGTCGCAGATAGAATATACGTTGGAGACGGGTCTGCTGGATATCTCCAGTATTTTATCTGCTGAGGCTGCCAGGTCGTCGAGTGGGACTGACTGGAGTGTCACCAACACGGTTTGCACCGGTTGTGGTAGTTTCGAAAGAAATAGTTCTCGGAAGAAACCATTGTCAAATGTTCGTGCACCGATTACTTCTCGCATGCGTGCGAGGACTTCAGTAGCTGAGTGGCTGCCTAGCTCGATGTTACGAAGCAATTCGTCTAGACGTTGGCGATCTTTGAGATCGCTTTTCTTCAAGAGTGCGGCCTTAAGAAGTGCATAAAGATCACTTACTTCAGGATTAAACATGTTTGCTGTAACATGCCTGTTTAATTCTCGCGGTAGTGAACGTATGACGGCAAGAAATCGAGATTGAGGATCTGAGACACCCTGTTCTCGAAAATCGGCTTCAGCATACAGAAACTATGTTTCTGCATTGTCTGGCCAATATGGCACGAGTTGGATCGTGTTTGTAGTCGGCTTAATACGAATAAGCTTGGGAGTGTGGTCGGACATGAGAAAGTGTAGTAAATGGATATATAAATGTTATCGAAATGAAAACAATAAACAAATATAAAATGGAACAGGCTCACCAATTCAATACTTGTTATTGGTCGGGATATGTGATCACGTCGGGATATTTGATCACATCGCACTCACCAATTTAGGATTTGTCCTGGTGCGAACTTGACAGACGCAAAGACCAACCACTAATTATTCAAACTTGTTATATACCTACGAATACGAGACCAAGGAAGAACACGATAGTGTAGTCGGATGGAGTAGTATATTTGGATGGTTATGCCAAAATACCGATGCGTTCCAACTAACTGGCTAGAGAGTCGAATACGAGCAGTGCAACGCAACACGACAGCGTGCCAAATGGCCAGGATGCTTGACCGGGTGCCTTCAGCTTAACGAGTCCAGTTAAACTATCAAGGTCAGCATCAATGTCGAAAGTCGTCAAACCCTAGGCTATTGATTTTGATGAAGTGTATGACGCTACAATTATCAGTTTGACTTCGGCGTAAGTCAAATGAGACTGTCGGCCACAAACAGGTGACTGTCAAGGCAGACTTGCAAGAGACGATCACACTTGTCAGTTCGTTGGCATGGAATACCGAGAATTTCCCTGACATGTTTTTCCCACGGCGTGCCTCAGCTTGCCTACATGAGCCTTGAAGTCACCCGTCACTTAACGTCTGGTGTTTCATAGTAAAATTGACAGCTTCTCATACAATCAAAATTTCTCTGGAGAAAACGTCAAGCCTCCCTGCATTTATAGATCTTTTCAACGGGTTTTAACTGTCATTAAATTAGCAGTATTTCGCTCCAAGCATAATATAGAGATGCGTGTTACAATTCCGTAACGTTTGATCAACCCTACTTAATTTGATGTGCTCTAGTACCTGCTTAACCAGTACTTTACCTAACGTGTAAGTACTGGTAACAAAACACAAATCAAAAGAACTGATACGCAATGTATTTAAAGGAGCTATGTATTTAAGGTAAATGTAATAATAATGAATGAGGGAAAAGTTTAATCAACTTATCTGGCTTGTAAGGCTGAACTAGGGACTCGGAGTACGTGCGTGGTGATCAGCACAATGGAGCGCAAAAATGGCGTCCAAGCCTGCTCGGATGCATGCTCGTTAAAACAAAACTTAAAACACCCTAAGCATCCGGAGGCAAGCTAGAGATTTATTTAGTTAATTTAATTTAAACTATTTATTTTAGCCCTAGTTATATTTTGGTGCCAGGAAGGTGCACTACAGGTTATCCCCCTCCTAGAAGGTTGTTGGGATACCGGCAACCTTCGATCCTAGGAGGCGACTGCGAGGCGGACACGCAACACCTTTCCATATTGGTGATGGAGTAGGTGACGTGTGGGTCTCCGAAGCTAGTGCAACTATGCACACCTACGAGGTAAGATAACTTTGCGTCTAGACGCAACCCTTCTCGCAGTGGTGGAAGGTGACCCAAAGCCTCCGTCTACTTTTCCCTATTGCTTCTTAATCTACCGGGGGGTGTACAGGGGGAAATTGGTACAAAGAGAACCGAAGAACGATCCAAGTAGCATCGTCAGCGGCCAATTGTATCCAATTTTCAACGCATTTTCTAGGTTCTGCAAGAAGAAAGAAATGGGACATTAGAGTGCTAAGAAAAGGAAAACCAAACAATTCGAAGTGGGAGGAGTACAGAAAAAAAATAATAACCAACCAAAAAAAAGTTTTCGGAATTTAAATTGTATTTTTGGTTTTTCTTTTTTTTTTGAAAAAAAAACTGTTTGCAAAGTAGTAAACATGACTTTTGAAAACTTTAGGTATGAAAACGCATTGAAAGTGTATGCCACGACAAAGTAGTTGAAACTCCGAATTCACCAAGTGTGAAGTTGCTCTGGGGCTAATTAACGAACTCGGCGTATCGCTTGGGCCAATGTACACGCCTCCCAGCACGTGTAGAGGTTACTGGATCAGTGTTACTAGACGTGGCTCTTTTAGAAGGTTCAGGATACGCGCGACTAAACGAGTCTGTTAGGGAGTCCGGCGGCAAGGGTCTGGGTGTGCCTGTGGAGGTGTCGCACAATATTGACACTTCACTGTTCAGGAGCGGTAACGCTGTATCTTCAGAGAGGATGAGTGTTGAAGTTTTTCAATCTCCTCGTCTGAATCCTGAAGTTCGGCAATCTTCCGTAAGTCGACTGCTCGAGGCAAAGTAGTGGTGCAAACGCGAGACAGTGCGTCCGCGACAGGGTTATTCACACCAGAAATATGACGGATGTCCGACGTGAATTGCGAAATATAATCTAGGTGACGTAATTCACGCGGTGAATATCTGTCAGTAGTGGTGTGTAAGGCATACGTCAGAGGTTTATGGTCGGTAAAGATGATGAAGTCACGACCTTCCACAAAATGACGAAAATGTTTCACTGAGGCATATATGGCGAGCAGTTCCCTGCCGAAAGTGCTGTACCGCATTTCGCAGGTGGATAACTTCCGGAGAAGAATGCAACTGGGATCCAAGTGTGATCCGAAAGTTGTTGCAACACAGCTCCAATGGCCGTGTTAGAGGCGTCAACCGCAATGCTAAGAGGTAGGTTTACGTCTTGATGCACCAGCATCGTGGCGTCTGCTATTGCGGTTTTGATCTTGCGAAATGCTTCTAGTGCCTCCGGAGTCAAGCTGAAAGTTTTACATTTACTTTTCAGCAGGTCGGTCAGTGCAGTCAAAATGTGTGCACATTGGGGAACGAAGCGACGATAATAGCTCACCATACCCAGAAACACACGCAGAGCTTTAAGTGACGCTGGGACTGGGAAGTCTTGGATCGCCTGTACCTTTTCAGGTAGTGGGCGAATGCCTTGCTCGTCGATAACGTGTCCCAAAAATTTTAGTGAACGAACGCCAATTGGCATTTGGCCAGGTTGACTGTCATCGAATGCTCTGACAGTCTGGCGAAAACCTGTTTCAAGTGGTTAAAATGGGTGTCTTCGTCTGGACTAGCGATTAGTATATCGTCTAGGTAGGCATAGGCGAAATCGAGTCCACGTAAAACATCGTGAATAAAACGTTGGAAGGTTTGTGCTGCATTGCGAAGACCAAAAGGCATACGGAGGAACTCAAAAAGACCAAACGGTGTAATGACGGCTGTCTTGGGAACATCATCAGGATGAACCGGGATCTGATGATATGCACGCGTCAAGTCAAGCTTACTGAAGATAACCGAGCCTTTTAAAGATGCAGTCAAGTCGTGAATGTGAGGGACTGGGTAACGATCTGGAATCGTTTTAGCGTTGAGCCTTCGGTAGTCACCACAAGGCCTCCAGTCCATGCCATTGTTCTTGGGTACCACATGCAAGGGTGAAGACCATGGACTGTTGGATGGTCTGATTATTCCCATTTCAAGCATGTGTTCGAACTCGGCTTTTACAGCACGCAGTTTCTCCGGGGATAATCGCCGTGGTTTCGCAAACACTGGCTGGCCAGTCGTCGTTATGTGATGAGAAACGTTCGAAGTCACACAAGGGACACAACGACTTGGCTTAAAGACATCCGGAAAGGACTGAATGATAGACGCGTAGGGACTAGAAGCGTCCGTCGTGCAGTACACGGGACTGAGGGGCGGCGTCTTTGTGACTATACCGGAAACAGAGAGTGTTGTGGTAGAATCTATCAACTTATGCTTGCCAGCATCTACCAGCAGCTGATAGTGCTGCAAGAGATCCATACCAATAATGCCGGTGGTCACATCTGCCACTATGAAAACCCAACGAAAGGGACGACGCAATCCAAGGTTGAGATCGAGGAATCTCCGACCATAGGTTGTGATGGGCGAACCGTTGGCGGCACGAAGTTGCAGAGACATTGGCCGCAGACGCTCTTCCTTCGTAGGTGGGATGACGCTAGCTTCTGCCCCAGTGTCAACTAGGAAGCGTATCCCAGAATGTCGATCAGTGACGAAGAAGAGGCGACATGGAAGTGGCTCGCCAGCGACGTTAGTCGCCGTCACGTGCTGGCTCACACGTTTCCCGCCTGGTTAGCCTCGAAGGTGCAAGGTCGAGTGCACCTTTTGGCATTGGCACCATAACGTTTATGGTACCAGCACAACCTGGGTTGGGATTGTCGCGATTTGGAACGTCTGCTACCGGTACGGGAGGCAGACCTGTTGCGCGAGCGAGACGTGCGACCGTTGTAAGAACTACCAGACCGCATTTCGTTCCTGATGCTGCACAACTCTCATACAATTTTGAGATGTGAGTTATAACATCGAAACTTGTTGGCTCAACAGCCGAGGGAGGATGTGGGTTTTTGAACGAATCCGTGGCAGTAGACAGTGCAGCTGAGATACTAGTGTTGGGTTTCGTAGCATCCACAGCTCTGTCAGCCGCTTCCGCCAACTCTATTAAGGGACACTTATGGAAGGGTGCGAGGATCCCTTGAACCGACTGTGGTAACCTCTGTAACCACAGTTGCTTGAGAAATGCTTCATCAATGTTGAAGTCAGCAATCAGCTGCTTCATCTGACGAAGCAGTTGCGTCGGCTTGCGATCACCCAGATGCACATCCCTGAAAAGTTCTTGCACTTTCTGCTGGTCAGTAAGTGCAACACGTTTGATGAGGGCGGTTTTGAGGCGATCGTAAAGATTCGGTGCTGGGTCATCTAGCACATCTGAGACGTCTTCAATCACATTTTCCGGTAAGCTGACGATGACTAAGTTGGACTTAGTTTCTTGTGATTGAATGTGTCTCAAGGCAAACTGAGCTTCCACATGGGAGAACCATGCAGATGGTCTGTGGGCCCAGAAGGTGGGAAGCTGGAGGGTTATGGCCATCTGCGCAGTCGAGTCGTTATCCGCCATTGATCAGGGAATTAACGAGGCACGATAGTGATAATAAAAAAAATTACAATGCAAAAATAACCAATGAGGAGTGCAATAATATAAAAAAAAACGCTAGACGTGCCAAAAACAAAATTAGGCCAGACAAATCAACGCAAGAGAACAAAGGTACTAGACAAAATAAGAAGTGATACTCGGGCTCACCAATTTTTAGGGATGCGTGTTACAATTCCGTAACGTTTGATCAACCCTACTTAATTTGATGTGCTCTAGTACCTGCTTAACCAGTACTTTACCTAACGTGTAAGTACTGGTAACAAAACACAAATCAAAAGAACTGATACGCAATGTATTTAAAGGAGCTATGTATTTAAGGTAAATGTATAATAATGAATGAGGGAAAAGTTTAATCAACTTATCTGGCTTGTAAGGCTGAACTAGGGACTCGGAGTACGTGCGTGGTGATCAGCACAATGGAGCGCAAAAATGGCGTCCAAGCCTGCTCGGATGCATGCTCGTTAAAACAAAACTTAAAACACCCTAAGCATCCGGAGGCAAGCTAGAGATTTATTTAGTTAATTTAATTTAAACTATTTATTTTAGCCCTAGTTATATTTTGGTGCCAGGAAGGTGCACTACAATATCTTGAAACTTTTAACAAGTTTTGACTTAAATAACATAAGTGACTATGAAAACTACCTTTGAGCTAAAGATAAAACCAATGAAGTTCTTAAACATAACAGAAGGTAATTGATTCCGTATTTTATGATGTTATTTAACTACAATATAGCAAAACAAAACAGATACTTCAGCAAAGTTGTTTGGTCACTGTACTTCGGCTGTGTTTGCGAAGATCTCGAATAAACATCTTCATTTCACCTAACGCAGAAAGATAACACGAAATATCTTCAACTGATATTCCGCCTGTTGTCTTGCTTCTACCTCTGCAACGCAGTGAAAATGGTTGGAAGTAATTGTTGGATTTTCTATTTAGGAAACAGTGTTAGGGAAAGATAGATAGAGGCGTTTGTGTCCATTGTCTCGTAACGGATGCTAGGAAGTAAGTTCAGGAAATATTGCGGTCATGCTTTACAAAAATCATGTCGCTGATCGAAAGCTACTGGAAAACAGCACCTACTACACGAGTCATTACACTTTTAGCGCTTGAAATACTATACCATACGATAAGTTCAATCCACACTGCATTATTAATATGACAAATCAAACTCTTGATGATAGTTGCAAAAGTAAAACTTTGGCACTGTGACGAAGAAACAATTCCAAAAACTCTAATGGTTCTTCAGGGTATTTATTTGTTTGGATTGCCTAAGATTCATAAAACTAATAATCCTTTACGTCCTATATTGTCTATTTATTGCTCCCCCACATATAAACTGGCGAAAATGTTAAATCTAGTTTTGAACGAATGCCGCAAGTTCTCATTAAAAGATACTTTTCAACTTGTTGACTGTCTTAATAACATGAATATCAAAAACAAGACTATGTACTCTTTCGATGCAAATTCGTTATTCACTGAAGTGCCGTTGTCCAAAACTGTTAACATTCTCTGTGACTTCATTTCTTGTAGAAAACTCCCATTTCCTATTACTTCAGCTTTTCTGACGGAACTATTATTTTTGTGTAGTGACAAGGTTCCCCTCTTATCTGAAGGTGAGCGATTTCGACAAATTGACGGTATAGTTATTGGTAGTGCCTTAGAACTATTACTGGCTGATATTTATGTCATGTGGAAAATCTGGCTGGTGATCTTATCGCTAAAGTTTCTCCTTACAAGATTTATGCTGACTTGTCTACTCAAACGATTTAACACCATATAAACTCATATCGGCCTGGCTTCTGAGAAAGAGAATAGTAATCATCTGCCATTCTTAGATGAACTCCTAAGTTGACGAGTAGATGGTTCAATAAGACCGTCAGCTTACAGAAAGCCCACGGTGAACAGGAGAATACCTGAATTTTCACATTTCCTATTGATCCAATGCAAACTAGATCTAGTAAGATGCCTGTTTTGTAGTATCTATCGTATTTCATATATATGAGATACGATGGACTATTAATTTTTTCCTTGGGTTCCTAGCGGAACATAGGGCCACAGTAGCACGTCTCCATTCAACTCTGTTCTCTGCGGTCCTTTGGACCTGGCGCCACGACTGCCCACAAGCTTTCATTTCTTGCACACATGATCTCCTCCATGCCACCGTCGCCGAGGGCGCCAAACTCATCGTTTCCCCCATGGATTCCACTCAAGTACCTGGCCTGGAGTGTGATGTCCCCAATCGGTCTTCCAAGTGTATGCCCAATCCAACCCATCTCCACTTCTTCTGCATAATTGTTGCGTGATAGGTTCTTAGTTGGTTTGTTGCCAGAGTTCCTTGTTGCTTATTCTTATCATTCTGACCATCTGATCTTCAGTATCGAGCCAGCGTAGGCAGCTCTTAATGAATGTCTGTAGTTTTTGGAAATGCTTTTCGTGACACGCCAAGTTTCTGAACCACATAGCAGTAGTGACTTAACGTTGGTGTTGAAAATCTTGATCTTGTTCTCTGTGCTGAGTGCGGTAGATCTCCATACTGATTTCAGATCAATGAAAGCCATCTTGCTTTTCTGATCCTGGCTTTGACATCCTCGTCTGCACCGCCACATGTACTTGAAACGATGCGGCCTATGTGGGTAGGTGAAAGAGACCACTTCCTTTAGGCTTCCCCCGTTAATAGTGATTGGTGCCTCTTGTTGTTAATGGTGTTGTTGGTTAGGTAACTTCATGACCTATGTCTTTTCTACATCCACTTGAAGTCCTATCTTCGCTGGCTCTTCTGTCAACTTGTTGGCTTTTACCTGCAGATGTTCGAGTTTGTGCCATAAGACACTAGACATAAATCATCGTCGACGAAATTCAAATCTTCTTCTCGGGTCTTTTCGTCGGTCTAGCCAGCGTATGCCCATCTTCTCACTCCTTATGTTTGGTGCATGACCCAGTCGACCACAATTAGGAAGATTATGGGTGGCAGTAGACAGCCTTGTTTTACTCGTCTTCACTTCAAAGGCATCACTGAGCTTTCCATTGTGAATCACTCGGCACGTGGTGTCTTTATAGGGTTGTTGAATGAGGTTGATAAAGGCTTGCGGTATTCCGTAGTATTGAAGCAGTTTCCAAATTACTTGTCGGTCGACGCTGTCGAAGGCCTTTTCAAAGTTGACGAAGTTAAGATAAAGAGTTGATTGCCATTCTATACTCTGTTCTATGATGTGCAGCGTAGAGCTGCAATTTGATCAGCACATGACTTGTTCTTCCTGAAGCTAGCCAGCCAGCCTGTTCCGGTCGTGATTTTGAATCAAGAGCGTCTTTCGTTCTCTCCAGGATGATGCGGCTTAACATTTTGCGTGATTCCGCATAAGTTCTTGCAAAGACTTGGGTCGCCCTTCTTCCAATTTGCAGGTACCTTCCCTTCCTTCAAGACCTTCTGCAATAGTGGTGTGAGCATGTCTGCTGTTGTCTCTGCGTCTGTTCTCAGTGCTTCTGGCGGGATCCCGTCTGGTCCTGCTGCTTTCCCACATTTCAGTAGCTTTATGGCGTTCAGGACTTCCATTTTTGTTGGAGGATTTATGTTCACTTGTAGTTGTGTGGCTTTAGGTGGTATTTCTGGACGAAGTGCAGGTGGTGGTCGATTCAAGCTTTTTGAAGTGGTCAGCTCATCGTTTCCTTTGTTTTTCCTCTTTGGTAATTAGATTTCCTTGGTCATCTTTCATCGGTTTCATCTGTATTCATCTCTTCCAAGAGAGTAACATGGTTATTTGATACAATGTCGTCGGCTTCTCTTACCTGTAGCCTGTTCTGCTTCACTTACAAGTGTGTCAAGGAGTGTCTTTTGTCTTTGCACGCACTCTTCTTTGTCCAGTGTTTTGTACGTTGTACTCAGTTTGTCTTTTTGTTGTGCATCCTCGCACTGGTTTATCTTCTGCTTCACCATCTTCCTCTCCCTGCTCTATTAGCTTCCATGTGTCCGTCTTGTATTGCATCTTCTTCCTTCATAATACGGTTATGCAGGTTTCTTCCCACATCTCTTTCAAAGAGTTCCGATGTTCTTCCACGCCCGATCTTTCAGGGATGTTGCTCAATGTCTCTCATTTGTCCTGATTACTGGCTGACGTGGAGATGTCCTTTGTAGTTTTGTCTTTCAGTTTTCTGTTCTGGGTGTTCAGCTTGGACTGTGGTCTACCACCAACTTCTTTCAAGGCTTTCAACTTGATTTAAAAAGTTCCTCGCACTAGATAGTGAGTGTATGAACCTACATCTGCTCGCCTTCTTGACCAGATCTTGTGTCCAGTAGGCTGCGTCTCCACCTTCACATTGAGATGAAGTTGATCTGATTTTCAGTGTAGTGCATCCTGGTGTCTGGTGAATTCCATGTCGCTTTGTTAGAATATCCTTGTGTTTTTACACACTGCCTTTTTTCCAATCATCAAATCGTTGAACGCACACAATTCTGCAAACAGTTCACCGTTCTCATTCATTTCACCGAGCGCTTCTCGACCCATGATGAGTTCTTTTCTTGTGTTGTCCGCTCCCAGTTCGGCATTCATGTCGCCCAATAGAATTTTGATGTCGCCAATTGGAGTCTTGTCTAGTACTGATTGCAGTTGCCTGTAGAATGCCTTCTTCTTCTCTTCATCTGCATTATTTGTTGGCGCGTAGCACTGAATGATTGTGACTTTCCTTCCTTTTGAGTTGAACCTTGCTGTCATGATCGTTGAGGAGATTGGTTCCCATAGCAAGAGAGCTTCCGATGCTTTTGGAGACATCATGATAGCCACTCCTTTTCTCCATGTGCTCGTAGTTGTTGTCTGGGTGACTTTTTTGGAGTAGATTATTGACTCTCCAGTCAACAGTTTGGAGATTCCACTTCCATTCCACCTGTTTTCGCAGATTCCTAGCACTTCTATGCTACACCTTCTCATCTCTTTTACAATCTTAGCGGCCTTGCTAGGTTCAAACATTGTGCGGACGTTCTATGTCCCTAAGCTTACTTTTGCTTTCATAGAGGAGAGAGAGGATACATGGACGAATTGGCTTCCCGAAGGCTTTTTTTCACCAACTGGCGTCATTCCGTCTGTCCGATTCCAGCGAGGAACAAGTTTGTTTTTCTATTTTATATTTTCTTTGTGCTTAGAAGTCTCTTCAGAGGTTGGACTGGTTTTACGGGGTAGGGTTGCTATCCCCATGCCCAACCTTCCCTCTTTACCCAGGCTTAGAACTGGCTAGTAACTAAGGAACTAGCTAACCAGACGAGGTTAGATACGATGGATGAAGATATCAAATCACTGATCAAAACACTTAAAGGAAACGGATATCCGTTTGAGTTTATAAACTTACATTCGTAGAAGTCAGGTAACATCGAAGCCAAATCTATACATGGTTCCTAAGAAAAGCATCCATATCACTACCACACAGAGTGGAGTTTAATATTATAATTCTGAGAGGTCGGATAACATCAACCATTAGGAAAATATATTACTCAGCTAATCTGATTATTGCTAAAAAGATGAAACACATGCTTCACCACAAACCTAAACACTGTATCAATGAATACGTCACAAAATGGTTTATACCAAGTTACATGTGTGTATGGTCACATATAATAGGGAGGAGTAATCGAGTCATACAGTTGAGGGTGGGAGAACATGTATCGAATTAACTTCAAAAACAAATGGAGTGTGAAACGTTGGATAAACGTAGGTGGGATACGACCCTTTTCACCTGTAGCTAAACATATAGAAACACGTCACAAAGTTAATACTCTTCAAGATAACTGGATAAATAACACCTTATTTACGATTGCGCATCACTTATCTAGGAAAAATAATACGAATGAATATACAGTAAAACTTCCACTGATAAAAATGATAAATCCAACAATCCCGTGGAAACTGAGAATAACAAGGAGATCGGTACTGGAAACAGATCCAGAAAGTCAGTAGTGAAGTTCCAAGCTTCCTTAACTTTAGTATGAAATAAACACACACAATAACAATAGTTACCTAATATTCCGTCTTTTCAAATAGTTATTTCATTTTATGAAAACCCCTGTTCAGAAAATTAAAAGTTTATTTATAGAAGATAAACAATTTGAGGATAACTTGAAGAAATCAATTAGACTCAAAACACCAAAATGTGTATACAATCATAAAACGAATGGAACTTAAATATTACAAACAATGAATCTCAATCAGTAATTAAGAGAATAACCTAAACCGTATGTCACAGAAAAGTAAAATATTAGGATTATTGATATGTACAAGAAATAGCATGCATAAAACTGGTATTAAAAAATTGTTGCGATTCAACCACAATCTACTTCACATTTTATAGCAACAAAAACGTGGAAAAATACAACAAATACGTTGATCCACACGCAAGTAAACCAAACATGAGACGTATGCTGAATTCGAAGCTGTTTTATCGATGGGAAAGTAATGTCACATAAAAGTGTTGAAATAAAATCTTACAACACAAAACTTAATTATCAGTGTAAATTTATGGAAAACATACACCTGCAACAAAATGATCAGACTTGACCTCAAGATAACCCACAGAAAGAATAATCTAAGGATAGCACTAACTACATTTCAAAATTTAAGTTAATAAAATTTTGAAAACTTCAAAAATAACTTTAATAAAGCAACGGAAAATCCTCATTTGATCATTCAGAAAGAAAATTGCTTACTTTCACAGCTGTATATTCGTAAATATACAAGTAAAATGATGGAATGTTTCCAGACAAGTTTCCGGTCAAAGGCGTATGTGGGAGATGAAACGATATTACGTAACACAAGATATGATATCTGGTAAGAATAAATAATATGTAATAAAATGTAAATAAACTAATAAAATACGAAGCAAAATGTAAACAGAGGTTCAGAGTATCTGCACAGTTTAATACACAATTGAAGCTGTGACTTACCAAAGCTTCCGCTGCACATAATTGTCTAGTCCTCACCCCTTTTGAACAGTTTAGTCAAACATTGTTGAGAACTTTGAACTTGTTAAATACACCTGATAAGGCCCAATGTGCTAATTTGTCTTTCGCGCACTGACAAACTAGGTGTTGACATGAGAAAATAATGCGGAGGTTTGTGGCGTAGAATGTTCTATTCAGGGACAAACGTTAACGAAGGATGTCTGCGGTGACATACCTCGTCAATGTATATTTGGAAGTTCACGTGCTCCTATGGAACTGAGTAAGCTGGCCACACTATGCGCACGCTTAAAAAACGAACTCGTGAACATCATCCAGCCTGGTTACTGAAAAGTGAGCACAAACCCATCTTCAGCTATACCGTTGAACATCTCGTAGACTCTGGACATCTGGCTCCTCTGGAAACCTCGTTTCAAAGTTGTCAATAGTGTTTGACTAAACTGTTCAAAAGGGATGAGGACTAGACAATTATGTGCAGCGGAAGCTTTGGTAAGTCACAGCTTCAATTGTGTATTAAACTGTGCAGATACTCTGAACCTCTGTTTACATTTTGCTTCGTATTTTATTAGTTTATTTACATTTTATTACATATTTATTTATTCTTACCAGATATCATATCTTGTGTTACGTAATATCATTTCATCTCCCACATACGCCCTTGACCGGAAACTTGTCTGGAACATTCCATCATTTTACTTGTATATGTATGCACAACTGTGAAAGTGAGTCGTCGAAGAGATAATTATCTTCGCTGTAACCTTTTTTTGCATTTCAACTCAATAAAGGTTTAAATTTATTTAAGACTGTACACTTTGCTGATAATGTTTGATTTTTTCAAAAGCAATTGAAAAGATTAAGGGATTATTTTCGAGAAAGTTACTATGAAATCAATTTTTTTGGAAAACATTTTCTCATCAGAGTGTAGGTTGAAGACCTAAGTGCTGAAGCTGTGCACTTAAATTAACTCGCTGATCATTCAGTTCAGCAAGTTCACACTGCATTTCATTATTTAAACGAAGTAATGTATGATTAACTGATTTAGCTTCACGGATCAAAGAAGATAGAAGACGACGTCTATGACTGCTGGATAATTCCGATAACAATGATATTCGACGACCGGTAATTGCGGATAACAATCGAACTGGATCAATATACCTATTTGAAATATAAAAAGATAATAAAGTCATTTATGATTCCAAAATTCAGGAGTTTCGTGAGTCTCAGTAAGTTAAAATGTTGTCTATTGAAATAGTAAGGCAGATATGAGAGATACCATGAATATGGATTAACTACAAATGACTTTTCTATATAAATAAGTCATTAGATACCCCTATTAGTCAATACAGTTAGTATAACGGTAAGTGGCAATAGTAGCACTAAGTAGATTAATGAATTAAAGGATCTTAAATATCCTGGTAAAGCCTAAAATACGACTGAGGTGAGTGTCATTCAGTCAACAGAAATAATCACTTCCGTTTAGGTGATAATGGGATTATTGCTCATCGAAATAGGCTCTTTACAATAAATCCCCACTTTGTCAGCTAAAAACAACTGCAAGGATTTTCTTCTGATTAGTAAATTCTCACCTGGAGTCCTTAGTCACTGGTTTCTGTTATCACGTTCACCTCAACCAAGAAGTCTACATTTCCCTACACGGCTCAGAGCAACGGCCAAAGAATCCATGTTTCAGTCTAGCCATTGTTGACCTTATTTCCAACTAACTAACTTCAGCTAACTTATGGGATGAGTCAGACAGTGACTCAGTATGTGTAACATATGTCCCAGTCATCTTAGTCGATAAAGGTTCACATCATCAACTGACGTGGTGAACATGAGCTGCTACCTTGATGTATTGGCTGGAACTGCAAACCAGAATGACCCGACGTGCTACGCTTATGGAACGCTACGCTTAATTCCTTGAGGTCCTACTATACCAGAAAGGTCTTCTGGATAGTGATAAGGCAAAAAGCGTTACCACTATAGTGTAAGTTGCTACGCTATGATGGGGGTCTGAGGGCAAAGTCGTACCACTGGCTAGACGGAAGTGTGACAGTAGTAAGGTGTCTCCTTAGGAATCCGGCCAAATCGGTTCACAGTGGACTCGAAAAAAGCAAGATCCAAGCTTGCGAAGAAGCCGAGTGCCCGGCCTTAATCGGATACCCTTGAACTCTGTAATCACCCACTAACCCTTCTCAATAAAACTAATCTTCCACGCCTCGGGAAGCCGGAAGCATTCAAGTCCTCTCAGATCACTGTTTACCTACTGCATCCTTATGTTCTAATCTTCCTTACGTCTTTCGGTTGATAATCCATTCTTAGTTTCTTTCAGCTCTGCAGCTCTCAACAACGATCTGCGCCCACAGAACAGCACTCTTGGTCTCCTGAAACCGCGCTCCAAATAACAGATTACAGCTTCCATATCCGCACACTGTCGACTCGGTCAAAAACTTTCATTAGCCAAAACCTTTGCAACTCCGGTCTTGGATCTGTCCTGTGTTTGTGAGAAACGCATAGAGGACTCAAGTGCAGTTATTTCCTTGACCTCAACCAGTCAGTATGGTGAACCCGAAAAATCCACCTTTCGAGTTTATGGAGACTCAATAGCCAGTTCTCGCGGTCTTGAAGGTGTAGGTTCAGTACTGAGCACCTAAAAGCAGTCATCTCTGTGCTGTTCGACTGAACGGAAAAGTATAGCGAAAGTCATCGCTATCTCTTTTCAGTCTCTGCTTACTCATCCACTGACAGCAGACCAAGCGGAGTAAATGGTGACCAGGTGAGACAACTGTGCCCAGACAACCATCTATTTTTTACCAGCAGGAAATTCCAACATAAACGGAGACTTAGACTGATGTGGCGTCCACCAGGGTCAACAACTCAGAGGTGGACATAGACACATTACATTCCTATTGCTGAAGAGGGTCGTCGGAAGACTGTCGCTCCCTCAGAAGCACATGTCTGGACAGCAACACTTGTATGTCTGTATCTCAATGGATGTAAGGAAACACTAGCAACAAGACAATTGCGATTACCGCTTGATAATGAGAGCTTAAAGACCATTTTCGGTGAGGACTGGCTCGACAGTTATCGGAACGGAACAAAATCACTCATCCAGAAGGAGCTCGGTTCCATCTCTAGTCTGCTGAGAAAAAAGAGATGAAGTTCGTGGCTGAATCTCATTGAGTGCTTAAAAAGAGCCAGTGAATAACAGTAGCTTTCCTTGAATTAGTGGATGCTCGTGGACGCATCCTTTCAGGCTCCGAGTACAATGAGGAGCGACTGCAACTCGGACGTAGCCTGACAAAAAATCAACGCAGTCACCCCTAACAGTGGTGGGCAGCGAAAGCTAAACAGATGGAAAAGGTAGAGGGGATAAGTAACGATGGACAGCTAATCAGACTTATAAAGACAACTGAAGCGAGAAATTCAATGCTTACTGAGACTATAGCAGAGAAGGTTACGTCCGCGATTCACTAGTAGAGACGACGATTGAAACAATTGAAGAAATACTCGAGGAATATTTCAGCTGATCCCCAACTACACTTTCGTTGCCCGCTATCCAAACGGATTTTGAATGAAACATCTAAATACGGCCACCAAAACTTGTAGGAGTCAATAAAGCTATAGGTAAACTAAAAAGAGGAAGACTAGTGCGACCAGACGGACTGGTTCCAGAGGTATTTAAAAACAGCAGTCAAGGTTTTCTAGCCGACTGAAGTCAAGAGTTAACTAGTGTATGAGAGCCAGATATGATCCGCTTTGACTCGACCAAAACATCTCATTGTTCCAGCCTTAAGGAAAGGAGAGAAGTCCACTCATGATAGCCACAGAGAAATCAGCTTGACGAACAGCATTGAAAAATATACATTAAATAATCAATTTACGTCCGAGAAAACCAGGCAGAGTATAGTGTTCGAACCCCAGAAGCCTTTTTATGTACTCTACGCATAATAGTCGTATTTCACAGCTATACAGTGGGACAGAGCGAACTGTAGCACAGTATACTAGACCCTTAATAGACAATCGGATATCACAGCGGCGCCACAGATAACTTCAGTTGTCAAAAACCAATCGAACTTTCTATATCTGCACAGGAATTTCGTCGGACACTGACCCACCAGGTCTGATCCGACTTTCCAGGTGAGTTAAGTGATCAGCAGCACAATCAACCACTTGACTACCTGTTGTCATACAAGGCACCACTGAAAACTAGACCTCGAACAACAATATGTATTTGAGTGGTGACGAGAAACGTATCTCAAACATTCTCGATTCGCCACTCAAAGTGTCCAGAAGACTGCATCTTGTCAGTTTTCACCTAACAGGACTATGTTATTTGAGTTTCCTAGATTTACCAAGCATTCTCCTGTGATGGGATCAATCCCTTTCAAGTCTAGGGTAGAATTATTAGGGATGGAGAAAGTGGGCATTCTTGCAAGACACCACTCAGTGTACACAGCTCACCTGATAACTCATCATGGACTCCAACACACGCAGGCAAATAAAAGGTCTTGATCGATGCAGTCGAATGCTGTACACATGTTGAAAAATACAGCAAGTGTTGGGTGTCAGTAAGTGAGTCTGTGTTCTGTAAGCTGGCGAAGTTTGAATATCTGGTCGATGCAATTACGGCACATCCTTACCTAACACGAATTCAATTTTACAAAGTTTTCGCCGGCAAGCAAAAACTAGGTGGAAGCCAGTTGAATTGTTTGTCGGAGTATTTCGGCATTTTTTTCGGTCATCTTTCGGGAGTGAATCAAAGCACGGTCTTTATCCTCTGTAGTTTTGTTAACCACTGACTTTTGCAAACCAGTTCCCCTGATAAGTTGGAATCAGTGTCTATTGTTGCATGTCGCGGTAGTTTCTTCATTGCACCACCATTCACATTGCGTCGATAATCTATAAGTTTATGTTATTTTCGTAAAGCTAGTGATAATTTTTTATTTATTTATTCTTTCGTTATCTAATATTTTCCTTCATGTTTCGCTAGTCTGTGGTAGCTTGGATGAATAAGCATTTACACTGGATCACATGTTATTTACATCCCTTTATCTCCGATCGAAAATGTTTACATTCGAAAAAACTTATTCACACGCTGTATTCACAGTTTAAAAATTAGAACAAGGTTTAATAGGTATACAATAACAGGGATGAATAGCCACTGGCTTCGACCACCCAAAAAGCAGGTATTATTTAAAAGGCGTTAACACAACTATTTTAGAAGCAGATATCGATGGACGTGTTTCTTGAATGCTGGAGAATGCATAGTCAATCTACGTTAAGTAGTATAATACCAAACCAATACTGCCGTAAAATGATCATGAGATAAATAAAATCTTTTCAGAAGTAGTACAACTTAATAACAACACACTAGTACGCATATAAGACTGACAGAGAAACCAATGTGAATTTCAATAATAATGTTTAACTGCCCCAAAAGACTTAACTGGTTGGACAGCTGAATAACACCATTATACACAAAAAAAATTTGAAACACTTTAACACAGTTCGTACACAGCAAATGATTGATCCCTAGTTAAAACAAACCTTCCAGTTCCGGTTTTGTCAATCTTTTCTTGAGTTTATTAATATACGGTTTACATGCTATAATGGCATCTTCCAATGTTAAACCTCGATGACCAAATAAATATGCTAAATGACTGGCTAAGCAGAACTCCTGCTTGTTTAAATAATTATCTCGATTTACATCAGCAATGAACCTGAAATTTAAACAAAAAAATATGAGTAAAAATCTAAAATATGCGGTATTTTCTTTAATATTCTGTGAATTTTCGCATGTTATAGATATCATCAAAGATACAACATACCTCTTTAACTAACTTTCAGGTAGAAGATGATTAGTAGAAAGACAGAGTCAGATAATACCATGAAATCCAGGACTTACTAGGTAAACGTCAGATTTGGTATAGAGCCGAAAGTAGAATTTAGGTGAAGACTTCATAGTCTCTTTAAAATGCGCAAGCTGAATGCGTCTGCATAACTTTCCTACTGAGAGTGGAACATAACTAAAATCATTTCTGAAGGGAAGTTACTTCTGTCTCTCCCTTAGCATAAATTATACAAATATTGATAGTCAGAAAAGAAATTTTGACGCAGGTTTAGTCTACCAGGGCTTAATCAGTGGGAGGGTTGTGAACTTTCACCACATGAAGTGAACAGAACATGTGTAATGCATACTAGACTATCAGACAAGACCGTTGTAGTAGAAACGGAGAAAATACGGTTTCTTAACCGCGTTTCGTTTTAGGATGATTGTGTGGGGTGTAATCATCATATGAGCAATGTCTAGGTTATGCGAAAGTCAGGAAAGTCAGTCAACAAGATTGTATGAATTACAATGAAAACCTCATGATTAAACCATACAGATCACGGAACACAACACCATCAAAATTATCCTCCTTAGCTACAAACATTCCCTATCATCTCAAAATCTAACAAGTGTAAAATGCTTCCTATTGTTCGGAAATGGGAGAACCTCACCAAGAGGAAGGCCTCCACAAGAGAACGTTATAAACGTTCAGTGACTGAGGTGTCTTGGACATGCGTTGCGCATGCTTTCTGTCTCACTACCATCTGACTGGCCAATATGAAATAGTGGGCGCTCCAAGGAAGAAGCGCTCCATCAGTATAGCCCGTTGCGCCATTGTAACACACAAACCCGTCAGTCAGGTCGACGGAGTAGATATCGGTCAGTTGATAGGTGAGTTGTAGATGTCGAAAGATGACCATTAAGAAGGTTCATTGTCACAATTCCTAATCAACTGTATCACTAATGTTCTTCGGGAGATCTCCCTCACGTCAACTGACACCACATCGATTGATCCCATCACAGGAGAATGCTTGGTAAATCTAGGAAACTCAAATAACATAGTCCTGTTAGGTGAAAACTGACAAGATGCAGTCTTCTGGACACTTTGAGTGGCGAATCGAGAATGTTTGAGATACGTTTCTCGTCACCACTCAAATACATATTGTTGTTCGAGGTCTAGTTTTCAGTGGTGCCTTGTATGACAACAGGTAGTCAAGTGGTTGATTGTGCTGCTGATCACTTAACTCACCTGGAAAGTCGGATCAGACCTGGTGGGTCAGTGTCCGACGAAATTCCTGTGCAGATATAGAAAGTTCGATTGGTTTTTGACAACTGAAGTTATCTGTGGCGCCGCTGTGATATCCGATTGTCTATTAAGGGTCTAGTATACTGTGCTACAGTTCGCTCTGTCCCACTGCATAGCTGTGCAACATGACCAACAAAAGTAGAGTGTATGAGAAGACTTCAAGTTTTTAATCACTGTTTCCTTAGTAACATAGGCAATAGGTCATCGTGTCACAACGTCAATGAAGCAGATGCCACGTCCATAGTTTTACAGAGGGGAAAGTTAGCTGATGATGCTGTGAACCCTTTATCGACTAAGATGACTGGGACATATGTTACACATACTGAGTCACTGTCTGACTCATCCCATAAAGTTAGCTGAAGTTAGTTTAGTTGGAAATAAGGTCAACAATGGCTAGACTGAAACATGGATTCTTTGGCCGTTGCTCTGAGCCGTGTAGGGAAATGTAGACTTCTTGGTTGAGGTGAACGTGATAACAGAAACCAGTGACTAAGGACTCCAGGTGAGATCAGAATCGGTGTCAGTGGCGCAGATGTATCTGCACACTTTCTTCATCTTACTTGTCATACTGGATGCAGTAATTTCTTATTCCTCCTTATTATCTTAGTATGATTTTCTACCACTTTTGACCGCTTTATTCTTGATGTTTTCTAATCTTGCATTACATTGGTGTTTTACTTGATGTGTTAGTATTTGGTGTGGCAAGTTGAATCTTTATGCAGTAATGGGTAGTCCTATGTTGATCTTGTCTGTCCGATATCGGTCACTGCTCGCTAGCCCTAGATACAGTTTGAGAAACGTAGAGGTGGCGTGTGTGCCAATCGGGTTGACATCTGCATGTGAATCAAGACCCACTTGATGCAGTCTGGAATCTATGCAGCTCAGTGGCTTGAGACGATAGCAGATAGTACCCAAAAATCGCAATAAGTGGCGATTATGTTACAGTCTTGTTGTTTCTTGTAATACAGAAAAGTAAACGAAAGTAATGGGTGATTTCGTGTATTTGTGTTTAAGACTGAATTTTCTAAAACCCCTTTTCTGTTCTTGTTTCTATTCCCTAAGAGTTGTTATATTATTTTACATAGCTGATCTCTCGGTTAATACTCTGCACTAAGTTTATTTTTCTAATAAAATAAAATTAATGCTGCGATCAACTTCCAAAGAACGTTACAACGAGGAAACAATTTCTACACAAGCTCGAGCACGCGGTATGCAAGCAAACAGAGAACGAGTGACACTAAGATAGAGACTTGAGTATTAGAAATGAAGGCTAAAAAATATATTAAAAACCTTGCGGATCCCAAAGAGTTTATATACACGTGCAGCATTGTAACCAATTTTATGCCATTTCACCAAGCATCTACAAACATTCATTCCTTTAACCTCAACAACTGTGGTAAGGCCGTTTTCACTCGTGCACAATGCGCCGATCAATCGTCAAAGACTTCATAGGATGCTCCCAAGTTTTAGTCTCGTCATCCTGAAACCTCTTCCAACCTTATCCAACTTCCACCAGTATACCACATAGAAGTAGGCCATGGATCAATATATGTAACACCTGTCCGTGACACCTCAGTTGCTGAAGGTTCACAACCTCATTGGCTGACTTATTTTTCTTGCCTAGTACTTCTGGGCTAATCTCGCCGTCAATCATACGGTGATTCCACCATACGCGAAAAATTCTACAAAGATATCTGTGATCAAAGACCTGTAATCGCTTCATATCTCCTACTTTTAACGTTCATGTCTCACAGTCATAAAACAGGACAGAACGAACTGCAGCGCAGTATACTTTGATCCTTTGATAGGTAGTCGGATATCTTGCTGGCGCCAGAGATGAAGTGAGTTGGCAAATGCCAAACGGATCTTTTGAACCCGAGCTGAGATTTCGCCAGTATCCAACTTGTTCGGGCTGATACGATTCTCCAAGTGAAGTGGCGGATGCAATCCGCCATTCCACTCCCTATCTTCCAACTAGGAGCAGTTGTAGACCAGTTCCGGAGCACTATCTTACATTTGACAAGTATGAAACTCATACCAAACATGCTCATATCTCTGCTATACGCAATCAGAAGACCCTGCATTTTTTCAGCGTCTTCACTTAGCTGGACAACATTGTCTGCGTACTTCAAGTAGACCAGATGACCTCTATGGACCTCTGAGTTATGTCTGTCAGTACATCTACGATGAAATTGAATAGGAACAATGAAAACAGGCATCCATAGTGGAAACCACCAGTTGTCGTCACATTACATGACAAATCCCCTTAGTAGACTGAATCCTAACCGATAGTTCTTATCTTGACACAGTGGTCGGGCTTGTATATCCCAATGACATAATGAGCTACACTGGTTGGAACGCTTGCTCCTTCAAGGTTTTACCACAGCAGAAACAGTTTTTGAATAATGGTGAGACAAATAGCAGTTACCGATGCTGTGTAGATCGATACACTATGATGGAGGTATAAGAGTAAAGTGGTACCGCTGGATGTGCAAGAATGACAGCAATAAGGTGTTCTCTGAGGATGGCTAGCAGTGTCTCGGTGATTTTTTCCTCCTTACGGCAAGGGGACGGGTAGAAAAAGTCGACTCAAAAAGTAGCACAGTTTTCCCTGTCCTATGGTCTTTCGGTGGCGATGGCATGGGTTTATACTCCAGTTCAGTCTGTTTATTAGAAATGTCACACAGTAAAACAGTATCATTTACTAGATATCGTTTCGGACACAATTTATTGTCCATATTCATATCAGGTAACTCCACAACTTCGGGACAGACTTTATATATTCCTAATTTTTTCTCCTTCTCTGTGATAAGAAGGGTAGTAGGATTTTCCATATATCTGGGACAGGCGCAGAATTATTTCGACTGCATGTATTTCGTGTTGATTCGATAAACAAAGATTCGGTTATCAATCTCTCCCTCCACCTAACTATGTTGGTTTTCAACACACTCCACCCTAACCCCACCCTATTGTGTGATTGTTTGTCATCGCATGCAGAGCTATAGCCGAGTTTTTCTCTAGATTTCTTATCTTATTAGGATCTACTAACCTTGATTTAGCTAAGTTTTTGTGCTCTGTTATTCTAATCAAACTGGGTCGACTATTTTGACCTATGTATTTGACCTTGCAATCATATAAACTCTGTCTCGAAGTTGTGGAATCATCTGATATGAACATGGACAATAAATTGTGTCCGAAACGTTATCCATTAAATGATACTGTTTCACTGTGTGACATTTCTAATAAACAGAATAAACTGAAATTACAATCAACCACAGTGCCCAAGTTTTACTCCTATACTAATGGGTTTATACTATCTGAGAGTAAGAAAAATCAAGTCTCATACCAATAATCCTCAAAAAGCTGAGACAGGCCTGAAGCAGATTTCCAACGAGCTCTGCGGCTACACAAATCTTTATTTATTTTCCGTACCCCAAAGAAACAACTTCGGTAGTATTGGCAACGGGGGAGTCTCAACCAACAGACACGTTTCCAGTAGTCTTGTCTATCTGTCTGACTGACAAGGATGAGTGAGTGTGGATAAAGAGCTTTGATTAGTTTTACATACCCGCTTTCTTATGTCTTCACAATCAGACACTGTCATAACACCTTTTGGTTAATAGAGTTTTATTCTGCTTTCAGGTAAGGAACTGCAACAGGTGTCAGCCGTCCATGTGTCTGTGTTCTAAAACAAGTCAAAATCTGATCGATGCACCTGCCTCCACATCTTACTGACGTCAAGTTTTCCCAAGTTTCTGTTCTCCAGTTAAAGTTAAGTGCGGGATAATTATAGACCTTCGATAAAATGTACGAAAAAGTGATTCCTGTTCGTTTGGCATATGCAGACTTTTCAATTCATGCCGACGCAGGTACTCGCTGTGAAAAGATAATTGGTCTTTCATGGTAAGAATCCTCTAGGAGAAATTCTACCGTTTTTAATAACCAGAAGTGTTAAACTCGTATAGTAGCGGGTGTTGGTCACAATGGTTATAAGTAGTATATGTTGAGGGCGGCAGAAATCATAGGGAATTATCAGCAAGGGATAAAGATTCTGCACAGGGAAATGCAAGAGAAAATGTGGGTCTATTGGGAGCAAATCAAGAGGGAAGCAGAAGAGGAAATGAAGCACATTAAGCGAATGATTGTCTAAGTGGAAGGTGTACAATATTCGATGACTACCGTACAACATGTCAATAATAAACATTACTTTCTTCGTCTTACTTTCTTGTCGTTTTCTATATCGGTGTCACTGCTTGTGGACGTGATGAAGATTCCGTAGCCTGCAGTGTTCGAGGATGGAGACATCAAAATCTTCCTCAGTCAGTCGCGGAGCTGGTGGGTGTCCGGAACCAGGAGCGAAGGATGTGGTGCTTGGTACGTTGCTGAGAGGTAGAGCGAAAGCGGCATATGACGGCATGAAACGTCAGGATGGGAAGGAGACTTAGTAGAGCATGGTTGAACGACTGGATGCGGAGTTTCACAGGCCAATGGACAGAGAGCTGGCGATGCAGCAGTTCCGGAGCACAAACTTGGAATACACAAAGACCCAGTGGTATGACTGGCTGTGAAGTTGACTAAACTACTTCGACGAGCACTTCTCACTTTGGATGCGGACTCCCAGGCACAGTTGCTGGTTGCACAGTTCCCCGAAAGTATCCTGAATACCATCGCCCAGCAGCTATGACTAGTCAACGCAGCCCAACCCATGGATATTAGTGAGCTGGTCGAGATCACTAGACAGCTAATGGGTATAGCAGTGTCTGCGGTGGAGTCACCACAGGTAAATAACTAGGGGAACTAAGTCGACAACCTTGAGGAAGAGGTAGCTGCACTTCGAATGAATATCAACAGACAGAGTAAATGCTTTGCATGTGAAAAACTGGGACAATGATGAAAAAACTGTCCGGAGACACGAAAAAGAAAGCGTTTTGAACGATATAATATGAGTTCTGTTTTTCCGACTAGACTAGGTGTCGTAGGAGCCATAGATAGGAGTGCTGTATATGCTATAATGGGAATAAATGATCGGGAGATAGTGTGTTTAACAGATACGGAAACGGTAGTATTGCTGATATATGGTTAAGTCCCAGAACATAAGACCATGTGCGCTAACGGTCCACACGGTTGGGGGATTTGTACTAGATATCGCAAGCTTATCAGATTGCGTCGTTGAGATCGAAAGCCGGAAAATTAGATTGCCATTTATTGTGACACGCGTCTACAACGGCCAATCCTAGGAACTGATTTTCTGAGAGAAGTCGGTGCAGCTATTAACACGAGGACAGTAAAAGTGGCGACGAAGCACAGGTCGTTCACCACGCAGGAAAACAGCGAGGTAGCAGAGATTGAATTATCAAAAGCACCATACCCAGAAGCGCCAAACATCACGAAGTTGGTTAAGAAATACAACAGATTGTTCACGGGAGATGGAAACCCCTACGGATACTGTGAAAAGGTTCAGCATGAAATCCCAGTGATAAGTCAGATAATGACGACATTTATCACACGGCGGATACCATGTCACTTGGAAGAAGTTGGGCGCCAGGTTCAGGAAATGCTAGATGAAGGTATTATTGAAGAGGCTGACAGCTCATACAGTTTGCCAGTGCTTTAGTAAGAAAGTCAAATGGCAAATATAGATTCTGCGTTGATTTCCGGGAGTTAAATAGCATAACGTAACTGAAGCCGTGTGCAATACCGACGATAGCTGAGACACTGGATCGTTTGCAGAATGCAAACGTATTTACAGTTCTGGACCTCCACTCAGGCTACTGGCAGCTACCAATAAAAGAAAGCGGTTAAGAGAAAATAGCATTTATTGTGGACAAGAAGCAATGCCAATTCAAGCGAATGCCATTTGGTCTTGCAGCTGCACCCTTTACATTTAGATGGTTGATGACGTTGCTGCTGAAGAATTTAGAGAAAGCAGAGGCCTATGGTGACGACCTGGTGGTGTACAATCAGACGGAAGCAGAACATCTAGAACACATGGAAGTTGTTTTAAGAGGCACTGACGAGTCTGTACTTCGCATAAATAAGACAAAATCTCAGATAACCAAGAAGAGTGTTACGTTGCTAGGACATGAAGTTGGAAACAGTGAAGTAAAACCACTACCTGAAAAAATTCTGACGGTCAGAACTACTCCAGTGCCGAATTCCAAGAGGAAACTCCGACAGTTCTTGGGTAGAGCAGTATTCTACAGTCGGTTCCTCAAAAAGTTCAGTGAGATAGCAGCACCTTTATATAAGCTACTTGTTAACCCCATATTTATGTCGACACAGGAGGCACAAAAAACGTTTGATCACATAAAGGAACTCCTCAATGACAAGGTGATGACGCTAAAACTACCAATACCTGGGAAACGATTCATCGCGTCCACCGATGAAAGTGATTATGGAATTAGCGTAGTCCTGAGACAGACTGAAGGAGTAGTAGAGTATGCCAGCGTGACCTGACACCTGCAGAACAGAAATAATCCACGGTTGGAAATGAATGTCTGCAGATAGTTCAAATGCTCGAAAAATGCAGATCGTACCTCCTCAGTCAAAGTTTCCAAGTTGGAACGGATCATAAACCTTTACAGTGGCTTTAGACAGCAAGAGACACCAGTGGGAAATTATCATGCTGGGTGCTACGACTGCAAGAGTATGATTTCACAATCCCTCAGGTGACAGGGAAACAAAACTGGTTAACAGACTTCTCATCAAGATCAGACAAAGAAACTGAACTGCCCCAAATCGCATATCGCGTACACGAAGTAGAACACGACCCATTCCCAACCGATAGCCGCTACTTTGACGTGGTGGTCCGGCTTGCATATCACAATGACCTAACGAGCTATGCTGGTGGAACGCTTCTTCCCTCGAGGTCCAACCATACCAGAAAGGTCTGTTGGATGGTGGTTAGACGAAAAGCAGTTACCGTTGTGATGTAAATTACTACACTATGTTGGGGGTCTGAAGGCAAAGTCGTACTGCAGCCAGGTAAATAGGGTGTGACAGCAGTAAGGTGTTTCCCTTGGATGACCAGCAGTGCTATGATGATGCTGCCATCTCAGTGGAAGCCAGGGGGTTAGGAAAGGTCGGCCCCAAAAATAACACTCCACCATACCCCCATGGTCTCCCAGGCTGGCGTTGTTGGTTCATTTGTCGTTTTTTCCCACCATCCGGACCCAATATAACAACAAAAGTTCACAATAATCATACTCAAAAGGCTGTGTGTGACAGGCTTCAAGCAGATGTCCGATGTACTCTGTGATCACACAAATCTCTTTCAGGTATCTTAAGAAGAAATAGCCCTCCACATTGTGGGCAGCCAGGAAGTGTCAACCGCCCTCACAACTCCATCACCACTCAAGTTTCCTCAGACTGCTATCCCACCTCCCCCATCATTACCTGCTAATCTTCATTCACGTCTCTCAACTAACGATACCACATCATCTTTAATTTCTCCCAACTCTCCATGCCTCGACAACGATCTGACTCCACAAAACAGCATCACTAGTCTCCTTAAACCACGCTCCAAATTACATATTGGAGCCTTCAATCTACGCACCCTCCATCAAATTAGTCAACAAACTTCGTTGGCAAAGACTCTAGCAACTCGGGCCATGGATCTGTGCTGTGTTTGTGAGACAAACATATACACGACTTAAGTGAAGTTATTCACCTGACCTCTCCTGACAAATCTGATGAACCCACGGAATTCACATGGAGAAGCTCACCGTTGTCTCTTTGTAATCTCTGCTCACGCACCCACTGGCTGCAGTTCGGATGAAGTGAAGGACGACTTCAAACATAAGCTGTCTAACCTCCCCTCGAAAGCCAAACCTTCGGACGTGGTGGTTGTTGCAGGTGACCTCAACGCACAGGTGGGTAGACTGAGTGAGGCAGAAAGGCACTTACGTGGCACTTTCGGAATCCCAGCTGAATGGACAGATAATGGCGATCGCTTACTACAACTGTGCTCAGATAACCACCTATTTTTAGCCAACACGAATTTCAGACATAAAAAAGGACACTGTCTGACCTGGCATCCACCGACCTCAACTCAGCAACGGGCACAGATAGACCACATTGCTATTAGTCATCTCTGGAGAGGATCGCTGGAGACTGCTGCTCCTTCTAGAGTGCGTGTTTGGATAGCAACTACCCGCTGGTCCGAGCGCGTATATCCCTGCGTCTCGATGGACGTAGAAAAAATTTGGCAACAAAACCACTACGAGTGCTGCTGGAAAACGGAAACACCAACGTCGTGTTCAGTGAGAAGTTGGCTAGGCAGTTATCGGAACAAAAGTCTGTCACTCATCCAGAAGAAGCTTGGTGCCTTCTTCAGTCTGCTGTAAAAGCAGCACTGAATACTGTAACCGACTCAAAAATAGTGGCTAAAAAGAGCCAGTGGATATCAACAGCTTCTTCCGAACTAATGGATGCACGTGAACGCCTCCCTGCAGGCTCTGAGTACAATGAAGAGCGAGCGCAACTTAAAAGTAGACTGATGAAAAGTCTGCGCAACGATCGCGAACAGTGGTGGGCAGCGAAGGCTAAAGAGATGGAAAAAGCAGCGGCGATCGGTAATAGTAGACAGTTATTTAGACTTATTAAGGAGACTGGGGGGAAAAGATCAACAACAGTTAGTGAGGCTATAGCGGAGAAGGATGGGTCTGCGATTCACTCGCAGGGGAGACGACTGGAACGATGGGCAGAACACTTCGAGGAACAGTTTAACTGGCCTCCAGCCACGATTGCGTTGCCCGCTATCCAGTCGGATCCTGAATGGGACATAGAGATAGGATCCCCAACACTAGAATTTGAGAAAGCGGTAGGTAACTTGAAAGGAAGAAGGGCAGCAGGACCTGACGGACTACCTCCTGAGGTATACAAGAATGGTGGTAGAGTGCTCTTAGTCAGGTTAACGGAAGTGTTAACTAGTATAAGGGAATCGAATACGATCCACTCTGACTAGTCTAAGTCACTGATTATTCCAGTCTTCAAGAAACGCGAGAAGTCCTCTTGTGATAACCACAGAGGAATCAGCCTGACAAACGTGGCATCCAAAATCCTAGGTTCTATAATTCTCCGACGTCTGAGTGGGGCTCGGCAAGAGCAAGCCCGAGAAAACCAGGCAGGCTTTAGACCTGGCCGCGGGTGTATCGACCAAATATTCACGCTGCGCCAGGTCGTGGGACATAGGCATGCTTACAGACGCCCGACAATAGCTGTATTTCTCGATCTGAAGGCGGCGGCATTTGACTCCGTTGATCGAGAAGTCTTATGGCAATGTCTGTCACTGAAAGGCGTGCCTAGTAAGTACATCACCTTATTGAAAGCTCTCTACTCGAACACTTGTGGGCATGTTAGAGCCTATGGTGAGTTGTCCGGGGAGCTATACTCATCAAGTGGTGTCCGTCAAGGATGCCCACTATCCCCATTCTTATTTAATTTTATCATAGATGTTCTTATGGAGGTTTCCCTCTCGTCACCTGATTACACAGACGTTGACCCAATCACAGGTGAATTTTCTTCAGATCTAGAATGTGCAGATGACATAGTCCTGTTAGGTGAAGACGTTGACAAGATGCAGAGTCTTCTGAACACTTTGAGTGGGAATTTGAGAATGTTTGGGATGCGATTTTCACCACCCAAATGCAAACTTTTGCTCCAGGACTGGTCTTCAGCGGTACCGCGGCTAACAATAGAGAGTGAAGTGGTTGAGTGTGTTGACCACTTCACTTACCTGGGAAGTAGGATCAACCCCGGTGGGTTAGTTGCCGATGAGATCTCTGCACGGATACAAAAGACTCGATTGGTTTTTGCCAGTTTGCGCCACCTATGGCGCCGCCGAGATATCCGTTTGTCTATTAAGGGCCGCGTGTACTGCACAGCAGTCCGCTCTGTTCTACTGTATGGCTGTGAATCATGGCCATTGAAAGTGGAAGATATAAAAAGGCTTCAAGTGTTTGACCACCGTTGTCTTCATAGTATAGGACGGATTCCGTGGTGTCACCACATGAGTAATGCAGAAATCAGGAGTAGAGTTTTAGGGAGAGGAGGTAAATCAGTTGACGAGGTTATGAACCTTCATCGACTGAGATGGTTGGGACACGTACTACGTATGCCTAGTCACCGATTGCCTCGTCATACAATGTTCGTCGAAGTAGGTACAGGCTGGAGGAAGGCGCGAGGTGACCACACTAAAACATAGCATCAATGTGTGAAGTCTTTGACTGTTGGTTTAAACCATGTGGGGTGATGCAGACTAGGTGATTGGGGTCGACGGGACAAGAGGAACCAGTGGTTGGAGACTCAAGGTGATATGGCTCAGAACCGATGTCAGTGGTGCAGATGTATCTCAACACACAGTATCCTCATCTTAACTACACTATACCGAAGCTCACCATTTTGTCGCTCCTCTTTCCTTTCTTCTCGTACTTTATATTTCTTTTGACTGCATTCACTTATCTTCATCCTTCACCTCACTACCTTTCTACTTGATGAACTGACGTGAGGTGTGGCAACTTGGACCGTTACGCAATCATGCCTAGTGGCGTGTTGATATTGATGATGATAATGATGAGAACAGGACCCTTTAAGACTTATTTGCCTTCAGAATTCGGACCCTACACTGAAAGAAGTGATAAAAGCTATAACTGAAGGAACGGAGACAAACAAGTCTGTGGGAAATAAAGAGCTGAGAACGTGGTTGATGTAGAAAGAACGGCAAGGGATGAATACTTAAGAAATGCTAACTTGGTGAGAAAGCGACGGGAGCTGGTTGGCAGTGATTCCGAAATGTCGACGAGACAAAATGATGCAAGAATACCACCAGTTAGCTCATACATGTATCTCACGGACAACCGACCTTCTAATACAAAGTGTATACTGGCCAGGTATGACAGATGTTGCCAAACACGCGCTGGGCTGTCCTCATTGTCAGCTGATGAAACGTGGTCGGTATGTGCGACCACCGTTTCAGTTGATTCTAGTAGCAGTAGTTGGTGACCTGTGATCTGTGGACGTAATGGAACGACGTCTCCAGACATCTGGTGGCAACCAATACCTGTTGGTGATGACGGAGCATGCTACACGATAGGCAGACGCTGTCGCAATTCCCGATCAACGCGAGAAGACGGTGACCGCAGCGGTGATGCGGCATATTACCGCGGATCACGGTGTGCCGAAGACAATATTGACAGACTAAGGTCCTTGCTTCGAAAGTGACAAATTCAAATCCTGTTCTGAGCAGCTCGATATCCAGAGGATAAGAACGACACCATACCACCCACAGATTAATGGGTTGATAGAACGAAATAACCGTACACTTAAGGAGTGGCTGGTTTCGAAAGCCTAGGAGGAAATTGGGAGATGGAACTGCCGTTAATATTATTAAAGCATCGTGCCTCGGTACAAGGAATAACCAAGACGTCGTTCCAGTTAACGTATGGCAGGAAACCACGGCTCTCAATACATAGTAAGACATGGCCCAAACAACAGCCATAGAACATGACAAGACTGAGAAAGGAGCGGAAACAGGTAATCAGAAATGTTGAAAAAAAACAGAAAGCTTATGAAATATACTTTATAAAATCCCAATGAAGTAGAAAAATAAATTTCTGATGTTTCGTGACTTCCTGAAAATCGCTTCTTCAGAGAAATATATTTCATTTATAATCCAATTAGGCAATGCTCAACTTATTCAACTCTATCAGACCAAATTTTGATCCTGAAGTTTACAGAAAGCTGATGCTGGAAAATCCAAGCTGAGAGAAGGACGTAAATGGAAACCGTTTATAGTCGGAGGTCAAGTAAAATGTAAAGAACAAGGATATACGCTAGAAGGTAGATGTAGTAGTAGAAAACTGCCCTGGAAGTAGGAAGGACCACATATCATTACCGAGAGACGCGGTTCAGTTTATACCATCAAAAAGGGGTCAAAGAGAAAAGAGTAAACGCCAGTCTACTTCAAAAATGGAGACGGTTGGAAAAAGAACCATTCCATGAACATCAACAGAAAACACCACCAAGACGATCAACACGGCTGCGAACCCGAAATTTTGACGTGGGGAACGAGTGTAGTGGGCGTTGCTGATCACAATGGTTATAAGTAGTATATGTTGAGGGCGGCAGAAATCATAGGGAATTATCAGCAAGGGATAAAGATTCTGCACAGGGAAATGCAAGAGAAAATGTGGGTCTATTGGGAGCAAATCAAGAGGGAAGCAGAAGAGGAAATGAAGCACATTAAGCGAATGATTGTCTAAGTGGAAGGTGTACAATATTCGATGACTACTGTACAACATGTCAATAATAAACATTACTTTCTTCGTCTCCGTCTTGTCGTTTTCTACAGTATGACTTCGAAATGATAGAGAATATTTGTAGCTCAAGCGAATGATGCTAATCGTAAAGCATTCGCCCAGCTCAATTGTTTAATCATGAAGCTTCCATTGTGTTTGTAGGCACCGACCTTAATACTGACTTGAATTTGAAGTCAGCTATATATATATATACATATACGACAAGTTTTGGATGCATTCGATGTGTAGAATAAAGTAGAAAATACTGGTAAAACCAGACGATTTAAAAGTGATGCCTGACTTACAACTCGGTAGGCTATTTCAACAGAGTTAATCGTCCGAATGAGCAGAGCATTGGAAGGTATCAAGAGATGACAGATTGCATGATCAAAAGTGTTCTTTACAAGTAAATCAATGGACAAGACAGTGAAACCGCATGAACTGAGATATCTCATGATGCTCATCATAGCTACGTACCACCTACATTAACAAGAGATGTTAGTTTGGGTAAAAAATTGCCAAGGGAAATCTTACACAGCTGTAACTCAGTGGTTTAAGGAGGTGACTATCAACTATTAGGTCACGGGTTCGAGCCTCACTCCCTCTACAGAGGTTTGGGTAGCCACGTAATATCACCAGCCCTCACAAAACGTGTGGCTCATTTTCTACCGCACAGATGTAAACCACGCGGCTGAATGCGTTCGTTTCTTTGTTGTCGCTATCTCTTGTAATACAAATAATAGAACGTGTGGCTTTTTCCTTTATCTCTAGCAATCAATCAATCATTATCAACATAGGACCAGGCAATACTGAGTAACGGTCCAAGTTGCCACACCTCACGTCAGTTCATCAAGTAGAAAGGTAGTGAGGTGAAGGATGAAGATAAGTGAATGCAGTCAAAAGAAATATAAAGTACGAGAAGAAAGGAAAGAGGAGTGACAAAATGGTGAGATTCGGTATAGCGTTGTTAAGATGAGGATAATGTGTGTATACATCTGCGCCACTGACTTCGGTTCTGAGCCATATCACCTAGGGTCTCCAACCACTGGTTCCTCTTGTCCCGTGGACCCCAACCACCTAGTCTGCATCGTCCTACATGGCTTAAACCAACAGTCAGAGACTTCATACATTGGTGCCATGTTTTAGTCTGGCCACCTCGGGCCTTTTTCCAGCCTGAACCCACCTCAGCCAACATTGTGTGACGAGGCAATCGGTGACTAGGCATACGTAGTACGTGTCCCAACCATCTCAGTCGATGAAGGTTCACAACCTCGTCAACTGACTTACCTCTTCTCCCTAAAACTCTACACCTAACTTCTGCATTACTCACATGGTGACACCACGGAATACGTCCTATACTACGAAGGCAACGGTGGTCAAACACTTGAAGCCTTTTTATATCTTCCACTTTCAATGGCCATGTTTCACAGCCATACAGTAGAACAGAGCGGACTGCTGTGCAGTACACGCGACCCTTAATAGACAAACGAATATCACGGCGGCGCCATAGGTGGCGCAAATTGGCAAAAGCCAATCGAGCCTTTTGTATCCGTGCAGAAATCTCATCGGCAACTAACCCACCGGGTTGATCCTACTTCCCAGGTAAGTGAAGTGGTCAACACACTCAACCACTTCACTCTCTATTGTTAACCGCGGTACCGCTGAAGACCAGTCCTGGAGCAAAAATTTGCATTTGGGTGGTGAAAATCGCATCCCAAACATTCTCAAATTCCCACTCAAAGTGTTCAGAAGACTCTGCATCTTGTCAGCGTCTTCACCTAACAGGACTATGTCATCTGCATATTCTAGATCTAAAGAAAATTCACCTGTGATTGGGTCAACGTCTTGTAATTAGGTGACGAGAGGGAAACCTCCATAAGAATATCTATGATAAAATTAAATAAGAATGGGGATAGTGGGCATCCTTGACGGACACCACTTGATGAGTATAGCTCCCTGGACAACTCACCATAGGCTCTAACATGCCCACAAGTGTTCGAGTAGAGAGCTTTCAATAAGGTGATGTACTTACTAGGCACGCCTTTCAGTGACAGACATTGCCATAAGACTTCTCGATCAACGGAGTCAAATGCCGCCTTCAGGTCGAGAAATACAGCTATTGTCGGGCGTCTGTAAGCATGCCTATGTTCCAGGACCTGGCGCAGTGTGAATATTTGGTCGATACATCCACGGCCAGGTCTAAAGCCTGCCTGGTTTTCTCGGGCTTGCTGTTCCCGAGCTCCACTCAGGCGTCGGAGAATTATAGAACTTAGGATCTTAGACACCACGTTTGTCAGGCTGATTCCTCTGTGGTTATCACAAGAGGACTTCTCGCCTTTCTTGAAGACTGGGATGATCAGTGACTTAGACCAGTCGGAGGGGATCGTATTTGATTCCCATATACTGGCTAACACTTCCGTTAACCTGACTAAGAGCACTCTACCACCATTCTTGTATACCTCAGCAGGTAGTCCGTCTGGTCCTGCTGCCCTTCTCCTTTCAGGCTACCTACCGCTTTCTCAACTTCTTCTAGTGTTGGGGGACCTGTCTCTATGTCCCATTCAGGGTCCGACTGGATAGCGGGCAGCGCAATCGTGGCTGGAGGCCAGTTAAACTGTTCCTCGAAGTGTTCTGCCCATCGTCCAGTCGTCTCCCCTGCGAGTGAATCGCAGATCCGTCCTTCTCCGCTATAGCCTCACTAACTGTTGTTGACCATTTCCCCCCAGTCTCCTTAATAAGTCTAAATAACTGTCTACTGTTACCGATCGCCGCTGCCTTTTCCATCTCTTTAGCCTTCGCTGCCCACCACTGTTCACGATCGTTGCGCAGACTTTTCGTCAGTCTATTTTTAAGTTGCGCTCGCTCTTCATTGTACTCAGAGCCTGCAGGGATGCATTCACGTGCATCCATTAGTTTGGAAGAAGCTGCTGATATCCACTGGCTCTTTTTAGCCATTATTTTGAGTCGGCTACAGTCTTCAGTGCTGCTTTTACAGCAGACTGAAGATGGCACCAAGCTTCTTCTGGATGAGTGACAGTCTTTTGTTCCGATAACTGCCTAGCCAACTTCTCACTGAACACGGCTTTGGTGTTTTCGTTGTCCAGCAGAACTCGTAGTGGTTTTGTTGCCAAATTTTTTCTACGTCCATTGAGACGCAGGCATATACGTGCTCGGACCAACGCATGATCGCTGTCCAAACACGTACTCCAGAAGGAGCGGCAGTCTTCCACCGATCCTCTCCAGCGATGACTAATAGCAATGTGGTCTATCTGTGTCCATCGCTGAGTCGAGCTCGGTGGACGCCAGGTCAGACAGTGCCTTTCTTTATGTCTGAAATTGTGCTGGCTAAAAATAGGCGGTTATCTGAGCATAGTTGTAATAGGCGATCACCGTTATCTGTACGTTCAGCTGGGATTCCGAAAGTGCCACCTAAGTGCCTTTCTGCCTCACTCAGTCTACCCACCTGTGCGTTGAGGTCACCTGCAACAACCACCACGTCCGAACGTTTGGCTTTCGAGGGGAGGTTAGACAGTTTATGTTAGAACTCGTCCTTCACTTCATCCGAACTGCAGTCAGTGGGTGCGTGAGCAGAGATTACAAAGAGACAACGGTGAGCTTCTCCATGTGAATTCCGTGGGTTCATCAGATTTGTCAGGAGAGGTCAGGTGAATAACTTCACTTAAGTCGTGTATATGTTTGTCTCACAAACACAGCACAGATCCATGGCCCGAGTTGCTAGAGTCTTTGCCAACGAAGTTTGTTGACTAATTTGATGGAGGGTGCGTAGATTGAAGGCTCCAATATGTAATTTGGAGCGTGGTTTAAGGAGACTAGTGATGCTGTTTTGTGGAGTCAGATCGTTGTCGAGGCATGGAGAGTTGGGAGAAATTAAAGATGATGTGGTATCGTTAGTTGAGAGACGTGAATGAAGATTAGCAGGTAATGATGGGGGAGGTGGGATAGCAGTCTGAGGAAACTTGAGTGGTGATGGAGTTGTGAGGGCGGTTGACACTTCCTGGCTGCCCACAATGTGGAGGGCTATTTCTTCTTAAGATACCTGAAAGAGATTTGTGTGATCACAGAGTACATCGGACATCTGCTTGAAGCCTGTCACACACAGCCTTTTGAGTATGATTATTGTGAACTTTTGTTGTTATATTGGGTCCGGATGGTGGGAAAAAACGACAAATGAACCAACAACGCCAGCCTGGGAGACCATGGGGGTATGGTGGAGTGTTATTTTTGGGGCCGACCTTTCCTAACCCCCTGGCTTCCACTGAGATGGCAGCATCATCATAGCACTGCTGGTCATCCAAGGGAAACACCTTACTGCTGTCACACCCTATTTACCTGGCTGCAGTACGACTTTGCCTTCAGACCCCCAACATAGTGTAGTAATTTACATCACAACGGTAACTGCTTTTCGTCTAACCACCATCCAACAGACCTTTCTGGTATGGTTGGACCTCGAGGGAAGAAGCGTTCCACCAGCATAGCTCGTTAGGTCATTGTGATATGCAAGCCGGACCACCACGTCAAAGTAGGAGCTATCGGTCGGGCTTTATCTCTAGCACCGATTGCCGTAAACTGCCTTACGGCTAATTAGATTATTTTTATCTCTATATTAAGTTTCACCTCGAAGTGTGAATGTGAAGGGAGACAAATTGGACCGTTACACAGTTTCTGTCTGTTTACTGACATTTTAGTGGAAGTCACTAGTTGAAGCAATTTATCGGTATTACGTAATCAAACCCAATAATGAGGATGGACTTAATCTTTACGGTAAACCTAAATACTACAAATCCTATTCTCTTAATTATGTATTCACTCCCTTTTTATGTCACATTCCAAGTTGTTTCACGATTGTTTCCTCTGTTCGGTGAAGACACACGACTAACTGAACTAGTGTAGTACTGAAACCAGTTCCACGGTATGCTGTTAGTCAGTTCACCAAAAAAGGAGCCTCAAGTGCGCAAAGGATTAACTTATAAATTAGTAGTGAAAATGATGCTTAAAACGAAGTTGAAAACTCTTACTAGGAGATCGACGAAGGTTTCACATCAAAATCAGGTAATGATTGTTGAACTGTGATTTCAAGTAAGCTTCCTCAATACAAATAATCAGTTATCATTTTGATATAACTAAATTTCAGAGCGATGAAATAAGCTATAGTGCCTATTCAGTTAGGAGGATAAATTACGTCTTCAGAATTATTGTACAACATATCTGAATTTGCTTAAATTAAGTTTTGTACATCCTGATTATGACACATTTGAATATTTCAGTCACGCCACTTATCACTAGCTACATTTTACCTATAGCTTGCACTGAATTATTTTGACTGATTGTTTTGAAAAACATGGCAAGAGATTACTCTTTAAAAAACCCAATACGTAATTCAATACTCACCATATGTGGTCAAAGTCAGCTGACGAAATTTTATACTGGGCTGTAAACAACTGCGTTACTTCCGAATGCGCTACCATTAAATGATGACTAAGAGCGGTAGTGGTAGAAGTAACAGTATCCTTAAAAATGAACAACTCATCAAACTGTAATGCATATTCAGCTTCTCGTTTTGACTGTAAAGCAAATGAACTCAACGATTTACGTTGTCGTTGCCTGCGTTTTTCACTATGATCAAAATAATTACCGTTATATTGTGAAAGTGGGAACGAAGAGCTGCGACTGTGTGATAACTTCCATTTGCTGATTTCATTTCTTTGTAAAGTATTCCTCGAAAATTGATTGTCATCTTCATGAACTGACTGATGAAAATCACTACTCTGTGAAGCTTCAATTCAAAAAAAAGACAAACATTGGTACATAATTATTTTCATGGGTCAATAACTATCATTATCATTACAGTTGAAAAAATTTCCATACAAATGATGTAAACAACTTTAACGTGTTGATGACAATAAATGTTAAGTTATACATGTTAGTAGTTTGTAAGGCAAGTAAGAAGAAAGATAATCACCTTTATCTGAACACCAGCTACCAGTCTAAAACACTGTCTTCCAGGTGGCTCACAATCAACATATAGGTTTGTGTGTGTTCATTATATTGGAATATGTCTGGTGGCACACATTAAAACAGTTGGTATGGAATTAGATCACGTTAATTAATCTCTGGATTTGAAGTTTCTAATACAAAATAGAAAAACTCTATGATAAAAAAATGGCATCTATTTTAATGGCTTTACTTTTACTTACGATGTATACACACCATACAGAGGAAGAAGATAATAGATGGGTCAGAAATAAATTGCTGGTATCCAGGCTACATGGTCTAAAATGTCTCACGATTCAAGCAAGCAACACATAAGGTGTTATTTTCATATATAAAGTAATGAATTAGGCTATTAGCATTTCCATATTTTAACGGTGGAATTGTTTTAAAACTACTTCATATACGTTATTTCAGGGAACAAAAAACATACTTAAGAGATATGCATAAAACTGAGCATTGACCCTATGGAAACAGTTGTAAAACATTACTCGAAAAACCAAACGGACTTTAGCTAGCTTTATCACCATGTTACATATTGAAAATGTAGTGCAATATAACTCAAATTTCACTCATTATACGACCTATAGTATCAATTTTGGACAAAACTTACAATGACGAGTAGAATCCACTCTGTGTTTATTTTTCTTGGTTGTATCCGAGGGACGAAAATCAGGTAGATCTTGATAACCCCAAATATTTGCATCGTGCAATTTCGTAGTTTTCTTAGTACGCTCAGCTGAATAATTCTGAAGATTTGTTGGGTGAGCAGATGAGTTAGAATCATGAGATGTAATAGTGCTGGAGGACTGAGACGATGAAAGGTGGCTAGCACCACGATGTGGTCTCTTAAAAAATGGGTCATCTACGGCGTGCCAGCTGGGATTACGTAAACTTCTTATCTCATTTTTAAAAGGAACATAAGTGTCATCTCGCTTTGTAAACTCTTCAGTTAAGAGTCCTGTAAAAGGAAGTGGAAGGATTTACAAAATAAAATTCATATACATGATAACTAAACACCGTAGAATAGTTATAATTAAGTAACTTCAAAGTTAAAATGAAAAGAACTATTGAGTTGAACGACACAGCTGAAATACATGGAGATGTACAAATGTTTTCTATCACAAAGAAAAAGTTGGTTCGGTGTAAGCACCGGGAAATGCGCCAATAACGCAATATGAAAACACTTCATGAACAAAGATGAAATTAGGAAAAGTGTGGTCAAAGAGTGAGCTCCATAAATCCATTTGTAAAACTTCCGTTGCTATACTTGGTCGAATTGCTCAACCTCAGTTGGCAGGTGCGCTCCTACGCGGCGACCTCGGTACGGTCCAGTAACCTACTGTGTTGTATTCTGCTTGGTGGATAGCAGGACGCGCGTTTCGTTCTACTTGGGACTTGTCATCTGGATGCAACTGCACTCCAGTAAATGCTGTTCCCATTGAAAAAGAAGTGGATCTTGTGGCCACCAAGAAGAGTACAGCACTTATAGAGCTTTCATTACTTTAGTATTTGTTTTAAAGACATCAGAAAACCACACAGCAATCGCCACAAGTCCCGCTAAGATACTTATGGTATTGCTAGAAGCCACTAAGTTCCACGAACTTTTCCAACTTAACTTAGGCATTTTGGTAAACCGACAGTTGATAATTCAACAACACTCTCCCCCTTTTAAAAGAGCAATACAAAAAACTCACAATTATTCAGTTTTTTCCTTCCAATCTATGTTGTGCGAACAGTGAAAGAAGTTAGAGCTACTAAATCGAGTCAAAAAGTACTCAACAACCACGTACAATAGGCAATAAGCCAATCCTTTTGTGTGAAGGCTAATAATATCAGCTGCCCACCCACACTTTGGTAGGTGGAGCGGGTTTCGAACCCGTGACCCATCGGTTGGAAATCCACTGCTCAAACCAGTGAACCACAGCCCCATGGTCCACTAGGACACACTTTCTAACATATTTCCAAGTAATCGAACCTAAAGCTTTGAGAAGACCTACATTAAATTTTAAGAGGAAACACCGGATCACTAAATGTTAACAATCTTACAAAGGCGGTAGTAATTTAACAGCCTCGACACATCTTCAGTCCATACAGATCAGACGTAAAAGGGATCCATATCACAAGATGCTGAACTTCAACAGATAGAATAACGAACCAATGGTAGCACATGTGGATGTCCGATGCTTTGCCCTTCGATACACGACTGAAAACCTCATCCTTGCATGTCAGTAAATATTAAGTACTAAGAAACATGCATCCAGACAACCAAAGTAGTTCACACTAACCGATGTGTTCAATTTTCCTTTTGCTAATCACTCCCAACTTGCACATCAGTACTACAAAATGCATGTTATGCTTAACGACTAACTGATTAGATGTAATTCCTGAAGCCTGTATGTCTTCGGAAAACAAGAAAATATTGTCCAAAAATACGCAAAACGAACTTGCTTCGTTCCACAGCAGACCTACACCACCACACACCTCAATAAGACTCATCTCTAAAATGTCATCAGTGAAAAAGTTAAACGACGGCAGTATGATCTAAAGAACCTACTGAGCCCCTGTGCTGATTCATAACAACAGTTATAAGTAATGGCATGCCGTGACTTATCCTGAAATTTTCGTCTGAGGTCTTCAATGTTTCAAAAAGCTTCTAACGAATACTTCCCACCCCCACCCTTCTAAAATACAATTCCAGAGTGCAGCCACAGGTAAGGTAACAAGAGAAGCTCAGCCATTTATGGCCTGCAGTACCCACGAAAGTGTTTCAGCATCTGCCACAAGATGAAGTGACGATCAATAAATCCATGATCTGAGCGATACCCAAACTGATCATTGAGAAAGCTTTACACAAGTTTGCAACGCGTAGCGCTAACCAATACTATGGATGCGACAGTTAACAGAATAATGTTCAGAAGCTCTTCACATATGTTACTACGTTCGTCTTAAGATGGATCCAATAATGATTTCTTTCCGCTGCGATAGAGAAACCTAAGTCTTCTATACCTTTCTAATTACCGTATTCAATCACAAAACCACAGTGGATTAAGTGACAAATGCCTTGTGACACTCTTACTTGGTGCTGTCACTGGAAATCAGTTTCAACGGATGATTCGGTGTTAACTGATCATTCAGTCAAGTACATAAAGACTAGGGTTGTTGCAGATATATGCCACCTCAACTGCCTTAGAGATGATCCACCAGTGTTCTAGGTGTTCTTGAATAATGTCGATCGGTATTCCACCTACCAGTAATAACACTTTTTTCCAGTGCCACTAGCAAATCTGAATAAGATTTCCCTTGGCTTGCGTAGATAAAGTCATTATTCGCCTAAACTTTCAGCAGAACCAGCGACTGTAATTTAACCGACTTCTGTTCGATATTTAACTGCAACACTGTGAGCGACAAATCTCTTAACGGTGACTTTTTCTTGACAACAAATTGATGAGAACTTTGGCTCAATACCAACTTGGCATACACGCTTTAATCGAATTCAAACCTAAGTTCCAGAACGAACAGCAGCATGCTGCTGTCACCGATCATTTCGTTCTATAATAAAGCAGCGACAACCATACTTACAAACATCGTGTTTAGATTCTAGACTTCATGGTGATTTGATGCCTAACTGAAACCTGAGAAGAAGAAAATTGAGAAAGTGAACTCAGTCTTCAACGTTTATGCGAAGGTGTATCGATCAAATCCCAACTCTTTGAAAACGTTGGAAGACAGGATTACTTACAAACGCTCAATGCCTAACATAGGTTCACCTGAATGCAGTACCTGACTGCAGTCAGCGAGATGTCTCACTGTGAAGCGATTACCAATGTAATGCTAATTGAAGCTCTCTACTTGGACTTATGCAGCCGGGCAAGGTCGTACAGGGAGTTGTCATCTGAAGTGATGACAATCGGTGGTCATCGCCAAGGATGCCCAGCCTAAGTGGAATCAAGATAGAAGTAAGCTAAGGATTATCAGACTAATTCGCAGCATAGTTAACCAAGTCCTTGGTTATCAGTCTGAGCCACATAGTGAAGCGTATGTCTAGTCCGAGTCCTCGAGAATCGTTTTGATACGGCTCAAAATCAATCGCAATCGCGCAGATGCACACAGTCTTTGTTGTTTTTAAAGTTTAAAAAGTTTTCAGTAACCCTAATCTGTTTACTCATTCACCTGTTATACAACTTTGTCCACTTCAATGTCATTCTTCCTCCCTCCAATGCATACTTCTTTGAAGTGAAGTAACTATAACTTGCAAACTCCCTTGCCAGATTTTATGACAATTTGTCTGTCTGGAGTGGGATTAGAGTCTTTAACCCAAAACCTGAAGGTCAATGAGGAACATCTCCACTGACACTAGACTTTTCGAGGCTGCTGACTTGCATGAGCTACGATAACTTCAAGCAATTAGCAGAATCAACTGCTGTTTTTGCGAAAATTCGCATTTTAACTACTAAGTTTAAAGGTTGATGCAAGTGCTGGTGCAATTTTTAACGCGTTACATATACGCGAATAGTTGTGTTCATATTCCCCCAACATACAGATGAGTCAGAAAATTTTACACATAGTAGCAACTACATTTTAATAAGCGGAAAATCCCATCGGCTTAAAGTGCCACACTTTACAAAAGCGTGGTGAGAACAAGTGGGTGGAGAAAAGGTAATATCAAAGTAGTCAAAAGTGTTTGGGGGAGGATGAATATCAAGATAACCAGTGGGAATGTTCATATACTCAACAATCTTCAAAAGGCTGTGTGACAGGCCTCAAGCAGATGTCCCTTGGGCTCTACCGTCACACCAATCTTCTTCTCTTCCAGGTATCCTGCTGAAGCAACTATCACGGTGTTGGTAGTCGGGAAGTGTCGATCTCCCGCACAATTCCAGTAGTATTCACAACCCAATCAATCATAATCTTCCCTCTTCAACTATCTCCTCCCTTTTCTGCACTTCCTGATGCTGATATTAAGCCTCTTACAACTTCCACAACCACTCAATCCGCAACCACTGCCAAAGATCAAAGCCATTAAGACCTCCTTTCTAGTCTATTGAGACCACGCCATTGATTTAAAATGGGGGTTTTAAACTTCCGGACCTTATGCTAAGTCGGACAGCAGGTATCGCTCGCCAGAACTTTTAAATCACAAGCTATGGATGTATGCTGTGTATCAAAGACACGTATATAGAACCAGAGTGTTGTTATTCACTTGATCTCATTCGACAACTATGGTGGATCCTCAAAATCCACTTTACGAATATCCATGGACCGAATGACTGGCTGTCGTGGACTCGCTAGTGTAGGCACAGCAATATGCTGTAGAGGAGAAATCGCACTTTTCGACTGGAAACCAGTCAACAGCAATCTGTGTGCGGTTCGACTGAATTGATCCGTAAGACTTAGAAAAATTCGTGAGACCAACCGACGCCTATTCGTAATCACTGACTATATGACGTGCTCATCGACTGCAGTTCGAATGATGCAAAAGATGAATTCTATGAGCCGTCATTTTTGCTGCAGAAAGCAAAACCTTCAGATATACTCAAAATGGTGGTTGACTTGTTTTTTATCAGCACTGACTTCAACTATAAGCAGAAAGATACCGACTCATATGGTGGCCGCCAACACTGAACCGACAATGGACACAAATGTATCACATTGCAATAAGCTATCATAGGAGAGGATCGATGGAGGATTTCCGCTCTTTTCAGACTCCGGTCACGCGCTAATACAGGCTCGTGTGTCTGCGCCTCACTAGTCGCGGAAAACAAGCAGCAATAAAGCCCGTCTGTGATTGATTGGAACATGAAAACATCAAGTACGGATTTAGGGAGGAGATAGCGAAGTATTTATCTGAACGTGACAGCAAAGCTGATCCAGAGGAAACCTAGCTTGATATATAGTCTGCTGTGGAAAAAGTGGTAAAAACAGCTGGTAAACTACATCCATAGGTTAGCAAGCGCAAACGGACTTCCACAACGTCATTTGAACCGACTGATGCGAGATTACTCATTCAAGCCGACTGTGATAACGAGGACCAAAAACAACTTAAATGAAAATTGACCAATAGTCTTCCCAATGATCACGAGCAGTGGTCGGTGGCGAAAGCGAGAGAGATGGAGAAAGGCATCAACACTAGGTAATCCCTGACAACTACTTAAGTTTATTAAGGATAGTGGAAAGATGACAATGGTGAGTGAAAACATAACCGAAAAGGATGGGATGCCGATACCTCCCACAACAGGCCGCTAGAACGCTGGGTAGAACATTTTGAAGCATAGTTCAGCTAGGCCTCAGCAACCCTTTAGTTGCCTAGCATTCAGCCAATTCGAACATGAATAGGACGTAGATGTCGTTCCTTCAACTGTCATAAAAGTTGAGAAGGCAGTTTTGAACCTGTAACGACGCAAAGTAGCTGGAGCTGATAGTTTGTCATTCGAAGTTCTCAAATAGGGAAGTAGGAAATTGCTGAGTAATGGAGGTACTCAGTAGTGTACAAGAATCAGAAGTGACCCCGTGAAAATGGTCTACTTCACTGATCAATACAAACTGTAAGGAGAAAGCAGTGCTGTAACAACCGTAGAGTCGGTTTGACTAGTATCGTATCTAAAATTATGAGGTTCATAATTATCCGACACCTAAATGGAGTTTGAAAACAGCAAACTCGAAGAAAGTAGGCAGGTTTCAGACCTGGAAGAGTATGCGTCAATCGGATCTTCGCCGTTCGTCAAGTTATAGAACACGAGCATACCTAATGGTGGCCGAAACCTGTCATCTCTATTGACCGGAAGGCGGCATTTAACTTTATCGACAGTGAGTTTTTTTAGTGTCTGACTGTAACAGGAATAATAGGCGAGCACATAACAGTAATCAAAGCTGTCTACTCGAACTTACACTGTTAGGGTTTATGAAGAGCTGTCATATGAACTGACGACAAATAGTGGTGGCCACCAGGGACGCCCACTCACTGATCTCGTATAATTTTGTAATTAGATAAGAAGTGATCATAGCCTTAGGTACATCTGACTTCACAGGAATTGATCTATTCCCTGGAGGGCAGGCATCTGGTTGACTTGGAGTATGCAGACGATATGTCCTGTTAAGTGAAGACGCTAAACGTGATGAAAAGAAATCCGGGCGTTTTGCGTGCTTTCCGCACCCGCAAGATGTAAATGATGCTCCAGGACTGGTCTGAAACTATTCCTAGTTTGAGGATACGAACTGAAGTGGTGAAATGAGTCAACTATTTCACTTATTCGGGGGTCGCATCAGCCTGAACAGGGTAGCTGCTGACGAAACCTAAGCTCGAAAACAGTAGGCGTTCGCCAACTTCCGTCATTTGTGACGCTGACTGGCAAGATATACGACAACCTATTAAAGGAAGGGTGTAAAGTGGTATAGCTCGTCCTGTTCTATATGGATGTAGCATGGCTCGCGTTTAATGGAATCTCTGTGACAGCAGTGTTGAGGTCTGGGGAAGGGCACTAGACAAGTTGATTGATGAAGTTGCGAACTTTAGTTGACTGAGATGACTTGGACATGTACTGTGCATGCCAAGCCACAGTCTGCTTTGATGTGCCATGCTAGGGAAAGTTGGATTATGTTGGAAGGTTCATAGTGGTCAGAACAAGATGTGGCACCAGTCCATGAAGTCCCTCTTTGTTGTTTTGAGCCCTGTGCGTGGATGTAGACTGCCTAACTAGGGTATCTGAGACAATGGAAATAAATGGTTGAGGACTTAGTGAATTGGTTGGCACATATGTATTCACTCCTTGATGTCTTCTTAAGCTTGAATACCCGCACTAACCCTTATTTTCAAGTTGTTTATTAGCTAATACAACCTTGTTTACTTAGATATCAGTCCTTTTCTACAGCGCTATAAAGTGCACTTGTATGCCAGGTCCTACGTTGATTCCGTTTTTGTTGTCTGTCAAACTTTAAAAGACGTCAAAGAGTGAATACACCTTCTCCATTGTGACCGATATTCCAGTTGTAGAGCGAACAGGAAATGGAACTTTCCTCTACAGTGGATTGCACCACTGCGCAGCTGAAAAGTAGCCATCGGAGTGTTGATAAGCTTCACCAGTCATTCCCAGAAAGGAAGATTTCTAGATTTGAAGTAAACAACTAATTAGGAAGGAAACATAGTTATGGACTGATCAGGTCTCGTCTAGTACTGCCATGTAATTACTATAGTTTACTCCATTTGATGATTTCTAGTGTAGAAAAACATCTGCTTTTTTACCGTTTACATTAAAACCCTGATGATGATGGGACTAGTCTCTAACCAAACAGACAACTTCATGGAAGGATTGTATTGAGACTTTACGCATATGAACGTACTTGGATATTGTTTTGCATAAAATGAAGAATCAACAGATCAAACAAGTGGGATGCTACGATATCCCTTTGTGATACACAAGAAATATGAACGTTGTCTCACAGTAAGGTTTCACTGATTTGAGGGACATAGGAAGTAGCTTTATTAAGGCAGCATTTTGGAAACAACATATAACGCCTTATGATGAGCAATGGACAAATAAAATTTGAAAAGACATGGCATAGTATATAGCGCAACTCAGAGACAAACTATACGAATGTACACTAATTAGCCACTAAAATCATATCCACTGATCATAGTACTGGACCACACCTAGTAGTATAAGCACACTGGACACTGATAAAAAGCAATTCAATACTTTACTCATTTATTTGATGTAGCGCACAGCAATGGTCATCTATTAAAAAGCAATGATAAGATATTTCTAAGAGCAATAAATTACACCAATACTTCATTCAGCAAGTAAGACTCCATTACTATGTTCTACAAGTTCAACGTCACACCTCAAAATTGTCACTAACTCAAAACGGACAGTGGTATGTTTCTCACCTCTATTATATTCAGTCCAAAAATGGAGCTAGAAACTTGCAAGATGCCTAAGGTTAGCATCTTTGTGGCAAATCCCCACCTAACTAGAGTGTTTGGTCATCCACTCTGCTATTTTTAGGATGCGGACTGAGGAACAACAGTCATATACAGGCATGAATGAATACTACGGCGGTCATTCGTAAGAGTTCAGGGGAGATTCCCATGTGCAACCTACTCGCTGGCAGTCATGTAACTCTAGTTTTCAGTCAAATTGAGATCAGCCATCATATCTTAGCCTAATAATCAGCAAATAGGGGTACAAACAATCCTTGATCTAGTAACATACCCTGCTCTTCTTCGTAACATTTGGGCCAGGTAAAAGGACGAGGTCCCATCAACGTTTCTGACACAAAATCCCGGTTTTCACTCTCCTGAGTGTCACGAAACTCGCCGTCATGGCAAATATACTCATCCTGCTGTTTATTTAGGCCAGGACATTTCTCTCCGGTTATCTAAAGTTATGCATAAAATATCGAATGAAAACGTAGCTTAACGTACAGAAACAGAGGAACCATACTCAATAATAGTATCTCCCCCATCTGGCAAATTGTTACAGCTATCAGAAAACACAGGTAAAGGAAGGTTCTCTACTACAAAATGAGTGGTAAGGATAAATTCAGAATACTGTTTCGTATTAACTCAATTTTTGAAACAGGAAATCCACATTGAGCAAGCGAGACGAGTTTGAGGGCTGTAAAGAAACTGACTCTTCCCCAAAATCCGCATGCAGAAGGATCTGATAATTCCACAATCTAAAAGTTCGAGTTAACACCAGCAAACCTACATCATCTATCAAAGTATGAGAAAGTCCAGAACGAGACAGAAATGTCTTCACACATTCAGTTGAGAGCTTCCCACTTTTTTCAACATCACAACTGTCAAAAGTGCTAAAGTAAAAATGAACCTCTGTTTCCGATAGCCTTAATGCTTCCATTCACAGTAGTAGCGCAATTAAGAACTCTCCCGCCATACACTCATACAATATCCAATATCTTTTTAACGAGCTTGTGTAACCAGTTGATTTCTTCACGCTCGCTTCTTGGTCTTGCGGACCGACTCCAGATCTTTGGCGGATTCCCATGCAGTAGGTCCAGCCACTCGTCTTCTATAGCTCTGATTTACAGAACAGGTAGTTAAGTGTTGGTTTGTTTGCCTTGGACTTTGGTGCAGTTGGCTTCTTCAGATGTCGAGTTGCCAGACAGCTGTTAGGACTGGTAGCTAGAGAGGGTTGGGGATAGTGAAGAGAAAAGCTAGAAAGTGTTTGTGTGAGCAAAAGAAAAGAGGAAAAGTGAACTAATGGAGTAACCTACTTACACCCAAGTAAGGGGGGGTAGGGGTGCAAAGGTATGAAGAACTTAGGTAAGTGAGGCTAACTTGTGACAAGTGGAAGGGGTGAAAAGGGCTTAAATGGTCACAGTAGAAAGAAAACTGGTTGGGGTGGCTTAGCATTACTTCGTGTTCCAGCTATGCCTGGGTAGACCGTGAGTCTCTGCATGACTGTCTAGCCTCTTCTTGAAGATTTCAACAGTTGGGGCGGAGATCACAATATCCTTCAATCCAGTACAAGAAACTTTCTGCTAACTATCGCGTCTAAGTTCTAAAGCTGAACCTTTTAGTTTTGGTTCTACTCCTTCGGTAGGCGTAGAAGTCGTTTTTGCTTTTCTGAATTCGGCTTTCAAAGAAGTGGTTGTTTGAGGAATTTTTTCCCTTTGTTGTTCGTAGGCTATGTATGTTAGGAAACTGCAGAGTTTCGGAGGAGTTAAATGGTTTTTCTGAAGCTCCTCTATTTGTGTGAACTCAAAGTTAGATAAGTTGGCATAAACAAAGCAACATGCGGCGAAGAAAGTTCAATGCATTATGGGAAAGGGAAGAAAATGAGATGTAAGCATGGTAAGAGTGCTTATTACTGGGAAGTCCATACTGAAGAGATCGTCAGGTGGTAATGTACAAGTAATGCGTGAGTCAGTGATGTCAGAAGCCACCTGTATAAGCTAATGGTAGGTTATGTGGCTTACGTACTTATCTAAGGATCTTAAGAATAACATCAGTGTGAGAGGGTTTGCTGTTTACCGTCGTAAGGCATTCCATGGTTAACACACTTTTAGTGCGAAGAACTTTGCTCTAACCCTGAGGTCAGCTCTTTCATGAGCCTCTATTTCAAGGCAACTCTCTTTTTTAGACTGGCAGAATTTATTACTTGAATAACTTATCTGATGAACAGTCGTATGCGCTGTTATCAGACCACCTCATTCCCTGCAGTAGTTTACAGTGAACAAGTTGCTGCAGACACAGTCTTAGGTCTTTACTGTATTTCGTGGGATCTTCGTTTCTCGGGGATCAGCCCTACCATAAAAAAGTGTGGTATTCTGACTGCTGACTGACAGTTTTGTCTTTTTTATTAATGGTGGTGGGAGATGAGCGCGTGTATCCTATATTAGCAGACTTCCATTCTTCAGCACATAATTGCGTCACGATTCCGGTCATCTGACCTTCACTGAGTTCTACCCTGACTTTGTAGGACGGCCTCGTCAGTCAAAACTTCTTTCGAGCTTTTGATCAAATGATCCATTGGAATGTTTATCTTCCACCCCTACTCCAAACTAAGAAGTGTTGAAATCTTCGGTGATTACAATGTTATTACACTTGCAGAGGCACCACTTAGAGGTTTATGTTACTACTAGCGATTACGTCATGTGCCATATGGTAAGATGGCACCTCCAGGATCCCCGTATATGGACTACATAGAATCCTGGTTCCCCAAGCGTTGAGGTCCCGGTTGATATAAATGGCTGCTTTAACTCTACCTTTCAAACAGCAGTCTTTTTGAACAGGGGTTGTGTTACCGAAGCATCTAGAACTCCTGGTGCCACCCAGGTTTCAGTGCTGAAAACTATTCCAGAGCCGGGATGAATTCACGGAGATCTTAGCTCATCTGTCTCGCTTATCACTTCCCTGATATTGCTACTGAAACCTCAGGAGATGAGGGCGTTCTTGACGTGAGAATTTTTCTGGGAGTTTCGCTATTTGGGCTACCGGTCCAGTAGGGGCTGGTGGGGTCTCATTTTGTAAACTCCCATTTGGGTGTGTAGATGAGGCCATTAAGTTGTTCTCCAATTGTAGCTATAGACCGCGGTGCTCTCAGTGGTTATCCCTCACCGGTATGCCTAGCTGACCTGAGTTTGCCTTCATAACGCCTGACCACGTCAGCCATTTCGTTCTTCTTGTCACACCAGGCTATGGAGCCTCGGTGAGTAGCACACGTGAGTTCATCTTGACGGCCAGCAACCGTGGAACGAAGATGCTTTGAAGATAGACTCTTCCTGGTAGTTACGTGACGCTGCAGGCTAATAGGCTGCCAAGTATGTCTTCTCTCCGCTGCGCACCTCCACTACTCTGTATCGTGAATGTAGCGGCCACAGTTTCTGTATTGCTTTGTCAGGTCTGGGATCTCGCGCGCAACCATAGTGGGGGACTTGTCCTGGTCGTGAGAGACATTATTCCTCTCTTTCTCTCCAGTGTACCATTTTCAACCGGCCTCAGCTTCATATGGCACCGAATAAATATGTGCGGAGGATGTGGGAGAAGGGCAGTATATTCGGCTAGTTTTAAGCTTCCTATAGAAAAGTAGTATTACGGTCTGCCTCAAGGAGTTAGGCTGCCACTTGATGACTAAATATCTCCGCGGGAATAGGTAGTATTTACACAATCTAAAAACATTCCTTCGTAATCGCCCTGCCACGTTCTCCTCTCTTGCCTTAAAGGGTCACAGGACACAGCGAAGCTGAACAAGATAAGTGGGTCTGTTCTTATGGCCCACTCTTATCCTTCAGCTGTTTTGTTCAACTCTGTTTTAACTTAATTTTCCCCCTTGTTCTTTTCTCCGCGAACGCAAGTCCACTCTCCTGAACTTCTTAACTGCAAATAGCTTCAAGCCTCACCGCAGCCTCCACTTGCGGGAGTGGTGTACAGCAATTGATGCCTAGGGTACTAAATCGGTGTTTACCGGAATTGTGCTTATTATAATCACACTGAATATGGAAAGCTGTGACCCCAAAGAAATGTGGTAACTGTTTTAAACTTCGCATTTGCCTTCGTTTGTTCTTCTTAAACCTCAGATGGCTTGTGTCACAGCCTGGTTAGGCACCACGTCTCTCAGTTTCCTGTTGAGTGAGCAGGGTGTTTTTCGGTAACCTGGGTATATATACCAAAACCACTTGTACTTATAAGTGCTGGTATGTCTCTGTTGTTGGATTCGTGGGAAATTTGGTGAAAAAAGTGTTAACGAACCTTTTAATGTCGTTCAACATATTCTTCTAATGTTATTCTGGGCTGTAAGCTTTCCTTAGATGATTTCTGAGGATCAAAAGTCCCTCGAAAACCCGTGGATACCCTACCTCCACTAGCATGAAACTAGTTAACAACGGTTAGCCGTCATCTTAGGGTTTCACAGAGGACTGCCGTGAACAAATACATCTAGATCCCCCACTTACAAGTTTACTGAATTACTGCTAGGGGATAGAGTTACAATTAGCCGGCATTTGGGAGTGGAGACATCCCCGCCCCCTGAAGAACAGAACTTTACAGTTTGTAGATTCTTACTGCAAAACAGCTGGCAAGAAACTTCATTGGAAAACTTTCATGTCCAACCGTCGGAGAATAACTTCCGAGACAAAACTTCTGTTCGGGTTCGCTGCGAGTAGGACAGCCAAAGCTATTTCCCCTATAGTTCGATGACACAACGAGCAGGCCGTTGATTGTTTCGAAGATAGGACTAACATGTGTGATCAAGCGAAGATGTCCACTTCTTCCGTCACCTGTCGAAGCTTCCAAAACAGTGGTAACCTTCAATATTCAGCCATCGGAACAGGTCTAAACCAGTCACCACTTGTTTGTTGGAAGAACTGTCTCAGGGAACTCGGTAACCCTCCTCCAGTCCATGAGTGCATGGAAAAGAGCTTACTGTTCAAGCCCAGTTGATGTAGTAGAATTACAATAACTACCACATGTTGAATAAAATGAATGGAAATTTCAGTAAACAACGATGGATTATTTTATACAAACATCAGCATAAATTGGTCTTCAGATGATCTTGCTCACCGTACTGTCTCAGATACTGCCTGTTTATTCTTGGCTGTAGTCACGTGCGCAATGCGTGAAGAGTCGAAATTTTCCAAGATACCCTATATAAGAACCTCTGGGATACAGATACGAAGGAAATCATCCTAGTGAATATAAAAGCCACAATCTGTATACACGAAAATGAAAATATTTGAAACCTCACGTGCCTACCGCGAAATCATAAACTAAAAAGAAAGTTCCTCTTCAAGATGGGTGGTGCCTGCATTTCTTAAACTTATGGGTAAGTAGAACTTAACATCCTTCCGAAATCCCCCGAGTAACTCCCTGAACAGTCTGATGTCACAGCTTCAAATAGGCACTCTGAAATCGAAGGGTCGCTGTTGTTTATGCCATTCAAAAAGTCGTACGTATTTAGCTAACTGTATGCACGGTGCTGTCATTGTGTTGTCTAACCAACGTCACCTGGGGCTCAACTCAATGTCCAGTATTTTAGATTAGCATTTACTCAATTACCGCCTTGGCAAATGAATCTTAACACTTTGTTTATCCAAGGACCGAGTCTTTTGGAGACTAGATATGTGCCCTTATCGGTGCTCACGAACTGAGCGGGTATGGTTTGGTTTTCAATCACAGGGGTGTTGCAGGAGATGGTAAGAAGCACTGCTGCCGTTGCTTCTCCAGGAACTTTCCTGGCTCTTTTTTACCATCCAATAACTTTATGGATCACCCAGTTGCGCAGGCGTCTCCTTTAGCTTCTTGAGACGATTTATGACAGAACTATCTTCCTCCAACCTGAAAGCGACTTTATAACAAACTAACACCTTCATTCTTCCCCATCTTCCCCAGGACAACTTGAGCGGTGGTCTATTTCTTCAATTTCCATTTCGCTTTAATTTATTTTCAGCCACATACCCGGCTTATTCATACTTGTGCAACTCTTTTATCATGTTCTATGCCATAGAATAGTTCTTATTTCCGGACCTCGGAAAAGCTATCATTATGGCCTCACCATTCGTAAGTTTCACGAAAATTTCAGCCTCTATTCAAGCGGACTTTCCGGAAAGGACTTGCTCACTTTACCGAAACACTGTGACTCACACCACCGAAGACGTTTACCATGTCGTTTCACCCGGCATTTGTTGGCGTTCCATAGCAACATTGAGAACTATGTACCACAAGAATGCACCAACACATACATCTATGGAAAGGTCGTTAAATATCCATCTTTCACATCGGTTCAACTAAAGTTTCTAAAAGCTTGCATTTCTGCACCGTTTATTATCTAGGGATGTTTCAACTGAGCTAATTAACTCGAAGGCTGCCTGATACTTTCTCCGTCTAAATGATGCCCCGAACGTTTCAACTCTTACTGGGAATAACATTACTGGCAGTTCAGTTCCTCAAAGCCATCAGTATCCATTTGATAAACAGCAGGCCTTTCGACAGTAGGATGAAAAAGCCAACTACTTCATAGTGAGGTATTTGCAATGCGCCGTTTGAAAAGATATTCTCGGATTTTCCTGGCCTCTTCTGGTACCACATATCCGTACCACAACTTTTTTTCTGCCTACAATATCGGGAAAGACCGTCAAGGAGACTTCCTGGATATTCTGACAGGCTGAACGATGGAGATAATAAAGTTGACGTATTTCGGATGATGAATCATACGAATACGTGCCATTTTTACAGGCAACACCTTAACGTTTGAAGGTATCCTGAACAACAATGGACTAGATGGTTTGTAAGGTAAGTTCAGTATGCTACTAGTGGAATACCTTTAGGATTTTATGTAGTATATTTCTCACATCCTAGTCTAAGCTGCGTTACAAATGCTTAAAGATGGTGACTCCGCTTCGCATTTGGTACCAGCAAGAGCTTCGATATACACATTCAGGGTTACGGGGAGATAGTACCCCAAGGAAGGGAGGGTGAAGGACGTTTATTGGGTCTAATGGCCTCAGACGAGGGTGGCTTCTGTAAGTCTCCACCATCAGATCCGCCACCTCGTGTCAAGCATTTCTGCATTACCCTGGTCCGTCACTGCTTGACCTGTGCTACGTGCTACCATTGCTTTCCCCCCTAGCCTCTGCTCTCTTTGATAAACGTTGTAATACGGCTGGCACGTGGGGAGTTAGAGGTTGCTGCACCGGTTATCAAGTACTTGGCGTCGTCCGCAGGGTTTGTTGTGCTCTGTCTTCGCGCATCCAAGGGCCTCAACTACCGTTGGGCATCTCGCAGATCAGATCTGCTTTCGTATCATTCTCAAAAGCGCGTAAGCCGAATAGGTGAGGTCTTTTGTGTCGGAATAAACATGGAATCCTCGATGAAGCTCTTGATTATGGAGCTTTTGGGCTTCATGGTGGTACAATACATCTCTTGGGGTCGGAATAAATTGACGGCAACTACTATGTCACCTCACTAAATAGTTCCAATTAACCATTATAACCTCCAACTCAGTGCACTTTATCAGTGGAAATTTCACTACTCTTCACTTGGTAGACACAAATGGAGGCTAGGGAACATTCCAACAACTTAAGATAGATCAGATTAAGGGGTTATTGCGTTGTTCAACCAGGACGTAGGCCCACTTTAGATACCTAGCCGAATAAGCAGCTGGGATCATTTCCCCCCGGAGACTTACAACCAGTTGCCAAGTCATGAAGTTGTGGAAGACTGGCCTTCCTAGTACCTAGCAGAAATGCCAAGACATTTTCCTGTTTAGCTGTCCCGCTGTCTCTTTTATATCAAAACCTATCGAATCTTTGTGTGTTGGTATCCCTGTATGCAGCTGTTGGGCATTTGAAACTGCATTCACAGTTTCCATCCGGCGATTCAAACGACAATTCACCCCTTAATAAAATTTATGGCAGTCTGCGGTTGGTCAGATTGTACTGACCTCAATGCTCTTTATGGATCAGCCGGTGTAACAGCGACCCGACAGAAAATCTAGCTCCAGCACGTTAATAGTAATAATATATTTCATGCGACATAAGTTACATGAGTGCAAACCAGTCTATAGGTTTGATCACTTTGGTAATGAGAGATGACTGTTACGCACATTGTTAAGCTATGCGCTAGATACCATTATTCATAGCATATAAGAGGTGCATCTCGAGGAAGAACGTTAACGCCTCGCAGAATAATTCTACAGCATGCCGAGGCAAGCTCAGTTCGAAATCAGGAATTATTCAGCTGTTGTTGGAATCTTTCAATATTCTTAAGGGTAGGGCAGGTAGTACAGTCATGACCTTAGGTTTTATGCGTTCGTCATAAAGCTTTGATGGCATGGTGCACACTGACATTCACTAGTTAATGATGATACTTGCCGCTACTGAGCCCATTGAGCATGAAAAATACTTCATGCACCACACGACTAGACAGTTAATAGATATCAAACACTAGCTAGCGATGAGGCAGTGTTGAATATTGGGGAGACCGCCACGTGAAATGTCAAGTGTAGTCATGTTGATCGAATGTTCCTTTTAAATTTGGTGCGTGACGAAAATGTACCTACCATGGTACATATGGGACTCCTACAAACAGGGTGGACTTTATGGTAAGTGGTCCATGTCCAACTATTGCATACGCAAAAAACCCACTTGAACCCCCACATCGTGGCAAGTTTGTAACTTTCACTGAATCAGTTTACGGATTTCTTGTGATATTCCCTGGAATTTGAAGGAAAGCTAGATATCCATGGAAGTAAACGTAGCGCAAAGTCGATTCTTGGGCGTATGATAATCGTATTTGCCGAACCAATACTTTTGATACGTATTACATGTTCCGCATCAAAGAACTTTATGGGCTGTATGGTTGCCTAACTGCATTGTTGAGCCACCTACTTAACACTGATAAAACGTGCTGTCGTTTCATGGCGCCACGGATTTATCATAATTCTACCACAGATTTATCGCGTCAACTCATGTTTTGACATTGTTGAAACGTAATCCTTGGCTGTGTATGGCTCAGGGAATTTCAGGAAACTATACAGTAGAACGCAACAACTTGTCTGGATCGCGTTAGCCAGGTTTCTTTGAATTGTTTCCTATGTTCAGACCAAAATAATTGGATCCGGTCGTTAAGCATTCTGATAAATTATTCATCATAACGCATAAAATAAAAGACAAAACAAGCGTTTGCGATATCGAAGCGCATCGAAGAAAACCTTTCAGTGGCTTCCGCAAAGAGTTGAGGTACAATCACAGCGAATATTTGTATCGCCTATTGTTTCGTGGGCATATTTGAAATTATAATACTGCTTTCACAAGCACTAACGGACATCACAATGTTGCCCATGACGCACAATATAATCTGCGAAACCATGACTATTCATCCAGTTTAAGGTTATTAGGTTTGTTGGTGCACACACAGTGAGCTATAACATTGTCGCAACAATACTGCATAGCATGGCTGCATTTAAATAAGATTATGACTAGCCAAACACACTGGTACTGATATCGACAATTCAGGAACCACACCGCACGCTTGTTCCGACGTTAATTTTTCCAGTTTACGAACTCTTACTTTGGTATACTTGCCAAAATCTAACCGACTGATCCAGAACACTTCGTTTTGCATAGACAAATCATAGAATAAAGTCAAATGCTACTTTTGGATAGAATGGAGCATACTTTATTTTCTACGTAATGCTGCGTTGAAGTCTAATATCTAGTTGATGATAAGAATGATTCATTCAAGTAAATACAGGCACATTTAGGTATACAGGCATGAATATATAATTTTATCACTAAAATTTAGATGCTGGTACGCAATGATAATTTAAAATAACTAACTCATCACGCAAATGGAGGGGAATGAGCTGAAATGTCAACACTGTATCAAGTTCAGGTCACAATAAGATGTAACATAACATGAAGTTCATCATAGACATACATCTGTCAAATTTGAGAAAGGAAGGATTCGCAAACTATATATGTAGCATACACTGTAGCATTCAATGATTGAGAACCTGAGAAGTGCGGTGAAATCCTTTTACGGGCATTAAATGGGCTGAGAATATGCAGTAATGGTGACCAAAGTCTACAGGCAACTGTTTTAAGCTAATCAGGGCAAAATTTGTTTGTTCAACGAGTGAGCAGTGGCCAAAGGTCGCGTTCTAGATAAGGATGTGGGTGCCGTTTTACACCGGGCCAGAATTGGTGTAGAAATTATCTGCCAATCAGAAGAAGGCTACGTCATGGTCTTGGTGGAAGAAATGTGACAACCGGGAAGTTCCAACCAACATATCAGGGTAAGCATGTAACAGCTAGTCTCTGTAAGTGGAAGAGAGGTAGGAAATAACTGGACTATGATAACAGGACAAATAAGATGGAGTAAATATGAAAAGGTGAAACTAAAAGCCGGGTGTTTTTTCTTGAAGAATCGGATGATACACCTCAAGTACCATAGTATCATAAGTAAATCAAGGTACGTTCATATCCTGCCCTACATTCGTGTAGCAATACTCACTTAACTGCTAAGCCGTTTTTCCCTGTTGTTCTACGCTCTTGTTCACCAGTAGTGTTCAAATAGCACAGAATCTCACACCTTTGTGCTCCTGAACCTTCTTTGTGGCATGAGCAAGCTGTTGCGTCGGCATTCATACCTGGTTACTGGCATGAATCTTCTCCGTGCTACTTATGGTATCCGACTGAACACAGTTCTCTGGCCTCACCCTAACGAAAAGAAGTACTGTTAAACTTCCGGTCGAAAGTCAACTAAACGCGCTAGTGAAAGTTCCAGCAAAATCCATGGTAAAAATCACTCTAAACCTGCTTTCATCATCGAACGAAACCGGTGTGAGTTCTGACAATAAATACATCGACGCGAAATCAGGCGCAACACCGACGTTACAAGTGACAGATTTTTGACGAGTAGCCCGATGATTGGCCCAACAACTGGGAACTATCTATATCCGTGGGTAGCATTGGTGCACAGATAAAAGCCGTAATAGGTCTTCCAGGTGTTGTACGGACGGTTGGATCTGAATCCGTATTTCTCAGTAAGGAACTCTCAACTGTCTCGGGACTTAAGGAAACAATCCAAGACCTACAGCTGCAAGTGAACGAACTCCGCTCTAGGATCCTCTTAACTGATGCAATTCCAGTCAACTTAGCGGATATAGTACGAGATATGCGGAACGTCTCACCTTAAAAGCCGCTGGCCACTAAATTTGACACAACCCTCGCAGATGATGGAAGCAATGTCCAAACCGAACCTACGCCGTGCTAAAGGTGAGGAATGTAATCAATTACATCTCTTCCGAAGTCATAAGGCGCATAGCAGCAGGCCAGGGGCAGTTGTATACAATGTCCTGGATAGAATGCCTATAAATACCGTAGAAAAAGTACTTCTCGACGCTGTTAACATGTCGGATGTCCCATGCAGTTGTTTTAGGCTCCCAAAAAGACACCAGAAATACTGCTGCCCATTTCTGTTTCGCTTAGACGAATTTTGCTCCCCACCTGTTATGCAACAGCAGTCATCGTTAAAGCTGAAAACCAAATATCCCAAGGAGCTTATTTTTCACGGGCAAAACAATGGGGTTCGAGGTAATGCTGAAGCTAAGATGTCGAATTCCCTCAAAACCAACTACAAGGAACCCAGTTCACATTGTAGATTTAAAGGAGCTCATAACCCCGACTATCTCAGGCACGCAGAAAACAAGCAAAATCTAACGCGGTCACATGAGCGCATGAGTAGCAGGCAAACTCTCCAGCGGACCCCTTCCACAGAAGACGTACATTCCAAGCCTATATTTTGGAGTCCAAAGTACCTAGTAGGTACTTTTCCATATGCACAAACGGACATATGGCATACTACCCACTGAATCACCCTTCTCAAGTACGCCGTTCCTCATACACACCGAATACTAACATCTATGATTGGAATACTTATGACCAACCGTACATGTCTAGCCTGTACGATGGCAACTTCATGGTTTACACGAAATATGATGGGGCCCGTACTAGTCGAGGTGGCCCACTAAATTACAGTACTCTGCAAGAACGCCACTTCTCAGACAATATTACTGCACCCGGACTACTAAGTTTTCCTCCCAATAATAGGTCACTGAGCAACCGTTTTTACCCGGTCGACCCAGCTCATATATCCTGCCTACAATGATAGGCGAAAAGGTTCTGGACAGTGTCTCTCGTTGGCACTTTAAATACTGGCACAACCAAGCCACGCTCAGCTAACCGGCCAGCGTACGAAAAAGACACTGCTCATCCAACATACCCGTTCCCGGACACAGGTGAAGCTCCAAACAAATATTCACACCACGTTCAGGGTGAACTAAGTGGCTCACCTGACCCCACCTCTTCATTACTAAAATCGTCTCCCACTCCAACTACCGAAATTGTAAACAGTGGTGACTCGTGTGGTATGATGTTAGCTCATATTCAAGCATGGGTTCCTGACATACCCCAGGCCCTCTTCACTGACCCCGAAGCGTTTACAAATTTCCTCTATTCATGCCTTTCTATTACCTTTATTAACTCCAGGTCCGTTATAAGCAGACTGCCAACGCTAAGAACAATATTGCTTCTGTTCAAACCGCCCATCAAAATAGCCACCGGATCATGGCGTCACCTTGGCATACCAGATGATGAAGCGAGTGTCAACATGTACACACATTTTAGATGTGACCGAAGCAATAAGAAAGGTGGATACTTAATATACTTTGCAAGCACGCTAAATGTATCGAGGTTGGAAGATGTGGTGCTAAGCGAAATTAAAGGCTCCTTTATGGGTCACAGTGCACTACAAATGTGTAACGGTACTGCTCAGTCGCACATACAGAGCACCTGAGATGTTCTCTGAAGACGAGTCCTTACTCATTGGTGCTCTTGAACACGCACTCTCCCTTCAATATGATCGCGAGATTATGCGTGGAGACTTCAAACAACCAGAAATTAAGTGGGACACGTATACTTGCCCCACTAGATACGACAGTTTTCCTTGATACTTTGGATATATATTCGGATGGAAAAAATTTATCACTGGTCCAACAAGAAGCAAAAACGCGTTTGACCCAGTTATATGTCAAGATATTCGTCCTCCTTTAACAAACGGTAGTTCATGGTCCTCAGGAAGCGCCCACAAAATTGTATTGTGTGCAACATCACTCCCTTCTCCATCCAGCACTACGCACATTGCTTCCACCCCCTCACAATCCAAGTACAGAAGTTATAACAAGGCAGACTGGGATCTAGCTTGTTCGTCGATTAGAGGTAGTGAATGGCGAATATATTTCAACACGGTTGATCTAGAACTGGCATTAAGTATACCATATTCTAATCTATACGCCCGCATTAATATACTGACCCTCTGAAAAAATCATATATCTCATGTCAAAAAGGTCTTTACACCTCAGAATGTTCGTCGAAAACTGCAAATAACTTTCGACAAATCACTTCAAGTATCATGACTTTGGAGCGCTTGGATCTCTTCTCAATGTCCATCGTTCCATTAGTAATTATCGAGGAGGCGATAGCAAAAAAAGGACGAAACCACTGCACTAGTTGGCTCCTCTGAAGTGTGCCGTCGTGAAACTTCTAGGGAAGCAATCCGACAGGCCAAAGCACGATACTCTCCTCCTCAATCACGATGGTAAGGTCTATAATAAGCCCAAAGAAATAAGTGAATTATTCAATAGCATGTTCACTGCCAGCAATCTCCACCAATAAAGTGAACTTCGTTAAAATTAGTGACCGATTATCCCCCCCAAACTGAAACCTACTAGTACTATTGCCTTTATGCGTGCTAATATTAGCCTAGTCAATAAAACACTTAAGTTCTCTAAGAGCACAGGTATTGACGAAATATCTTCTCACTTCCATATAAGTGGGGGCCCTTACATTTAGTTATCATTACTTAAACCATACTCCATACCCACGGAGGCTCCTGCATACGCGACATACGGAAGGTGTCCCTCACAATACTTAGACACAAATCTGGCTCAAAAACTGAAATTAATAACTCCACACCTAAAAATATCACTCCAGTTGCGTCTAGAATTATAGAAGAAGAAGTTAAATAAGGTATTCTTCAGCACGTGCTCATCGATAACGTCGTCATACCTAGTCAACATGGATTCTCGAAGTCACGATCATGCATGAACTGTCACCTCGATTTCTTTAACTTCTTGACTGCTAGCGTCGATCAACGTAAGTTAGTCCTTGTCCTTTATTTTCATATCCGCAGGGCCTCCGGCCACTTGGATCATTCACTACTTATCCACAATGGATGATGAAATATCTGCACGAACACAAAAGGATCGACCGACTTTTGCCAACCTACGCCACCTACGACACCACCGAGATATCCCCTATCTCCATTAAAAGTCACGTGTGCTGCACACCACTCCGGTCTCTTCTACCAGATGTATGGCTGTGAAACATTGCCATTCAAGGTGGAAGACATGAGAAGGCTGGCTTCAGGTGTTTGACCATTGCTAACTTCGTAGTATAGACTGTATTCCGTGGTGTCACCACATGAGTAATGCAGAAATCAGGAGTAGAGTTTTAGGGAGAAGAGGTAAATCAGTTGACGAGGTTATGAACCTTCATCGACTGAGATGGTTGGGACACGTACTACGCATGCCTAGTCACCGATTGCCTCGTCACACAGTGTTCGTCGAAGTAGGTACAGGCTGGAAGAAGGAAATGCCCGGTCCTATGTTGATGATGTTGAAGGGAAAACTTAGTGAATATGGAGTTGGCTATGACCATAATGTATACGGCAGCCTGCAGACAGGCATGCCACGCAATCTATCAGTCCTCACTACTTCCTACGAACAGGGTTTTTTCGGACAGCCTATGGCTGAAACGCCGCCAGTAATGCAAGCGATTCGGAAGCTGTTGGATCACCTGCTCTCTGCCTTGACTGACACTCTCTACACAAATCACAATTTGGTGAATACATTGCTCCTTCCGAGGTTAATATTACCGAATCGTCACCCTAAGCTACAGGTCATGACATAGCCAGCACGATGTATGCAAGCGGCCCACAGGGAATGTAGTGAAGTGCTTACTTTTTCCGAGATATATCCAAACACTTTTGTACTCTCCGCTCGCTCTCGTTTTGCCTGAATAACGCTCTCTCTGTATGCAACGAAATGAAGGAGATTACACTCGTAACTCTGATTTGTGATCCGTCCGTGGGAATGACTGCAGAGGCATGATGTACCCGTGATATTAGTGACACAGAGATCTCCATCGGTAAGAACTCTCTGTTCAGGAGGGACAGACTTCATGGTTAAGGAGGAGGTGCATTATCTGTATAAAGTCTGACATCATGGGTACGCAGTGTTCAACCTCTGAGCTAAACGAGATTGATGACCTAGCGTGGGTTATTGCCAGACCTACTCACTCCACATCTCTCCTAATAGGGTGCATTTGCCAACCCCCTTGCTCCTCAATCGAATACGACGAGAAGCCAACAAGCATATTCGCTCTTGTGGCATCACTAACACACGCAGCAAAAATTGTGTGGTGGCTTTAACGTGCCAGATATAAGGTGGCAACTAACTGGCTATCCAAAGCGCCTTGACAAATGTATAAGCATTCTTGAAAAGGTGGGTTGGCAATAACATGTGGAACACCCTACCAGGTACAATAGCGTCCTGGACCTAGTCTTCACAAACGGAACCACACCCACAAAACTCCAAGTAGGCACGCAACTCCCAGCCAGCGATCACAAGATGGTGTATGGATATCTCAACACATCTAGCCCAAAATTGGTCCAAGAGACAGGAACGGTTCTAACTGGAAACTACAAGTATATTAAATGGGACGAACCACGACTGTATCTGCGTTGCCTAGATTGGAGCTCCTACTTTACCAACAGTTGAGCAGAAGAACTCTGTGATCTTTTTTGTGGATATGTGGGCACGACTCATGACAATATTGCTCCATCACTCAAAAGAGAAATTAAGAAAAACAGAGTTGACTATAGACCCACGAAAACACGCAGCAGCATGCGTGACCACGCCAGACAGCACTATAAGTCGGACGACTTTTCACCTCTTATCACGCTCAAAGACTCTCATGACACATTTGAGGTAGAAAGGGCACTAGGAGCCATTAAACAGTGATGCATTCATTGTGGTGACGCTAGTAATTAAGAAGCACTACCGAGACCGTTGAAAACCCGTACAGGCAGCTCCAAAAATAGTGCTTTTACTTGGTCACAGATAACGGTATTTTCTGCGAATATCCACCACAAATCTGCGAACAGTTCGGTTATCAGTTTGCTAGCTGCTTTACACACGGGAACAAAACGAAAGTCACTGGTGCGCTGTCAACATCAACTCACTCGATAAGTACTGTGCTCTCCACTCAACAAAACATTTCCCTAGCTATAGCATCACTTCGAACTTTATACTGCACTAAACCCGATGAAATTCCAACCATCTTGTTAAAAAGAGGTGCGAAAGCATGCCGCTGATTCTCTTGAAGTTGCTTAATATGTCCCTCTTCAGTGGCGATTACCCTTAGAGCTGGAAACTACCATGCACATCCCAAGCGTAAACGTAGACCAACATCTAACCCGGAAAACTAGCTAGCTGTAAACATCACGTCGGTAGTATATAAGGCTGTGGAATAGGTGACTGCTACTGAAGCTGTCGACTACATGACGACAAACAAATTGCTGTCGCCAGCACAGCATGGATTTTTGAAAGGCCGATCATGCGCTGCCGGATACCTTGACAGCGTAGACAACGTTGCAGGTGAGTGTGACCAAGGGCTATTTGTAATTACCCTCTTCTTAGACTTTAAGTAGGAACTCTATAAGGTGCCTCACAAACACCTGGTCTTTAGGAGGCAATCATATGGTTCCCAAGAGCCGTCAGTGTCCTGGCTGGCAACATCCTTAGAGGGTTGCTCCCAAGTGGTAAAATTCAGTAATTGCTACTCCTTCTCCAAACATGTAGCAGGTGGTGTCGTCCAGGTTAGTGCTCCGGGACAGCCACTTTTCCCAATCTATGCAAGCGATATCTGCGGCGTTAACCGAGACAGCCTACTTAACTTTTTGCAGACGACCCGAAGATGGTCTATAGCTTTTTTGCGCAGTACCAGCACAAGGTTTCAGTTAAATACAAAAAGATCTAAAAAGAATATTCATATGGAGCGTGTCCTGGCACATCCCAATGAACTCAAACAAAAGAGGCATTCTATATTTCAATCAATCACATCCAGATGCACCGCTGCACTTAGATGACACCGTACTGCAGATATACAACACTGCGAAAGACCTCGTAATCACTCACTCCGGGAGTTTGACTTCTAAGGAGTATGCGGATTCAATAGTTTCCAAAGGCAGAAGTCTCATAGGTCTTCTACACAGAAATACACCCACACCTGGGGTAAAACTTACGCTATACAAAGTTATGGTCCACCCAATATTAGAGTATTGCACGGTTATCTATGGGAACATGAAAGTATCTGATGGAATTCGCGCAGAGAGCACTCAACGAAACTTTACTCGGCGCCTGCTAATACAAAACGAAGGACCTGCATACGAAGCAGGGTGTAAAAAACTGGAACTAGAATCGCTCTGGCTTGTACGCCTGTAGCTCAACCTAACCCTCCTTTTTCGTCTTTTATTTGGAAAGTCTGAAACGAACTGTGCTATTACTTTAATATCAACGCCGGCATATAGTCTGCCTAATAGCAGACACACAACTCCAAAAAACAAGTATAGCTCAAAACCTCGATGCAGGTTTTTCATGACGTAATGCAGTAAGCCGTGGAACAAACTTCCTACTCCTATACGAGCATGTCTATCTCTCGGCTAGTTTCCTACGATTACTTGGTGAATTCCTCCTACCTAACGATTTTCACCAATTCGTTGACGACCAAATCTTAAACGGTGATGCCGTGTATAGTGATGCTACTGGTTCCTAGACTCAAGGGAGACGAACGGCGAAGACAATGCCGAAAACTAAGCGCATAGGTTAAAGTCGAATAAAACAACTGGCCTAAGGAAGACAGGAAGCGGAGTATGATACGATTTGCAACAGTGAACTCTGTAGCTGACCTGATGTAAACTCCATTTCTTCGTAACCTAACTGATCTCTCGACTTAACACCTGTTCATTCTGAACCATGAAAAATAAATCTTTTACTCCTCACTCCAAGTAAATAAATTTAGCTTATCACCAGTGGGACTCATATTTCTGTCTTTTATCCCACTAGAGGCATATCTTGCAGACCGACTACGCACATGCCTCCACTTCACAATAATTAAGCGGGCGTGCAGTGGCCGCAGGCTTCTGCAGGAAACATAGCGATTAGCAAATAACAAAGGGATTTCTTTAGAATAAATTTTGTGATATTAAATGTCGCAAGAGTGTCAGCGATAAGTCGTGAGATAGTTCAAAATATGAAAATAGCGTAGCAGCAAGAGATGGTGGATCTGATGGTGAGGACTCATGGAAACCACACTTACCTGCGAGATGCCCAACGGTAGTTGAGGCCCTTGGATGCGCGAAGACACAGCACAACAAACCCTGCGGACGACGCCAAGTACTTGATAACCGGTGCAGCAACCTCTAACTCCCCACGTGCCAGCCGTATTACAACGTTTATCAAAGAGAGCAGAGGCTAGGGGGGAAAGCAATGGTAGCACGTAGCACAGGTCAAGCAGTGACGGACCAGGGTAATGCAGAAATGCTTGACACGAGGTGGCGGATCTGATGGTGGAGACTTACAGAAGCCACCCTCGTCTGAGGCCATTAGACCCAATAAACGTCCTTCACCCTCCCTTCCTTGGGGTACTATCTCCCCGTAACCCTGAATGTGTATATCGAAGCTCTTGCTGGTACCAAATGCGAAGCGGAGTCACCATCTTTAAGCATTTGTAACGCAGCTTAGACTAGGATGTGAGAAATATACTGCATAAAACCCTAAAAGTATTCCATAAGTAAATTATTAGATTATGATCCCTTATTCTTCCTCCTCCTCCATGGATACTTTAGCCCTCGGTATTGCTTCACCAAATTCCAAGACGACTAACTTCAGTCCTCATGTCTTTGTGTTTCACTTCCCTTCTATTCAGCACGTGAGAACTATCATCCTTTACCACCAAGAGATGCAAAATCACCGGCAGCTAGACAATTCATCTCAGATAACAACCTCCCCTAAGTTTATGGCTCCATTTCGGAGTGCAACTGGAAGTGTTGGTGGTAGGTGTCGCTTGTATCCAAGTATGCAAGTTCATCCACTCCTGGCACCCACTCACTCGGAAACGAGGCTAACTGAAAGTGACCTCATATGAGGCACCAACCCTGAAGTGTTATTAGATGGTTTGATGGTGAAACCTCATATATTTTCTACCATAATATGACAACAGCAGCTTGACAGAATTGCATCTGTGGCGTAATTTATTCAAATGACTTTGTTTTCAACATTATGGACCTAAACAGTTGCTGCAATGTACTTGACACCATACAACACCAAGCCCAAATTTCTGTCCGCAGTCCATCCCAGTTTTGATTACCATTTGTAGACAGTACAAACCTATCGAATACCGCATTCATTTGCTCTCAACATTCCATATGCGATATACTCCGATGGATTTCATTATTAACTAATGCTTTTCCTACCGGGTGATTGTACCCTCATTAATTTTCTCCACTGTTGTTTGACGATATCGCGCTCATCCAATATTTGTGATAAGTAATATCTAAGCAATTGTTTACTCCCGGAGACTTTGTATGGCACGATGATTCGTCTCCTTCCAAACTTTGACAGCTTCAATCAGGAAAGAACATTTACATATTGCCTGTAAAGACGGCATGCGTTCGTATGATTCATCATTACAAACATATTATTCTTATTATCCATTGCACTTTGATGTAGTATGACACGCTTACCAGGGTCCGCTTACTGCCTCTTTTGACGCAAACTAGCATTCCCAGATCAACTCATTCTGCATGCGTTCGTATGATTCATCATTACAAACACATTATTCTTATTATCCATTGCACTTAGATGTAGTATGACACGCTTACCAGGGTCCGCTTACTGCCTCTTTTGACGCAAACTAGCATTCCCAGATCAACTCATTCTGCCAAATCTGTGGACGACGACCACAAACGGGAGCTTAAATCTGAGATCTTCCTGATTTTCTTCACTCTGCCTCACTGCTTAGTGGGTGTTTCATTATCAAACCCAGTGAGGTTGTCCCCACGATAATTTTGGATATTCGGTTGTATTGATTGTGTTGGCTGTTCAAAAGCAGGTTGAAATATCCACAGTTGGAAAACTAGAATTGCTTTTCGACAATCGTTGGGAATCCACGAGGCCGCGAAAAAAATAAACATTTTTCCTCCGGTTACCTGGCTGACAGCCCTAAAAACTAGTGGGGACTACGAACAAATTATTCGACCTTTTAAACGACCAGTTAAGACTTGTGAGCATTGGTGAACCTGGGCATGGCACAGGTACTAGTTGCATGACCAGGGTTGTGGCATAGAACCAATACCTACAGAAAGGCAACGATACAGCATTTACCTGAAGAGCACAAAACCGATCGTGTGATATGAACAAATACGTTTCAACTTATTGGTGCATGAAAAACGTGCAAACATATGACTGATTTGTATGCACAAACATCACAAAGATTGAAAACAGTCAACAAAAAGGGGTCCTGAGAGCCAGTATACCTAACGCAGCACAATTGAGAAAAAATCATTGAATCCGAACGCGAAAAACTTCCACCGGGTCAGTTAGTCTGCGGGCAAACGCTGAGCAAGGAACGCGTCACCCAACGTGGCCCGAAAAAGTGGGGAAAATAACCTTCGAATGGCCGAAATGGTAGCACTCTATTGGCTTACTTAGTGATGGGGTGCAGTTTTGGCTTCCCGTTATGGATAGACACGGCAGGTTAGTCTACGTAAATCGTTTGCATAACGACGTTTGAACGTTTATTTTCAATAGCAGCTTCGTGTAGGTAACACCAGTGCCCACAATACGCAGACTTCAACCCTCAATAAGACGAACCCATTTAAGCATGGTTACAGACCTGAGTGAACGCACAAGGGCGAACACTTCAGGTCAATCGGATACGAATCCCAGGTTTTCGCAGTTTTGGCGACTTCTCTTTCAAAAAGCACGCTTCGAAACAAGCCCCTAAAACTCGTCAACCAGCTGGGTTCTTCACTAGAAATTGCGTGTGTCGGAGATAGGCTAGTGCCTGGTAAAACCTACCTCTAACCCTTTCTCTTTCACTGTCATTTCATATTAGACGGTCAAAATAGGAGGCATTCAAAAGCCCATACCAGATACGTGGTTGGTAATGTACCTAATCTGAACTACGAGGACAAGTGTAAACAACTCTTCCAATATCCCCTTTGGGAGAGGGGGGTTGGCCCCTAACTTCGTTCCCTCTGTATAACATTTCTTCGTCGCGGAGTAAACATTCTCGGTTTTTGCAGTTTTTCAGTTTTGTGGCTGCCATGGTTCATGACCAAGAATTATATTGGGGCACCTCAATTCAACGAGATGTACAGTGTACTACCATTAGGAGAGAAGTTTAATTCATGCACAAAGGGTGGATAGGAAGTACTACTACACCGGGGAATGAGAATATAAAGGACACGATGCCTGCTAATGACCGTCCTTTCTTTTCTCAGTATCCATAGTGAGCCTTCATGACTTCAGAGTGCTCACTGATGTTGACGTCTCGTCCACATCTATCACCAACCGCTAACCATGGTTGCTATAACAGACCTTGGTTAAGCCCCATCCCAGTTACTCTGACTCTTTCCCACCACCGAAATCTGTCGAAGTAAACTTTGTCTTACCAAACGGTTCGGGTGACATTGGCAAGAAACCGTGTTCTCTGATGACCTTCGCGTATAGACAGGCAACCGCCGCTATTTCTACAGCAGACCGAATCCTGCACCAGACTTCATTAGGAAGAGAATTGCTGTCACGTATAGAAAAGTGCTTAACCGCCCCTCTCACACCTTCTGCCCGATCTCATAGGGGCCCAAATGTGGTCACCTCCGTATGCGCATTTAAACCCAAACATATGCGCGGCCATTTTCGCGTGTGATCGCATCCTGCGTGGGTACGTCAGCAAGACCGGCAATATTCCGTCGATCCGCTCTAGTAATAGCCTTTAGTGAAGCTATCTATCAATGTCCACCGTCGGTCTGACGTTGGCAGGCGCAAACTGCGTCAATAACTTTATATGCCTGGGCCGGGTGCGAACCGGTAAAAGTCATTCAGAAAAAAGTGTCGAATGTTACAATAAATGTTTCTAAATATTTGCACGGAGTATCCTCAGCACCTTATTGGTTCTTCTTGGGCTTCACTATTTAAGTTTTGAAGTCACGCAAGGTTACTGATTCATCTAGACGTTATTCTTCATGAATGTTTGAGTAAAAATTATCCCTTGAGATGATTATCTACCAGCTGGTTTGTGTGCAGGCAGAAGTCAAAGGAGGTGCTGTCTATTTTTCCTACCCTTTCTGCTTTAAGCGAACTATATGGTCAGACAATATACCATTATCGAGCTAGGAAAGGTGCTTCAGAAAGTTGGTGTCGTAAACACAGCAGCGAGCGCATGAGAAGGCACCATGTTGCTGAGCACTTGTGAAGTTAATTTCGCAGATTCATCCCATTCTTCAGATTACGTCGTGCGGACAACCATACTCAGATCCTGGATGTGTGACAGAAGCAGCGAAAAGTTTCAAATTTTACGCAAGTATTGTTTGTTGTCTTATTTTCTACAGAGTTCGGTTTTTTGGAATATTAGTCTGAGGCTGATGGCATCACCGAGTGAAAATAGACATGGTATTTAGAATGTCGGGATATGAAGGGGCCACTACAGAGGCACAAGTTACAAAACATTGCGGTAAGCTTACGTTGGCTGCACGGGTAGGTAGCTACTCAGAGGAAGCGGCAAAAGTAAGGATGCTGGAGAATAATTATGTGGACATGATGTAATATTGGAACTGTATGGGCCCTTTTTTCATCATGCCATCTTTCAGTGTGACGGTCGCTTTATCTCCGAGGTACCACTGAAAAAAAGTAGATTAGTTCGTTCCACTTTGAAGCCCGAGGAATAACTGTCTGATACTGTCTGTCCGTAACCTCGCCTGGTTAACTAGTTTACTAGTTACTAGCCGGTCCTAAGCCCGGGTAAAGAGGGAAGGTTGGGCATAGGGCTAGCAACCCTACCCCGTAAAACAAATCTAACCGCTAAAGAAACTTCAAAGCACAAACAAAATATAAAAAATGAAAACAAACTTATTCCCCGCTGGAATCGGAGAGGCGAAATGACGCCAGTTGGTGAAAGCCTTCGGGAAGCCAATTGGCCGATGTGTCTTCTCTCGATGAAAGCGAAAGTAAACGTGGGGACATGGAATGTCCGCACGATGTTTGAACCCAGTAAGGCAGCCCAGATTGCAAAGGAGATGAGAAGGTATAACATCGAAGTGCTTGGGATTTGCGAAAGCAGATGGAATGGGAGTGGACTCTCCAAACTGTCAACGGGAGAATCAATAATCTACTCCGGTCACCCAGACGCCAACCACGAGCACACTGAGGGAGTGGCTATCATGATGTCCTCAAGAGCATCGAAGGCTCTCATGCAGTGGGAACCAATCTCCTCCAGGATCATGTCAGCAAGATTCAACTCAAAAGGAAGAAAGGTCACAATCATACAATGTTATGCACCTACAAATAATGCAGAGCAAGAGAAAAAGGAGGAATTCTACAGACAACTTCAGTCAACACTGGACAAGACGTCAGTTGGCGATATCAAAATTCTAATGGGCGACATGAATGCCAAACTGGGAGGGGACAACACGGGAAGAGAACTAACCATGGGTCGAGAGGCGCTAGGTGAAATGAATGAGAATGGAGAATTGTTTGCAGAATTCTGTGCATTCAACGATTTGGTGATTGGAGGCAGTGTGTTCAGGCACAAGGATATCCACAAAGCGACATGGATTTCACCAGATGGACACACTAAAAACCAAATCGACTTTATCTCAATCTCAAGAAAATGGAGACGCAGTCTACTTAACACAAGGTCAAGAAGAGGAGCAGATGTAGGTTCAGACCACTATCTAGTGCAAGGAACCTTCGAAATCAAGTTAAAAGCCTTCAAGGAAGCTGGTGATAGACCTCAATTCAAGTACAACACTCGGAAACTGAAGGATGAAACTACAAAGGAGATCTTCAAAGCAGCCATCAAGACAAAATGGGAGACGTCGAGGGACATCCCTGAAGAAACCTGTGTAGAAGAACACTGGAAGTCTTTGAAAGCTATGTGGAAAGAAACCTGCACAACAGTATTAGGAAGGAAGAAGAAAGAAGACAAGGAATGGATCTCGACGGATACCTGGAAGCTGATAGAGGAGAGGAGGATGGTGAAGCAGAAGATAAACCAGTGCAAGGATGCTCAACGACAAGAGGAACTGAGCACAATGTATAAAACACTGGATAAAGAAGTGAAGAAGAGTGCACGCAAAGACAAACGACACTTCTACGACACACTGGCAAGTGAAGCAGAACAGGCTGCAGGTAAGAGAGACCTGACGACATTGTATCAAATAACCAGGTTGCTATCAGGGAAGAGACCAACACAGATGAAACCAATAAAAGATGAAGAAGGAAATTTAATTACAAAAGAAGAGAAACAGAGGAAACGATGGGCCGACCACTTCAAGAAGCTCTTGAATCGACCACCACCTGCACTTCGTCCAGAAATACCACCTGCAGCCGCTGAATTACAAGTGAACATAAATCCCCCAACGAAAATGGAAGTCCTGAACGCCATAAAGCTACTGAAATGCGGGAAAGCAGCAGGACCAGATGGAATACCGCCAGAAGCACTGAGAACAGATGCAGAGACAACAGCGGACATGCTCACACCACTATTGCAGAAGGTGTGGAGGGAAGAGAAGGTACCTGACGATTGGAAGAAGGGTTACCTTGTCAAACTGCCGAAGAAGGGAGACCTCAGTGCTTGCAAGAACTGGCGAGGAATCACTCTCCTATCCACCCCAAGTAAAATATTAAGCCGCATCATCCTGGAGAGGCTTAAAGACGCACTGGATTCAAAACTGCGACCGGAACAGGCAGGCTTCAGGAAGTACAAATCATGTGCTGACCAAATTGCAACGCTTCGTATCATCATAGAACAGAGCGTAGAATGGCAATCAGCTCTATACCTCAACTTCATCGACTTTGAGAAGGCCTTTGACAGCGTCGACCGAGAAGTAATTTGGAAACTGCTTCAATACTACGGAGTACCGCAAACCTTTATCCGCCTCATTCAACAACTATATGAAGATGCCACATGCCAAGTAATCCACAATGGGAAGCTCAGTGATGCCTTTGAAGTGAAGACAGGAGTGAAACAAGGTTGCCTACTATCCCCCATGATATTCCTATTGTGGTGGACTGGATCATGCAGCAAACAGTAGGCAGCGAGAAGAGGGGGATACACTGGACGACGGAAAAGAACCTAGAAGACTTGGATTTCGCCGATGACTTATGCCTAATGTCACATAAACTTGAAGATCTGCAGGCAAAAACTAACAAGTTGACAGAAGAGGCAGCTAAGACGGGACTTCAGGTGAATATAGAGAAGACAGAAGTGATGAAGATACCGCACCACCACCATCAACAACAACAACAAACTCCAATCACCGTCAACGGTAGAAACTTGAAGGAAGTAACCTCCTTCACTTATCTAGGAAGCACTGTTTCAACTACAGGCGGGACGGACGAGGACGTCAAAGTCAGAATCGGAAAAGCAAGACAGGCATTCATTAGCCTGAAACCAGTGTGGAGATCTTCTGCACTCAGCATGCGGAACAAGATACGGATTTTCAACACCAACGTCAAGTCAGTGCTCTTGTATGGCTCAGAGACTTGGCGCGTCACGAAAGGCATTTCCAATAAACTACAGACATTCATCAACAACTGCTTACGCTCGCTGCTGAAGATCAGATGGCCAGAAAGAATAAGCAACAAGGAACTCTGGGAACGAACCAACCAAGAACCTATCACGCAACAAATATGCAGGAAGAAGTGGAGATGGATTGGCCATGCACTGAGAAGGCCGACTGAGGACATCACGCGTCAGGCCCTCGAGTGGAATCCCCATGGGAAGCGACGAGTTGGACGTCCGAGGGTGACATGGAGGAGGTCGTGCGAGGAGGAAATGAGAGCTTCTGGGCTGTCGTGGAACCAGGTTCAAAAGATCTCAGAGAACAGAGGTCACTGGAGGCGTGCTACTGAAGCCCTATGTTCCACTAGGAACCCAAGGGACTAATAATAATAATAATAATACTGTCTGTCCGTATGCTTTGAAATGGAGACTTGACTTACTTACGACGACAATATAAAGCGTTTATTCTCAGAGGTCGGAGGATGAACGGAAATAAGATAATCCGAAATGGCGGTAAGCCTTATCCAACCAGTTCCCTTCTTCAGGAGAGGCAGGGTCAGAATAAACTCTCAGCTGTCACTCAATGCAGACTACGGTATGACTCCATGTTCGAACCTCTAACATAACGCTAGAGATTCACAACATGGTGGTAGGTAACTCAAGCTTTACCAATACACAAGAGGCCCTTCTGGAGTGGTTTAAGTTCGAGGAACAATCGCCACGACCAGTAAAGCTCGATGATTCATTGCAATATACCGGCAAAATTGCAAAGTAAAGCATCTGATTGTCGGTTGCGGAAACTCACTGCACTGAAAGCAGTGTGTGCTAACATGTACTGTGGTAAACTTTTGAACACCGGGCGTGACATCAAGAAGCTGCATACCTGCATACCCAGGTTTAAGTTGCACGGTAATTGCTCGAAAGTTCTTGCGACACTGCGTAGAGCATCCCTAAGGCAGTAAGACTGACATACTCCCCGGACGGCTTTAGCTTCAGTGTACTTGCCTCCACAATAGGTTAACATTAAATCACCCGATGGAGTGGGCTTCCACTGGCAGAACCAAGCAGTATGGTGGCACAAGGCATTTGTAACGGATAATTCACTGTAGTTCTGTAACCAACTACGTCAGTTAGGAAGATATAAAAGACTGAAGATTTTCCGCTGGTGCGGAGTGAGCTCGTTATAGTATCCATCTTTAAGACGGGCGTAATAATATATACGAAGAGCTTCTGAACATTACCCAACCTCCCCTGGTTAACTAGTTCACTGGTTACTAGCCGGTCCTAAGCCCGGGAAAGGAGGGAAGGTTGGGCATAGGGCTAGCAACCCTACTCCGCAAAACAAGTCTAACCGCTAAACAAACTTCAAAGCACAAACAAAATATAAAAATAAAAAAATTATTCCTCGCTGGAATCGGAGAGGCGAAATGACACTGGTTGGCGAAAGCCTTTGGGACGCCAATTGGCCGATGTCTCTCTCTCTCTCGGTGAAAGCAAAGGTAAATACGGGGACATGGAATATCCGCACGATGTTTGAAAATAGTAAGGCCGTCCAGATTGCACAAGAAATGAGAAGATATGGAGAATCAATAATCTACTCTGGTCACCCAGACGACAACGACGAGCACATTGAGTTATGGAGTGGCTATCATGATGTCCCCAGCAGCATTGAAGGCTGTCATACAGTGTGAACTGATCTCCTCCAGCAGGATCATGACAGCAAGATTCACCTCAAAGGAGGGAGGAATTCTACAGACAACTTCAGCCAAAACTGGACAAGACCTCAGTTGGCGATGTCATAATTCTAATGGGCGACATGAATGCCAAACTGGGAAGGGACAACACAGGTAGAGAACTAACCATGAATCAAGAAGCGCTCGGTGAGGTGATGAACGAGAATGGAGAATTGTTTGCAGAATTGTGTGCATTCAACGATTTGGTGATTGGGGGCAAGGCAGTGTGTTCAAGCACAAGGATGCCCACAAAGCGACGTGGATTTCGCCAGACAGCAGAACACACGACACTAAAAATCAGCTTGACTTTATCGAAAGTGGGGACGCCGCCTACCTGACACAAGGTCAAGAAGAGGAGCAGATGTAGGTCCATACTACTCACCGTCTAGTGCAACGAACCTTCCAAATCAAGTTAAAAGCCCTCAAAGAAGTTGGTGACAGACCACAGTTCAAGTTCGACAACCAGATGCTGAAGGATGAAACTACAAAGGACATCTTCACAGCAGCCATCAAGACAAAATGGGGGGTATCGAGCAACATCTCTGAAGAAACCTGTGTGAATGAACCTTTGGAACTCTTCAAAGGCTGTGTGGAAAGAAACCTGCATAACCATATTAGGGAGGAAGAAGAAAAAATAAGGAATGGATCTTCACGGATACATGGAAGCTGATAGATCAGAGGAGGGTGGTGAAGCATAAGATAAACCAGTGCAAGGATGCACAACGAAGGGAAGAACTGAGTCCAACGCATAAAGCACTGCATAGGACAAAGAAGTGAAGAGGAGTGCGCGCAAGGACAACAGACACTTCTACGACACACTGGCAAGTGAAGTAGAATAGGCTGCAGGTAGGAGACACAGAGACCTAACAACATTGTATCAAACAACTGGGTTACTTGCTACCTGGGAAGAGACCAACACAGATGAAATCAATGAAAGATGATGAAGGAAATCTAATTACCAAATAAGAGAAAAAGGGAAACGATGGGCTAACCACTTTAAAAAACTCTTGAATCGACCAAGACCTGCACTCCGTCCAGAAATGTTACCAACAGCCCAGTCACAGAACCACCAGTGAACACAGGCCCTCCCACGAAAGTTGAAGTCTTGAACGTCATAAAGCTACTAAAATGCGGGAAAGAAGTGCGACCAGATGGAAAACCGCCGGAAGCACTGAGAACAGACTCAGGGACATTAGCGGACATACACCACTGTTGCAGAAGGCCTGGAAGGAAGGAAAGGTACCGCCAGATTGGAAGAAGGGCTGTCTTGCCAAGCTCTTGAAGAAGAGAGACCTGAGCCTTTGTAAGGACTTGGGTGGAATCGTGCTCCTGTCCACACCAAGCAAAATATTAGGTCGCATCATCCTGAAGGGACTAAAGGATGCGCTGGATTCAAAATTACGACTGGAACAGATTAGCTGGCTTCAGGAAATACAAAACATGTGCTGGCCCAACCGCAACGCTACGCATCATCATGCAGCAGTGCATAGAGCAGCAGTCGACTGTCCACCTTGCAGCGTCACACACCTCAAAATCAATAGCCTCGGGTTCGACGACATTTGACATTGATGCTGACCTTGGTAGTTTAACTGGACTCGCTAAGCTGGAGGCACCCGGTCAAGCATCCTCGCCATTTGGCAGGCTGTTGTGTTGCGCTGCACTGCTCGTATTCAACTCCTTTGCCAGTTATTTGGAACGCATCGGTATCTTGGCATAACCAACGAAATATACTATCCCATCCGACTACGCTATCGTGTTCTTCCTTGGTCTCGTATTTGTGGGTATATAACAAGTTCGAATAATTAGTAAATGGTCCTTGCGTCTGTCAAGTTTGCACCAGGACAACTTCCAAGACCTCAACTTCGTCGACTTTGAAAATGCCTTCGACAGCGTCGACCGAGAAGTAATTTGGCAGTTGCTTCAACACTATAGTTCTAGCGACACAAATCTTGATCAACCTCATTCAACAACTATGTGAAGACGCCACATGAGAAGCAGTTCAAAATAGGAGGCTCAGTGGCGCCGTTGAGGTGGAGACAGGAGGAAAACAAGGCTGCCGCCTACTATCACCCATGACATTCCTGATTATGTTCGACTGGATAATTCAGCACACAGTGAGGAGCGAGAAGAGGGGGATGAGCTGGTCCGGGGTAAATATCTCAGAAGATTTGGACTTCACCGGTGATTTGTGTCTAATGTCAAATGAAAATAAAGATCTACGGGTGAAAAACAACAAGTTGGTAGAAGAGGTAGGGGAGCGAAGACGGCACTTCCTTCCGGTGAACGTAGAGAAGACAGTGGTGATGAAGATATCCAACCAAGACCACCGCCAACAACAACAAGCTCCAATCACCACCAGTGAAAGGAACCTAACGGAAGTAGTCTCTTTCATCTATGTAGGCAGTATCGTTTCAACTACAGGTGGCGAAAGCACAGATGAGGACGTCAAGGCCAGAATCGGAAAGACAGCAAAACAGGCCTTCATTAACCTGAAATCAGTGTGGAGGTAGATCTACTGCACTCAGCATATGGAACAAGATCTGGATTATCAGCGCTAATGTCAAGTCAGTGCTTCTGTATGGTTCAGACACTTTGCGCGTTATGAAGGGGATTTCCAACAAAATACAGACATTCATCAACAACTGCCTCCGCCAGCTCGTTACTGAAGTTCAGATGGCCAGAAGGAATAAGCAAAGAGAAACTATGGAAACGAACCAACCAAGAACCTATCGCTGAACAAATACGTAGTGGAAGGAAGTGGAGATGGATTGGGCATACACTGAGAAGACCATTCGGGGACATCATGTGCCAGGTGCTTGAGTGGAACCCTGATGCGATACGATGAGTTGGGCGTCTGAGGGTGATATGGAGTAGATGGTGTGAGGAAGAAATGAGAGTTTCTGGGCTGCCGTGAAGCCAGGCTCAAAAGATTTCAGAGAACAGAGTGCACTGGGGACGTGCTACTGAAGCCCTATGTTCCACTGGGAACCCAAGGGACAAATAAATAACAAGTAATCTGAACGTTATTCGGTAACTATCGCATCCATAGTATTGGTTAGCGCTACGCGTTGCAAACTTATGTAAAGCTTTCTCAATGATCAGTTTGAGTATCGCTCAGATCATGGATTTATTGATCGTCACTTCATCTTGTGGCAGATGCTGAAACACTTTCGTGGGTACTGCAGGCCATAAATGGCTGAGCTTCTCTTGTTACCTTACCTGTGGCTGCACTCTGGAATTGTATTTTAGAAGGGTGGGGGTGGGAAGTATTCGTTAGAAGCTTTTGGAAACATTGAAGACCTCAGACGAAAATTTCAGGATAAGTCACGGCATGCCATTACTTATAACTGTTGTTACAAATTAGCATGGGGTCTAAGCAAGTTCAACTCTGACGTTATTGCAGTTTATGGATACAACTTCCGAATATGATAACTAATAAGACAACACAATGATCATATCACAGCCTTCAAATAGTTTTATTTATGTCAATTTATCCCACAAATACTATTAAAGTATTGGAGAACTGGTAGCATCGTGGCGGCATATCTTTATACAGCGCTACTCAAGATGAAGCGCTCTATTTCCCCGTAAGTGATCTCACATTATTTGTTCCACACGTACGTATCATGAGTATCGCTCACATTTGCCGAGCTCATGTGTAGTGTATGTAGAGATGAATCAGTGACTACACTTCTTCACCTAATTCCATTAATATATATATGTGTAAATTGTACTGCATGGCGCCATGTCATTTTGATGTTTAGGATCTGTCGTTTGTCGCTATTATAAACAAGATAAGCGATGGATTGCATCACGCGATGTTTTTTTAAAATATCATATCAGTTGTGCGGTAGAGTGCTAAAGTGAAAAATAACATAAGTTTGCCCCACACCTATTGAGCAAGTATTTAGAAGTGACCCCTTGATGAACAGCCTACAACAACCCGTTAGATTTTTCAAACACGCTAGCTGATAATACCACGTGGAAAAAAGCGGAATAAAATAGTCAAAGTGGAATCAATTGATAATCCAAACAGTTAGTAACTTTTCACTACTTATATTTGCTCCAACTAGTTGACACCAATCTTCCTATTCTGCTCATAATTGCCATGTTAACATATGAAATTAAAAGATAGTAATGCGTAGAGGTTGTACTTTACGGACAATTTATCACAATTGTTTTACTCTTGAGAATGTTTACTACTTAAAACTTTTATGTGGTTGGGTGAATGTGATTAGTTTTTTTCTGAAGTAGCTATATTGCTTGTTTTTCATGATTAAATGTTTTCAGGGCTTTTTTGTAGCCTGCAGGTACGTTGCATGAGACTGAGGGAATAAGAATATGACTAAGTGTCGTAGTGATTATACACTCAGAAACCACTAGAATCTCCCAAAAGAAATGCTGGCTGATAACCCAGTAAACATAAGAGATTTGCTTACGTTGTATGATAAAAGAGTCGATAGAATTCGGCAAAGTGCAAAGGGATAAAACAATCTGGAAAAATAATCTGAGAACTGAGTAAGAATTGAGTTTCTAACACCCTAAATTTTGTGTAGATTCCTTTTTTCATTTCTTCGTTGTTTATGAATATAGTCACCGTATTTGTATGTAAATTTCACTATCCAAAACTTCACTACTCTCTGGTTGTCTGAAGATTCATGTTATATCAAGGATGGTTTTATTATTATGAGACCTTTATAACATTTCATACATTAAACGGTAATTATGACTGTGACTTTACCCATGCCATTGTGACTATGGCATCTCTGAAATTCAACTGAAGATTAAATCTTAAAGTACCTTGACCAAAGATGTATTGAACTGTTGGGAAAACTTAAGTGCCGAGTTGGTCTAGTTTGTTGAATAAAGTATATTTTGTGTGGTCCTGGTGTAGCAAACTATACTAGACAGATAAAACCAATGCACAACCTCGCACAGAAATGCATTAGCTCAAACTGCCACACTTCACATTATCAGACAAAGAACAACCCTGACCATTAGATTCTACCTTGATGTGGTGGCCAAACTTGTATGTCAAAACGACTCAACAAGCTACTGCGGTTGGGACGCTTGCTTTCTCGAGGTCGTGCCATACTAGAAAGGTCTGCTGTATGGTGGTAAGACAAACAGCAGTTACCATTATTGGGTAAGTTGCTGTATCACGATGAGTACCTGAAGGTGAAGCTGTGCTACTGACTGGATGGGGTATGACGGCTGTAGTTCCGTGGATGACCAGGAGTTCCATGCTGATGGTGCTTTCCTGGTGCCAGAGAGGAGGGGGGGGGGAGGCGATAGAAAGGGTCAACCCTAAGGATATCACTATGCCCTACCGTCCTTCAGTGCCGGTGGTATAATATTTTTCTATCAGGCTTTAGAACAATAAAATCAAATACTGACAATGCTAAGACATGTGTATGGCAGGTTCCAAGCAGATGTCCTGTGGGTCTGCTGTCACAAATCTCTTTCAGCTATCCTACAAAGACAACTTCCATTGTGTGGGCAGTCGGGAAGGGTCAACCGCCCAAACGCTTCCACTAGTACACAAGACCCAATCAAACATAACCTGTCCTCTTCAACTCTATCTCCTCCCTTGCTTTCACTTCATGATAATATTCAGCCTCTTACACCCTTCCCAACCTCTCATTCTGCAACCATTGCCAATAGCCAAAGCCATCGGAACCTGATTTCTAGTCTCCTAAGACCCCGCCATCGATTTCTTGTGGAAGCTTTCAACGTCCGAACTGTATGCCAAGTAGGACAGCAAGCAGCGCTCTTCAAAACTCTGGCCATAAATATATGCTGTTTCTAAGATACGTATACAGAACATGAGCGTGGTCACTAAAATGACCCCACTTGGCCACTGTGTCGAATCTTCAAAATTCACCTTACTAGTATCTGGAGACCCAATGCCTAGCTGTTGTGGACTTGCTGGTGTAGAAATAATATTGAGCTGTGGAGACGAAGGTGCGCTTCCCGGCTGGATACCAATCAACAGCCGTCTATGCTCTTTGACCGAATGGATCGATAAAAAACTAGGAAGAGTCATATGACCAACAGATATCTATTTGGAATCGCCGCCTACTCACGGACCGACTGTAGTTAAGATAATACAAAAGATGGATTCTATAGGAAGCTATCAGTTTTGCCACAGAAAGCAAGACATTCAGATGTAGGCAGATTGGCAGGTAACTTTAACGGGGAACCTGAGCTAATCGAAAAAGCGTCTTGGGGGTATCCACGAAATGCCACACCAACGAACCAACAACAGCAATCGTCTGCTGCGACTTTCCTCCAACAATCACTTGTTTCTGGTCAACACATGGCGTCTGCCGACTTTAAACTAACGATGGACACATAGATCACATTGCTATAAGCTGTTGTTAAAGAGGATCACTGGTGGATTGCCGTTGTTTCCAGGGCACCTGTTTGGGCTCTGGTCACGCACTAGTACAGGATTGTGTATATCTGCCCCCTACTGGTCGCAGGAAAAAGGCGATAGTAAAGCCTATCCATAATCGATTGGAAACCCTGATGAAATGACCGAAAATTGGTCGCAGTGGTGCACATACATTCACTCTTTGACGTCTTCTAAAGCTTGAGTATCCGCACTAGCCGTTTTTTTCAGATTGTTTATTCTCACAACTTTGATATCACTTTTTTTCTAACCACCTGTTCTTTGTGCATAACTGTGAAGTGTGACAACTCAAACCGATGCACATGTATGTGGGGTTTTATGTTGGTGTTGCTAGTGTCAGTCAGTCAGCTGTCTCCTCCTCAAATAAATACTTGACGTTGTCATGTTGCATTCGAGCACGGATTGGCTTCACTCCCGCTTGTTTTCTACGACCAGTAAGATGAAAATATACACATGTGCGCACTAACACATGATTAAAGTCCAAGTGGATACTCCAGAAAGAGATGAAATCCTCCACTGATCCTTTCCAATTATAGCTTATTGGAATTGTTTATTACACCAGATAAAAAGTGAGGAAGCTGTTTGTATGCTGTTGACCGTTTTAACCCGTGTATTCCTATGGAGAATTTTCTATCTCCTCTTTAAAAGTGGAAAACCTCTTTCTTGTTGAGTTTGTAGGGTTTTATTTCCTTATTCATGGCTCTGTTGAGAATCGAATGTTATATTTTAGAGTTTCCCCGTACATGATAACAGTAGGGGTTTTTCAATTACACTTTTTGTGTTATGAGTATCATTACGCATCTCTGCCCATCTGTTTCTTGAAATTTATTATAAGTTTCTTGTTCAGTTTTAAACGGTAATTATTGAGTATTCAGGTCTAGTTAATTCCATATTTTCTGAAGTAGATTTTCTTTCCTACTGGTTAAGAATATCGCCCCACTGGTTGGATTCCTACCAATGAAACCAGTGCATCAAATAGGTGTATTCAGTATTTAGTTCTAGCGTAAACTGGATGTTTGATGAGAAACTGCCCTGTCATTTTGATAAATTTCGCTTACTCGTAACTATGTTTGCTTTGCAGAATGTGCTGTTTTTTTTACACTGGAGTGGTGATTCGCTATGATATTTATTTTTGCTGTTGAAGTATGGTGTGCTAATAATAGCTGGAACTTATTGTCTCATTAAAGTTCTCAAAGCAAAGCATAGTTTTGTTTGAGCATAAAATCTAGTAGGTATCTATTTCAGTTCCGTCGCATTGTTTTGTGGTAAGTTTCAATGTCTAAAGAGTTTCCTCCGTTCCTTAATGCATACTTCTTTAAGGTTGAATGAAATGTATGATTTCCAGAGCTGTTCGTTCCTTCTTGTAGTAGCGATTCAGCACCGCTAGGATACTGCTATTTCAATAGAAGCATGTATCCAGTCCTCATCACAGTTTCATTTTTATAAACTGATTCTGAAAACTATTTATATCTTGTCTAAATTTTTTATATATTTAACTAGGAATGCACGGAAATCTCTCAAACTATCTGGTCTGAGTCCTCGTAGCAGTTCAACTAAACATGATTGGGATTCTGTTGGAACGATCAAATTTTTTACTGACAAAGATGATGATATCAGTGGTTTGGATGAAGCGATGCGAAACATTAGTATGGGTGCAAAACAGTCCACAGAAGCAAATGTGCAGTCCTCCTCGCTTGTAGGTTATTCATTACTTCGGAATAGTTTCCTTTGATGTCATGCAACAAAATGCTATTTTTAACGATTTTATCAAATTGGTTGAACCAAAGTACTAGCCAGTGTATTCAGGCTAACATAGCTTGAAATGACACAGACATGAAAAAAAAATGAGCGGAATGGATATATCCATGACGATGGTACATTCATCGCCTAAATTAAAATACAAGATAAATGAGTTTATTGTCGGAATTGATTCCAAGCCCTATCACCTGAAATCTCCAAACCTTAGTTTCTGATCACAAGGGAACAATAGTGTTTACGGGTTACTTCAGGATTCAGATCACCGACCAAATGATATATCCAGGTTATTTAGGGTCAATACAAAATATCGCAACTAATTCAGCCAGCAACTAATGCAGAGTATGGTATTATCTAATTTTGAAAGCTAAAAACATTTTCTAAATAATCTAACTAAAGTCAAACGCCTTAGCTTCGAAGTGTAAACTGCAGTTTTAAAAGCATCGCAGTTTAATACGTGAAAAAACTTTGTTCGAAATAACTCTTAGTCTTATTGCCTGACTAAGTACAAACGGATATTTAGCAATTCAATGATAAATCAGAAATTAAATTACTCTTTTGACAACTTTTTTTCAATTGATATGATGAAATTAAAATGACATCAGTCACCAATATGCATTAACCGAACTCCTTACTAAAATTAAAGTGAGGCAGTGAGCTACACTTATTGAGTAAATGGCTAGTAAGACTACCTGGCTGCCCAAACTTCGGCAGGTGGAGAGGGGCTCGAGCCTGTGACCCATTGGTTGAAAATTGTAAAAATAATCGTTTTCATGGGTATACGAAATCTCCAAGTCACCAAGCCTAAAGAACACTTTGTCTACCGTTTGGGTAAGAATGAATTCGATAGACTCAACAGTCAAAGATAAACTGTCCCACCAATACCTTTTTTGGGCGGTGTTATAAAGAATGCCTGTTTCCTAGATAGCTTCTTGGGTAGTTAACTAGAAAAAAAATAAGCACCCTAATTTTATGAGATAGATTTTCACTTTTTTCATTACTACCGAAACTCGCTCCCATAAATCATATGACTGACTGGTGTGCATCAACTCCTAGTTTGAGGATGAAACATGAAGTCGTGGAATGTGTTGACCAAATAACTTGGGGAGTTAAATCATCCCGAATGGTTTAATTGCTATCCAAATTTCAGCTCAGATAAAAGTTTTGATTCCCGCCGGCAATCTATCCGGCAACGACAATTGTTCTGTCCTACAGTCTGTTGCGTTTTATTGTACGACAGTAAAGAGTGATAATAAAATAAAGTGTATTGGTGGAAAGAAACTCTAAGAAATGAAAGTTCGTGAAAATGCTCAAACCTTCGATGATGTCGATCAGTGAATACACCTGCTTCGTAGTGACCTATTTATAGCCATATCACCAAGAGTCTCCAGCTATCGATTCCTAGTATTTCGAGCAACCCAATCTGACAGTGTACATCTCACCACTCCACTCAGACCAACAGTTTGTGACTGATCCCACTGCTTGGTTTGGTCACCGTTCGCTTTCTTCCAACCTAATCCTACTTTAATGTAAGTGTGAAACTTGGGCACTGTGGTAGAATGTAATTCCATATTAGATTTGTTTATTTGATATATAGCGCACAGTGATACAGTATTATTTACTTGATTACGTCTCGAGCATAAATTATTGCTCATAATCATATCATTTCATATTGATATGATTATGAGCAATAATTTATGCTCGAGACGTAATCAAGTAAATAATACTGTCTCACTGTGCGCTATATATCAAATAAACAAATGTAATATGGAACTAATCCTACTTTGACTAACATCGCACGTTGAGGTAGGTGGTGGTTTGGCATGGAGAACACGTGTGAAGGCCACCTCAGTCAGTGAATGTTCACAACCTCTTCGATTGACTTGCCTACTTTACGTGATAACCCTCGCCTATCTTCAACATTGTGCACACAATGATTCCGCTGAATGCGGAACAAGAAATGCAATGGAGATACCTGTGGTCTAATGCTTGTTGTCTCTTGACGTCTTCTACCTTCATCGGCAGCGAAATATTAGGATAGAGCGAGCTGCAGCCCAGTATACTTGTTCTTTAATATGTGGTTGGATATCTTGCTGCCGCCAGCCAGAAAAGGCGTAAGTTGGGAAGTGTTTGTTACCCGAGCTGAGATATTGTCAGCAACCAATTCGTTCGGGTTGAAGCGACTTCTGAAGTAAGTGAAGTGTTCATGGCATTTTACTGCTTACTCGGTATCCCTAAGCTGAGTTGGAGTAACCACAGACCAGTTTTGAAGCATAATTTAACATGATTAGATTGCTGCTCGAGCTGCTGAGAGAACTCAGCATTTTTTCAGTGTTCGCGTAACGAAATGTTAGATATCTAATGACTGGTCACGTTGATAAGTAGATGGGAATCATAAGCAATAGCACAATGCGTTAACCCCCTCTTTCTTTAATTATTGAACTTTGAACCACTTACAATTTTGGTCAGTGTTCTATTTTAATGCAACCTCGTTTTTCCAGCTTGCCTTTTGTATGCAATAGAATTTTATAACCTGGTAGTTCAATACTTTCATACTGGATTAGTGTTTTTGATATAGCACATACTGATACGGTGTTATCTACTAGATGACTTTTCTGGGTAATCTAGGTAATCACACAGCTGCCTGACTTAGTTTCTCTCTGGTTAGTTCTACTGCTTTTCATTCTTTGATTTCATTGGTAGTATGATTTCGCATGGATCTGAAATCGGTGTTAAATTATTCTTGTTACACAAGTTAAGCGTTGAATCGATGAACAACGATTCAGTGATCAACCTCTCCGTCCTCCTCCTAACTATATTAGTCTTTAGAACTGTTACTCTGTCCTACCCTATGTTATCGTTGTGTGTTTTCACATGCATAGATGTGACTGAATTCTCCTCTACATTACTCATCTCGGTAGGATCTATCAGTCTGGACTTAGCCAGGTGTTTGTGTTCCGCTAACTTGACTGATCAAGATCAGGTAGTTTGGCCTGTGTACCTGACCTCACAGTCATTGCAATGTATTCGGCAAATTAAAATATTTTTTTGTGTAATTGGGTCAGTAGAATCTTTACGTTGACAAAGTTTGTCTCTGAGTGGGCTTGTAGGCTTGAATACCACACTGATTCGAGTCTTATTGAGAATCCTACGTACGTTTTCTGATGTCCCTTTCCTACTATATGGCAACAATGTGGATTGATTGGATTCCCTTCTACTCGTATTGTAATCATTGTTCGTATCACTAATTTTCTCATTTTCATGATCCCTTAGGAACTTCTGGATACACTTAGGAGGAGATTTATTTGGAAGTGAAGCTCCTCTCACTTATTTCATGTTTGACATACTCTTTCTGACCTACTGGATCTATTCCTGACTTCATTACTGAAACATTTGATCAAACCTGCCTTCACTGATATATGTTGAGACAACCTAAAGTCTAGATATCTATTAGAATGCGATGGTTTTATGAAGACACCTGTATGCAAGCCACCATCTTCGTTTTATTTTACAATTGAACACAGCTAATCCCCCTGTTCATCTTCTGACTCGAAAGTGAATTGTATCCCATCTACCATCAAGTGTATGTGTATGAGTGAGCTGTAGGTGTGTTCGGATTTCAAGTCAGTAAATGTGTCATTCAAATATCCCTACCATGCTTTCAGAGTAGAATAGAATATTCTAGGAGCCATATTTGTTCATGAAAATATCTGCTACGACTTGGGGATGTTAGTGATCCCATGACTACTCTTTCCATTTGTTGATATATTTTATCTTGAAAATTGAGAACTGTAGAGGTGAGAAATAAGGGGACTCTTAACATGATGTCTTAACTCGGTGCTGTAGTTCTATGAGTAAGCTCAGGATCAGAGTAAAGTTCATTTCTAACGGATGTTAGAAGCATACTAACTGTTTCGTTGGTGTGCAAGTTTACCTCATCATCCTCTTCTAAATCAATGCTATCTAACCTTCGCTTCATTTCATATGAATTAGTTCATAAGTGTATAAAGATTGCTGGCATTATATGGGATTGTGCTAACGATGGATGGAGAATGCCCGTACCGCCGGCACCAGAAGTACTGTAAGGCAGAAAGGAGTGTATTATTGTTGAAGTTGACATTTTCTAATCCTCACTTCTCAAAAGGAAAGTGATATCAGGATGGTACTGCTGGTCATTCGTGGGAAACACTTTACTGCTATCATACCCTGTCCAACCAGCGGTAGGAATTTCTCACTCGGACCACCATTATGGTATAGCGATTTTCACCGCCTTTCGTCTTGCCACTAATGTCCAACAAACCTTTATGACATAGTGGAAGTTTGAGGAACATGTGTTCTAACCAGCGAGGTTCTTTTGGTGCGTAAACGCAACGATTACGTCTGCCGATTTTGAAGGCCATCCTCGCAACTGACGGAACAGCCAATCACGTTTCCCTATTCTTCGAAAAATTGCCTTCTCAACCAAAATACTGCAACCTGATTGTTTATTTTGGCAGTTGTTAGAGTAGCCTTTAAAGTCGCTCACCATGTCAAGGTAGCAACAGTTGGTCGGGACTATACATTTAATTGAAGCGTGGTTGCATACATTTGCAACTTTTAGTTCCCGTTTTCAGAATAAGGTGAATGAAACTGTCTGTCCCCTTGAAGGTATCAAAGATTGAATCCAAAGGGTTACCCATGGCGGCCCCATCGACTTGGTGGTGTTGAATTGAAATTAGACATTTTTCGTGCTCATCAGTAGAAGCTGTTTGAGTCCATACTTTGAAAGTGGAAGTAGGTCGGGATCGTGACGTATGATATCTATAATTTCTTCTAGTGACGTCTTGGTAAATAAGGTAGATAAATCAAAACAAATCATTAGTTTTGCTAACTAGATGGTATCTTTCAAACTGTTAACAGCCAATTTTGCACGGATAGGTTCTAAATGTTTCGCCAACGATTGAGCAACCTTGTGGAACAGTGAATTTACCGGTGATAGTATTGATTTCATGGCGACATCAACAAAGCTAATGCGTTTTCGGCGGGCCATACGTGTACGGTAAACAAGATTACACGATTTAAGCTCATTATAGGTAACGTTATCGATACACTTCCTTCGAAAGTTCTTTCAGCTTCCTTGTAATTCGTCTTTCGGTTGACTCAGTTTATGATCTTCGTATGGTCAATTAAGTACTGTTTTCAATCTTGCCATAGTCTAGTCAGTTTGATCTTCTAACCATTTATACAATGATAGCAGAAATTCCAATTTAAAGACTCGAACTTAGTCTATGTATTCAGAAAGATACTGTTGTCAACCTTGTTTTACCTTTATTATTTATTATTATTAGTCCCTTGGGTTCCTAGTGGAACATAGGGCTTCAGTAGCACGCCTCCATTGACCTCTGTTCTCTGAGATCTTTTGAACCTGGTTCCACGACAGCCCAGAAGCTCTCATTTCCTCCTCGCACGACCTCCTCCATGTCACCCTCGGACGTCCAACTCGTCGCTTCCCATGGGGATTCCACTCGAGGGCCTGACGCGTGATGTCCTCAGTCGGCCTTCTCAGTGCATGGCCAATCCATCTCCACTTCTTCCTGCATATTTGTTGCGTGATAGGTTCTTGGTTGGTTCGTTCCCAGAGTTCCTTGTTGCTTATTTTTTCTGGCCATCTGATCTTCAGCAGCGAGCGTAAGCAGTTGTTGATGAATGTCTGTAGTTTATTGGAAATGCCTTTCGTGACGCGCCAAGTCTCTGAGCCATACAAGAGCACTGACTTGACGTTGGTGTTGAAAATCCGTATCTTGTTCCACATGCTGAGTGCAGATCTCCACACTGGTTTCAGGCTAATGAACGCCTGTCTTGCTTTTCCGATTCTGACTTTGACGTCCTCGTCCGTCCCGCCTGTAGTTGAAACAGTGCTTCCTAGATAAGTGAAGGAGGTTACTTCCTTCAAGTTTCTCCCGTTGACGGTGATTGGAGTTTGTTGTTGTTGTTGATGGTGGTGGTGCGGTATCTTCATCACTTCTGTCTTCTCTATATTCACCTGAAGTCCCGTCTTAGCTGCCTCTTCTGTCAACTTGTTAGTTTTTGCCTGCAGATCTTCAAGTTTATGTGACATTAGGCATAAGTCATCGGCGAAATCCAAGTCTTCTAGGTTCTTTTCCGTCGTCCAGTGTATCCCCCTCTTCTCGCTGCCTACTGTTTGCTGCATGATCCAGTCCACCACAATAAGGAATATCATGGGGGATAGTAGGCAACCTTGTTTCACTCCTGTCTTCACTTCAAAGGCATCACTGAGCTTCCCATTGTGGATTACTTGGCATGTGGCATCTTCATATAGTTGTTGAATGAGGCGGATAAAGGTTTGCGGTACTCCGTAGTATTGAAGCAGTTTCCAAATTACTTCTCGGTCGACGCTGTCAAAGGCCTTCTCAAAGTCGATGAAGTTGAGGTAGAGAGCTGATTGCCATTCTACGCTCTGTTCTATGATGATACGAAGCGTTGCAATTTGGTCAGCACATGATTTGTACTTCCTGAAGCCTGCCTGTTCCGGTCGCAGTTTTGAATCCAGTGCGTCTTTAAGCCTCTCCAGGATGATGCGGCTTAATTTTTCTGCTTGGGGTGGACAGGAGAGTGATTCCGCGCCAGTTCTTGCAAGCACTGAGGTCTCCCTTCTTCGGCAGTTTGACAAGGTAACCCTTCTTCCAATCGTCAGGTACCTTCTCTTCCCTCCACACCTTCTGCAATAGTGGTGTGAGCATGTCCGCTGTTGTCTCTGCATCTGTTCTCAGTGCTTCTGGCGGTATTCCATCTGGTCCTGCTGCTTTCCCGCATTTCAGTAGCTTTATGGCGTTCAGGACTTCCATTTTCGTTGGGGGATTTATGTTCACTTGTAATTCAGCGGCTGCAGGTGGTATTTCTGGACGAAGTGCAGGTGGTGGTCGATTCAAGAGCTTCTTGAAGTGGTCGGCCCATCGTTTCCTCTGTTTCTCTTCTTTTGTAATTAAATTTCCTTCTTCATCTTTTATTGGTTTCATCTGTGTTGGTCTCTTCCCTGATAGCAACCTGGTTATTTGATACAATGTCGTCAGGTCTCTCTTACCTGCAGCCTGTTCTGCTTCACTTGCCAGTGTTCGTAGAAGTGTCTTTTGTCTTTGCGTGCACTCTTCTTCACTTCTTTATCCAGTGTTTTATACATTGTGCTCAGTTCCTCTTGTCGTTGAGCATCCTTGCACTGGTTTATCTTCTGCTTCACCATCCTCCTCTCCTCTATCAGCTTCCAGGTATCCGTCGAGATCCATTCCTTGTCTTCTTTCTTCTTCCTTCCTAATACTGTTGTGCAGGTTTCTTTCCACATAGCTTTCAAAGACTTCCAGTGTTCTTCCACACAGGTTTCTTCAGGGATGTCCCTCGACGTCTCCCATTTTGTCTTGATGGCTGCCTTGAAGATCTCCTTTGTAGTTTCATCCTTCAGTTTCCGAGTGTTGTACTTGAATTGAGGTCTATCACCAGCTTCCTTGAAGGCTTTTAACTTGATTTGGAAGGTTCCTTGCACTAGATAGTGGTCTGAACCTACATCTGCTCCTCTTCTTGACCTTGTGTTAAGTAGACTGCGTCTCCATTTTCTTGAGATTGAGATAAAGTCGATTTGGTTTTTAGTGTGTCCATCTGGTGAAATCCATGTCGCTTTGTGGATATCCTTGTGCCTGAACACACTGCCTCCAATCACCAAATCGTTGAATGCACAGAATTCTGCAAACAATTCTCCATTCTCATTCATTTCACCTAGCGCCTCTCGACCCATGGTTAGTTCTCTTCCTGTGTTGTCCCTTCCCAGTTTGGCATTCATGTCGCCCATTAGAATTTTGATATCGCCAACTGACGTCTTGTCCAGTGTTGATTGAAGTTGTCTGTAGAATTCCTCCTTTTTCTCTTGCTCTGCATTATTTGTAGGTGCATAACATTGTATGATTGTGACCTTCCTTCCTTTTGAGTTGAATCTTGCTGTCATGATCCTGGAGGAGATTGGTTCCCACTGCATGAGAGCCTTCGATGCTCTTGAGGACATCATGATAGCCACTCCCTCAGTGTGCTCGTGGTTGGCGTCTGGGTGACCGGAGTAGATTATTGATTCTCCAGTTGACAGTTTGGAGAGTCCACTCCCATTCCATCTGCTTTCGCAAATCCCAAGCACTTCGATGTTATACCTTCTCATCTCCTTTGCAATCTGGGCTGCCTTACTGGGTTCAAACATCGTACGGACATTCCATGTCCCCACGTTTACTTTCGCTTTCATCGAGAGAAGACACATCGGCCAATTGGCTTCCCGAAGGCTTTCACCAACTGACGTCATTTCGCCTCTCCGATTCCAGCGAGGAATAATTTTGTTTTTATTTTTTTTATTTTGTTTGTGCTTTGAAGTTTGTTTAGCGGTTAGATTTGTTTTACGGGGTAGGGTTGCTAGGAGTATGCCCAACCTTCCCTCTTTATGGGGGCTTAGGACCGGCTAGTAACTAGTGAACTAGTTAAGCAGGCGAGGTTTGTTTTACCTTGGTAATTCTAATATCCTAAATTTGTAGCTACAAAATTTCATGATCTCATGACTTTGTTTTCCATCTTCCCTTTCAATCTGTTTCAAATTGTACTCTCACTTTCTGAGTTGCGTTTATCTCATGACTCAATATAATGAAAATCTGTTAACCTTTTGTTACTCCTATTTAATCATGATGTCAGTTTTTACCAGTTCTGGAATAACGTTGTGTACGATCCCTTCCTATTTCTGCTATTTTCCCTAGGATATTCAGTCTATCAGTGTATAGTAAATACTTCGTTTTTGGGTATTGTTAACAACATCAAATTCCACCAATTTTGACCAGTTGACATCTTTGTTATCTTCCTTATCACTTGGTGAAAGTACGTTGTATACCTTGTTTTTTCAATCATAAACTATATTTTACGGGTGGTACAGCAGCTGAGGAGAATCCATGAAATACATACTTGCTAATTCTGCTACTGTTGTTCTTGTTGCCCCCGAAAAGAAAGATTTGTGTGAAATTTGAAGAAATCTGAATTATTTAACGGTGTAATGTGAATTCATCCGTATACACTATTCAAAAGGGCTAAACGATTGTTAGCTGCTAAGATCACTGTTACCTGGGTAGAAAAATACGCATATCAGCGCAGTTTATTTTCAATTATTGATGTTATTAGCTAGCGTTGTTTATCTATTCATGTGTGGTATTAACAAGGTTTTCTTCATATCATCATTTCATGAAGTGAATATTTTCTGGTGTTCTATTAATAACATCCTGCATAGGCTGTCAAATGTTGTCGGCATACAATCACTCAAGTTCAACAGTACATAGGAGTTAATTTTATCCTTAGTGTAAAGCTCACTACTTTATATCCATTTTCTCTAGCCAACAATAATTTGTTTTGACATTTCCTGTTCCCGCTCTCTTTTCATCATTGCATAGACTGATGGCAAAGAATCTACGTCGTGTGCTACATTTATTGATGAGTTAAGCCAGCAGGGTAAATCAATAGTTGAGATTGCTGTTGAAGCGACAACTATTTCTGAATCTGCTAGCCTTCTGGATTCAGTTGATTCAAATGAGTCAGAGAAACCTGTACATCGTGATGATGATGAATCTCTAGGTGTATTCTCATTCAGTAATGATTTAAATATGACATCAAATATGTTTCCGAATGCTGCTTTTGTATCTACGGCTGGCGATGAAACTACCACATTTTACATGAATGAGTAAGTTACTTTAATGAAAGGTGTTTTGTTAGATAAAATTTGTTCAGTGTTTAAAACTAATCATATATGAAAGATCTAATCTGACGTTTCCCGCTTTCAGGTGTATTTGCATCCTTTAGAAAACTCCCTGTGATATTCCAATCTACATCATTCTGCGACATTGTTAATAACACTATTTGTTGAACTTTGATATGGGATTGTTGTACGAACATCAGTCAGTATCTGAATAGTAACCAAGATAATGCCAAAGAAAGATTGATGTCCTTGGACTTTGGCATAATATGGTTAGTAAACTAAATCACCTGACTACATGATGCAGTGTGTTCGATAAAATCACGTGTTTTGATTGTAAACGATCGGTGTCTTTTATCTGCCTTTTTAATTTAAAATTGTGTAAGGAAATGCTCGTGTTAACAATAGTAATAAATAGTCACTATAACTTGATAGCCTTGTACATGTTCGTGTGCTAGGTCGAGTCGGACAAGTCGTATAAAAGCTGTGTTACTACCTCGTCACTCAAACTCGCCTACCTAGAATAGGATGCAAATCCATGATGTCACATGTAACAGTTTAGTTGCCCTACCAATTAGTCTTTTTACTGGCAATTACATTGAAAAAGAGAGATGATCACTTTGTTATATATCATGCATGATATGAGGTCGTAGGATGCAAGATGCCTGTGCTGAGTTAGCTTCTGCTGGTGCAAAATTACTGCTTGGTATGGCTTAGGATTGAAGCCAGTTGCGATCATACTGAAAAGTTATGAGAGCTTTCTGAATAAATCATATGTGACTGTTTTTTCCTTTTCCAACTATCTTGTTATTGTTTGTTACTTTTTTTTTACGTCTCAATAATCTTCGTTGAGTATGCTTGGAGTGCATATCTTTATGTTCATATTGTACCGGATATATGTTAGCATCAGCAGTCGTGTCAAGTGAAACGACAATGAGTGCGTTTAGGGAGATGACTGTCAGCTATTGGGCCACGGGTTCGCACTTCGCTTGACCTACCGAGGTTTAGGCAGCTAGTTAGTATCAGTAGCTCTCGAAAAATAAGTAAGTCTCATAGTCTAGTGCATGGATGTACACAAAGTGGCTGAGTGCGGTAATCTTGAAGACACATGTTTTATACAATCGAAGTTTATCTCAGTGTATCACGATTAGTTAGACAAATGAATAGAGGGTTTTTAAATATGCAAGTATTGAACTTTTTCTCTATTGGCTCACTAATGTACATCAGAAAATTCACCCTCCTCTCAGCTCAAACTGTAATCGTAAAAAATAGGAATAATTGCTTTTTTTCCTACTGTGTACTAGCCCTATTGATTTCATGCTCCTGCTTGTTTAAATCCTGATCAATTCTGTTCTTATTCAGTGCTTGATCGGACTTTTCACTCTAAGTTTATTCATCTGTAACAACTATTCATACAATCTAAACATTAGGAAAACACTATAGCTTCTAAAATATATATTTGAAGGTTTAGTGTGTCTGGAAGGTTCTGATTGCTTCTTCTATACTTCTTCAGGATACATATGTTTTTTTGTAAAACTCAAAATTGTAGTACTCTGCGACGCATTATTTCTAGACGTTATTGTTAATAATACAGATAATAATAATAATGATAGTAATAATAATAATAATAATAATAATAATAATAATAATAGCTATATTCCAAACAACGTGTCATACTATATGGAATTCTCATTGTGTAATATATCAACAAATTCCCTCTCTGTACAATATTAAGAGAATTATTGCGTCTGAATAGTGTTAATATTGACAGTATTAAAGGCACTAATGCTTCATTAACTTTTATTTATTTTGGTAAATATATTCAGACTGCTACCATCATTGCTATCTATTTGTCTATTACTATCAAAAACAACCATCTCTATGTGACTTAATTGGGAGAGAGAAACAATTAGTGCATTTTGTATAAAGTCGGTATCAATGATCACTGCTGTACACATGTGTGAGTCATAGGATGCAACGGATCCATAACTTCAAACAGTTTTTTATCAAGATCATTTCATTTTCAGTTCTGACAATTCCTGTTACTGTTTTTCACTTCAAAATAAATAAATTTATCAACTTAAATATATGCTGTATTCTAATCTTCCTATTTAATAGTCATTTGACACTATCCAAGAGTGGACTCTGAAAACTACGGTTTGTGCACATGTTACAGTAATCAGTCTTACTTTTTGGAACCGTCAGTAGCCGAAATCACCGAATACGACTGATTTGTTTACACACTTGCTTTAATGACGAAGAGGAATATGGTTTTGTGTATTTATTTGTCAAGTGCTTCACTTACTTTTACTGCAATAGGCTCATTCATTAAGAATGGAAGATACTGTACGTATTCGTGATAAACATACTTTTCTACTCATATTGTTGTCGAAATTTGTATATATACTAATAGTCACAATAATTTTTAGCTAGCATATATTACCAGTGGAAACTGTAGAAATGAATACTTCGTTGTTGTTTAATCGTCACCACCTATGCGATAGTGTTTATATCATTTAAACTACTACCAGCCAACCAGGCCATTAATGTGCAATGAGTGATGTAATTATTTGTATATCCCCCAATAATGAAGCGTTTACAATGAAGATTCTGAAGCGCTCAAAGAATCTCCCTGATAGCAATCGGACTTGATATTTTACAAGGTCCATACTCAGTCATTAAAATTATTATCATTTCATCGTTATCATGTTTACAAATGAACTGCATTGTTTTTCCGTTATCACTTCCAAATTTATCTCTAAATCCATCATTATTTCATTCAGCTCCTTGTCACTGACAAAGTCTCTGGTCTGTCTGTACGGTACAGTAACATTCCGAAGACAAAATGAAGGTGATATAGTAGGAGAAAATACAAAAGGGTTGCTAGAGAAGCAGTCTCAAGCATACATTTGAACGGCTTCCTATTACTCTCGTCTTACCTTTCGATAACAGATCAACAAGAAACCTGCAACGGGGCCCCCACTGGTTTATATTATGAACCATTTCTGAAGTCATATCACGCCACTGAAGCATGTGATCTACTAAACCCCACCCAGAGAGTCGAAATACCAACAGATCCTCCGTTTTCATCCTTAGTCTCCGGGTCATACACTGACCATGTCTCCGCTTCTTCCAGCCAGTCTCACAGGCAACAGCAAACAGTGTAGCAGTTGCCAAGATGGTATCCGTAACACATTCCAAGTCATTGAAGTTGATGTTTCAGGATGGCTTCACTCTCAGAGTGATGACATACATCCCACCGATATGCGTGCCACCGCACATCAGAATTACTTATATGGTGTCTTCACTGGATGATAGCTGGGCTACTCAGATGATGGTGATCCAACACAAAGTCGGCGGTCGTCCTTGACTCGTAGAGGTCAGGTCTCAAGTTTAAGATAGAACTGTGTGGATCAACGCGCTGTCTACCCGACTTGCCAAAGCAAGTTTAATGTTGTGGTGGCATCAGCGTTGACCCAAATTGGCGTATGCAACTCTGGTTTTTGATATGGAGTTGGGAATCTCATCGTTCTCTGCTTCACCAGCACTCATATAATTATCAAAAAGTAACTTTTCAACTAGTTTTAACAGCTCACTGCCATAAGTGTGAGTGGATATAGGCTGTCGCCATTTTTGTAAAAGCTTGTTATACTTTGATGGTTAAAGATAGTTAAGAAACCGATCGCTAACTGAATGTGTGAAATTTGAATGTTTTGTGTATTGTTGCACAGTAGAACGATACTACTAGCTCTTTCAAGGGTACTGATTTTTGCTCGCAGTAGTTTGTTGCGCAGACACACTACAGTTACCAAAGAGAAGCGTTTTTTTTGTCATGTCATCAATTACAGTATTTCGAATGTTCTACAGCGGCCTGTAAACATCTAGTTAAATTGATTACTTTGTATACTATTCATTTGTTTAGCGTAACTAAGTTTCTGTTGTACAGAGCGGTTCTATAGTACCACAATTTTTGTTGACAATTTAATTAATTAGTAGGCTTTTCAGTTAAGCATCTATGATTTTGACTGAAGCTTTTTCATAAACTATGGATCTGAATTTGAAACTAGCAATCTGTTCCTTATGATAGTATCAAAGTGAAACAACAGTTTATTCTACTAAGGTAATCCTAACATACTGCACTTGTGAGGAACATTAAAGCTGACTTGTTTGATTTCGGCTGTTAGTTATCAATTATTAAGTTTAAGATATGAGTTCAGTTTCGTCTGGTTAAATTTCTACCAATGGATAACTCTTGTCAAACGCACATAGATGAGATGGAACTCATTCTGGTATACGATCATGTACAGAATACTTGAGTTGCAATTACATATTATTCGATGCATCCGGCAACCTTGTTGAGTTGTGATTCATCGTTTTAAGCATTCGATTTTCAACCAATGGGTAGCGGTTTTCAACTCCACCCACCAAGATTCGGTCAGTCAGCTGGCATCATAAACCACATAATCGGTGTGTCTCATTACGTGGTTCACCAGACTACATATGGTCATTGAGTAACACACATACGTTTAAATAATTAATTTATCACGCAAAAGTGCTTCTGATATTTCAGGCTTTCCGTTATTTTTTTTTCTCATTTTATACCAATCACAAAACTTGGTTAATGTGGTTTTTTTTTTTGTGTGTTTACACAAGTCTGATTCTCTTTATCACTTTTTATTTTCTGATCTCGTTATTTGTTAGTGATTGGTTGTTTAAATCATCTTCAGATGGCTTCTATGTATTTGTTCGTTTATTTGTCTATTTGTTAATTAGCTTACAGTATCGAAGGTTATTCATACATTCGTACACGTACATACACATACACACACAACCATATTTATCATCCAATTAACTCTTTATCACTAACTTATTTGAGTGCAGCCTTTGAGGTCAGTATTTTTTTTCTGTTTATTTTTAGTCGGTCTTCAGTTTTTTCACAAATAGGTATATTTGCGGTGATTCGTATTTCACAATGCCATTTCGGTATCGTTTTGATTAGAGACGATACAGAGGGAAAAATGATACACTACTGTTATTGATACTATCTCAACAAAGTATCCTGTAATCAAAGAACTATATTTTGTTCGAACTTGTATGCGTTATAAATAATAAATTCTGTGTCTCATTCCTCGTTTAACCTTCGAGATTTATTTGTGTTGTGATACGAGGAAGGATAAAGAGTCGTTTCACAGTTTTGATGTGTGAAGGGGATTTTTAAGTTTTTTGCGCACCTGTCTGCTTAGATTCATTAACTACTTACATGGAGCTGATCTTTCTTTAAATGGATGTGCATTTATAAGGAATAAGAAGAGAAGAACAACCTTTATATGAATTGCGTACACCGATTTCCTATCCAATTACTTTATAGGGTAAGTAGTGAAACTATCGTAGGATTTTTGTCTGTTGTACATAACGATAAATTCATTACACTGTATTCTGTACAAGTTAGGCGTCAAGTAGATTTCAAAGTATAAGCTAACGTCTGCCATTTCGCATAGCCTTTTATGTTATTTTTCTGTATTTATTCATCAATCGCTGATAATCAAGGTGGGGTATACTTACTGATGAAAGTTATAAGCAACATTCATTCACATATATTTCTACACCCATTTGTCTTGCTGGTCTATTATTATCATTGTCATTATTATTTACCTTTGGTACATTCCAAAGTGAATTCATGAGTCTAGTAGTGCTGTCGAATTAATACCATTCATATCTAGAAATGCATTTTACACTTATTTACCCTTGTGTCTCAGCTTCTAGTGGAAGATGATATCTTCTTGAAATCAAGTTAAATTTCAAGTAGACCGAACTTTGTAATAATCTAGAGTCTCACTTATGCGATTATGTGATGGATCATTCCTCTATTTACAACGGTTCATACAATTGTGCTGACACTGAACACCCAAATTAACACTCAGTGCACAGAATTCTCATTGACTAAGTGATGACATTCACTTCAAACTTTAACAACTACGTGATATCTGATAAATTATTCCTATTGCTGTGTTTTATTTCTCTTTTTGTATCGAACTAAATATCATATTTCATCACCTAGTAAGTTGTTAACCAGAAGTTTGGTCTTATAGTGTGTATCACATCCCAAGGCGACCAATCAGCATGATTGTGTGCGTGGTTATTAACCATCTGGTCACTTCAGTCCAATTTTCATTGAATCGGTACTTATTTTTATAATTTCTCAATGCAAGATCGCATTAATCGTGAGCATCTTTATATGAAGCTGTCAATAATTACTTAGTTACTGCATCATCATATGTTTTCTTTGGACGATAGTTTAAGATTGTATCGCCTTTAGATCTCTGAATGTGTTGAATGGCTAGAGATGATTTACAGTTGTTCCTAAGTCTAGATTTTGTGCTTGTTTGTACTACAGCCCTCATTCTTCGGTTTAAACCCTGTGATCGTTGCTACAAAAATCTACTATTATGTTATGTTTATTCTTTCTGTAAAACACAACGTTAACAATCTAAAATCTTAAATATAGTTTGTATAAAATAGCATCTTAAGCTATTGATGTCTATCATACATTTGTCGGCTGAAATAGTAGTCAGCTCTTGCAACCAATGGCTTAAACTGATGTATTAGTCACTTATCTTCGGTGTCACCGAGTTCATTAACTCCAAACTATTGTTTTTGTTCTGCACATTTTGGACATGAACAAGTGTTTTTTTCCATTAAATATAATAAGTGAGTTACAGATTTCTGTTATCTTTTTCTTCTGACATTAGTTCAGTAGGAGGAAGGGAGGGAGATGAATTCATTATCATCATTCAGTCAGTTTACGTTTTATTTCAACATAAATTGACCGATACACATTAACAACTTCCATGTCCATTCTTGTCTTCTTTATAACGATGATGATATAAATGCATGTCCATTTACCATTCTCCTAATATTATTTGTACACGCATAGATAATTGGTGACCTGACCTCATAAGAGAGATATTTTTATGTCAGAAATACTTTTTTTTAATTTCATCTGCGTCTGTTTGCCAAGGTCGCAATTGTAAATCGAATTATTATTTATCAAAAGTGTATAACTTTCACAAGTATGTTAAACTTCAAGGGTAAGACTGATTTCTTTTATCAATGCTCTAAGTGTATTTATCATTTTGTGTGTATGAGTTTCTGCGTCCCGGTAGTCCAGACGGTCTAATTTCAGTGAATTATTAATTCGAATCCAACTCTACCAGTTGCGGTTTGGAAATTCGGTTGGTATCGTCAGTCCTAGTACAATAGATATGTTTCATTGCCTAGTGCGCAAACCAGTTTATTGTTGGTTTTGTAAAATTAAACCAGAACGAGTTTCTTTGAGGGAACGACCAATGTAAGCGGGTTAGCATAACTTCCGGGACACCATTACTTTTTTCCAAGCACAACATTACTTGTAAATATGGGAAGGTATGAACTTCAACAGACTGTCTACCAAAATCTCCCTGTTGAATGTACATCATAAAATTACTTCAAAATTTGTTCTGATCATTCAAATATGTCCTAAAACCGTACTGAACGTTCACAATAAATTAGATGAAAATACCATGGTCGATCGCAGTGAGGTCTGAAGTGCTCAACAGTGCACCACGTAACTGTTCCTAAAATGTTTAACTTGAGCTGGAGATTGGTATGCTGACTAAATGAACCTAAGCAGGTAAACTTATCCAAACTTATCTATTCACTAACGTACCTAGGGGCTAGATGAAACAGCTAGATGTCACATAGTATTGCTCGTAATGCAGTAATTATAGGCTTATTTAGATGCTATCATGTTTTCATCTGCCTATATTGTGCAGAAATATATTACATGCTGTGAATTCTATATTGTTCCAAAAATATTGTCGTGGTCTCTGAACAATTAATGCAAATATTTAATATCACATGACGTGATTTGTATTTTACCTGCATTATGTCTATACATATTGCGGGCTAACTTTCATTTACTCACTGGTTGGAGATAATATAGTATGTATTTTCCCAAATAATGACAGTTCAGAGCTATTCTTCCATATCGATTTCAGTGATGGATTATTACTAATATTTCTCCCTTTCTTGTCGTTTGACTTTTAAGGTCTCAGGATATATCGCTATCAAAGCCAACCAATCATGCTGCGTTTTCACCAAAATCCAATGTCAACCGTAATCTGATAAAAACAATATCATTAGATGATGATTCAGATGTTCACTCTCTTTCAGATGTACTACCAAGTTCATCTACAGATTTTAAGTCAGCTCCTAGTACAACTGTTGCGTCCAACCTTGATTTTTATCACTCTGGAAGTAACAGCATAGCATTTAATGAATCCAGTGAAAAAACTAGCTCTATCATGGGTAATCAACTTGATTCACAAGGAAGTATTTCTCATGATTTAATAAAATCACCAACAAATATCAATAATGATGTAAGGAATTTTTAAAGTTTATTTGCACACTTTTCAATGAGTGTCTAGTAGGAATGTTCGTTATATTAACAGGTATTTGATTTAAGCATTTGGAAATCATCATCAATATCAAAATAGGACCAGGTATTACTACGTAACAGTCCGAGTTGCCACAACTCATATCAGTACATCAAGTAAAAAGCAGTGAGGTGCAAGATGAAGATAAGAAAATTCAGTCACAAGAAATATAAAGTAAGAAAAGAGAGAATGGTGAGATTCGGTATAGCGTCGTTAAGATGAAGATAATGTGTGTGGAAATACATCTGCACCACTGACATCGGTTCTGAGCCATATCCCCTAGAGTCTCCAACCAGTAGTTCCTCTTGTCCCATAGACCCCAACCGGCTAGTCTAGACTGCCCTACACGGCCTAAACCAACAATCAAAGACTTCATACATTAGTGCCGCCACGGGTCTTTTTCCAGCCTGAACCTACTTGGTCAACATTGCGTGACGAGATGGACGGCGACTAGGCATGCGTAGTACGTGTCCCAACCATCTCAGTCGATGAAGGTTCATAACCTCGTCAACTGATTTACCTCTTCTCCCTAAAACTCTACTCCTGATTTCTGCATTACTCATGTGGTGACACCACGGAATACAGTCTATACTACGAAGTTAGCAATGGTCAAACACCTGAAGCCAGCCTTCTCATGTCTTCCACCTTGAATGGCGATGTTTCACAGCCATACATCTGGTAGAAGAGACCGGAGTGGTGTGCAGCACACGTGACTTTTAATGGAGATAGGGGATATCTCGGTGGTGCCGTAGGTGGCGTAAGTTGGCAAAAGTCGGTCGATCCTTTTGTATTCGTGCAGATATTTCATCATCCATTGAGTCACCAGGGTTGGGCTGATCCTACTTCACAGGTAGGTAAGTGAAGTGGTTGGAAATAAACCACTTTATCGTTTATATTCATTCGGATGACACAGTTGTAAATCAAAGAAAATTCATGCCTCAGTGATCAAACTGCTATCGTTTAGCATCAAATTCTAAGAGATTACCAACTGATCAGAAGTGCTCTTCACTGAAAAGTGATATTTTAATGCTAATTTTCTTTGAATTCGTAGAAGCGCCTATCTAATATATGCCATCCAAAATGGGAGCGTGTAAAGTTTTTGGATCAACCTCTTCCAAACATTCAACAAAATGTATAAAAACTTATCGTCAGATGGTAATCGATGCAGCTGTCATGTTTGTTGGTTGAAGTCTGTTGGTCAATTTTGTGTTAAAATCACCAACCCAACACAGGTGACATTTCACCGCGGCACACTCTGTTTTGGTTTTGCATGTTAGGTTTCAATCCACCGGAGACCCTACTGTACCTAGATTTTGTACTCATCTATGAATGACGTGTGTTGGGACATCCGAGGTTCCGTAAACTTCCTCAAGTTCGCAAATACTCGTTGATGTTGAGTGCATGAAATTTAAGTTCAGCACACTGTCAACTGGTTGCTATATATAGTTTGTCTAACATGTGAAAATTACATTTTCGCACATTTTCTGAACTAACCTTTTCCATTTGGAGCCTGCCGTCATCTTAATGTCGTAAAAAGTTCAAGTTTTTATCTACCTTTCATATATATATGTATACATAGAAGACAAAGAAAATATCTGATCCCAACTATCCATCGTCTTTGGTTGGTTCAATCACCCCATCATTGTCCACGCGTATGAAAAGCGATTCATCTTCATCAACATTTATGTCCAATAAAGTTACTGAACCAAGCTATGTTGGCATTTCAAATATTGATAATTCGAAATTTATTTCCTCTAATCATCCTTCATTTCTTCTGGAAAGCACAGAAATTAAACAACGGCGTATTGGTACTACAAATACTATATTAGAGCCTACAAGTGTCGGGGTTTCTTCAAAGCAGGAACCGCGCAAAACCTCGAAATCGAAACTACATCGTTTACCCTTAAAGAATAAGTAAGATTACTTTTTTGTAGTTACTGTCATTTTGTTTGATCGTCGTCGAATGTATTATTTTATTGTTCTAATGGTAGATACTAGCAAATAAAGGCGTGCATAAGAAGATAACACAATCCTGTGTTCAGATGCTTAACTATGAATTCTCCTAGAAGTGAAGTTGATATCAGTTGACTAAACATAGTCTGTATACAGGTGGGTGTAAGGAAAAATTGCAATACCTAATGCCTTGTCTCTAAATTTCATTTTTGGCCCGAAAGATGAAACATTTGTAAACAACTTTATCATATTCTTGGGCTTTAAAACTACTTGCAAATACGACTGACGGTAATGCAATGTCTTTACTGTATACAGTGACTGTTTATATTTTGTGATTTATGATCCGATTGAATGCATCCTTATTTCCTTTTAGAAAGATCTATTTATGTTATCTGATAACTTTGTATATACTATCTTTGGAATCCAAGATGCACGTTTCATCCTATTTGGAACTCATCAGCCAGATGCACTTGAACCCCAATGGGTGGTGGTGTTCCCACTGAGGCCTGGGCCCAGCACTCATCGTTATCCGCTAGTTCGCTGAGGCAGTAGAACCTCCCGTTGATTGAAACCTAACATGTAACATCGAAACGGAGTGTACTACAGTTAGATGTCACCGGGTGTGTAAGTGACTATAACATCAAATTGCCTTAGTGGCCTTGGAGATAACACATTCGCGTTTGA
>OX104134.1:17357378-17416573 GCA_944470555.2 Heterobilharzia americana | reverse complement strand
TGGCTGCACAAGTTCGAGTAGAGAGCTTCGATTAGCGTTGTGTACTTCCTCTGTACTCCCCTACACAGTCAAACACTGCCACAACAACTCACGGTCGACAGAGTCAAATGCCGCATTCAGGTCAATGTTGACCACTGGTCGATAGGTATGCCTGTGTTCCACAACCTGTCGGAGGGTAAAAATATGACAGAAGCATCCTCACCCAGCTCTGTCTCAAACCTGACTGGTTTCCTCGAGTTTGGTGTCCTCGTGATCCAGCTAGGCGTCAGATAACTACCGACCCAACGATCTTGGATACAACACTAATCCAAACTAGTTCCCCTATGGTTGGTTGTCACAGGAACACTTCTATTCCTTCTCATACAGAGAGCTGATCTGAGAAGTAGACCAGTCTGACAGAACTACCTCTGATTCCCATACACTATCCAGTACCTCCGTTATCATAACCTGTAAATCCCTACCACCATCCATAAAATTCTCGGGTGGCAAACCGTCAGTTTCTGCTACTTTCCATCGTTTCACGTTCCATACAGCCTTGTGAACTTCAAGGAGAGTTGGAGGAGCGTTGTGTGTCGCATTCAGGATCAGGCAGGCTGGATATTGGGCAACTGAAGCATGGCTGTGGGCCAGTTGGACTCAGCTTCAAAGTGTCCTGTCCAACATTCTAGCCGCCTGTTCTGTGAGTATCCCATCCTTATCTCTGATGATTTCAATAACCACCGTCTTCTTCTTGCCAGTATCCTTAATAAACTAAATAACTGCCGAATTTTAACTAGTGCTGCTGCATTCTCCATCTCTCTGTCGCTTTCGCCACGTATCTCTGCTTGAAGTCGATGCGAAGGCTCTTAGATAACTTACGTTTCAGTTGCTTTCGCTCTTCGTCGTGTTCACAGCTAGCTGGAATTAGTCTTCTCGAATCAATCAGTTCGGATGGCGTTGCAGAAAACCAATGACGTTTGCTAACTTCCAGGTGTAGGTTACCAACTGTCTTTACCGGTGTTTCTACAGCAGACTTAACATCCCATCAGGTTTCCTCAGTATAAAGAGCGTTGGTGTCACCTTCAAATAAGAGCTTAGATAACTCCTCTCTAAACTGGTACTTAGCGTCTTCATTTAGCAATCGGGCACAGATAGGCCTCATTGCTTCCTGCGACCATTTAGGCACAAATATACACGGCCGCGTACTACAGGGTGGTCGGATGCAAACTAGTACTCCAGAATGGGTGAAAGTTCTCCACCGATCCTCCCCAACGACTTTGCTACAGAAAGCAAAACTTTCTTATGTAGGCATATTGGTAGGTGGCTCTAATGCTCAAGTAGGGAGGTTGAATCAATCGGAAAGGCATTTTGAGGGTATTTACGGAATCCCATCCCAACAGACTGACAACGGAGATCATCTGTTGCAGTTTTGTTTCTGGCTAGCACTAACTTTACGCATAATGAACTACTGTCTGATATGGCGTCCACCGATACAAAGCAAAGGTGGACACCGATAGATCATATTGCTACAAGCCATCGTTAGAGACGATCGGTGGAGATCTCTGGCATACCTGTTTGAACTGCGATCACGAGGTTGTATTAGGTCGTGTGTGTTTGCCGATGCAAAAGGAGGCAGTGAGAACGCCAATTACGCATTTCAAGGGGAGTTAGCTAAGCACTTATTTGAACGTGACAGGAATGCTCTTCATCATGAGTGAACCTGTAGTAAATTTAAGTCTATTGAAGAAACAGCGGTAAGTACAGTTAATAACCTGCATACATTGTAACTTTCGTTCTCGTTTACAAAACATCTCACGGCATACTACTTTTATACATTTTGAAAAAAGGAAAAGAGAATGTACTACTGTGAGAAGAAAACAAACGTTTTTTTCTCACTCAACTGATTACAACACATGTATTGGCAGAAGATTTGGTTGTATGCAAAGACAAGACTTTTTCCACATGTGTTGTGGACACCGAACAGGAATTGAAACGATAGAAAATTATTTCAATTGAGAAATAAATGAAGTTGTCACCGACAACTACATAAATTAAACGTTTGGGAAACTGTACTAATATGAAAGTGATGGTTGATTTGTTTACTGAGAGCTGATACGACATTATGTAATGAAATTTAGCTAACTGATACGTACTCACGAGATGAAACGATCGGTCAAGCGATGAACATTTCCGATACCTGAAGTGAGTTATAAGGAAAACTGACAAATTGGCCACTGATTTGTCGTCATATCTTGTCGTCGTGTAAAGTAATACGGTGATATATATATATATATATATATATATATATATATATATATATATATATATATATATATATATATATATATATATATATACATTGGTTAGCTTTCCTCAGGATGAATTGAAAACCTTATTACCTATGGTTCATATGCTACTAACGGTCTACTAATTCGCGAAATTTCTAACCAGGACTGGTTACCGACATATTATGATCAGTATCGTCAACATCACTGGTCTAAACCTGCCATCATTCTCAAATTGGTTGATTGCAAGAAAATAGCAAAGATAACGGAAATCAATTGCTTTGGTAGTGCTGTGTTCTCTGAACTGGATTGGTTTAACCGTGAAGCTTTCATTGTCATTTTCGATAGAAACCAGCACAAAACATTCAAGTCGGAGAACACAGTACCACCCAAATCATCCTCCTGAGCTACAAATATTCTCCATCATATTTAAATCCAATGTATACAGTAATAAAAAGAGTGAGAAAACGGTTTGTACGACAAAACTTTTCTTGATACGCTAATTTTCTACTAAATGGTTTTTAGGAGCAAGGATATTTATTAAGAGCGATAGCATTAACCGAAAGGTGGTAATATATACATACTAGGGAAGAATAGGAAAATATTTGTTTGCTTTGTTCAAGTGTTTAGCAATGTCCTATCATAACTGATAGGACTATTTTGAATGTAAGTGAATAATTTTCTACAAATAAAAACATGAACGTATTTTTATTCCAGAAGTATCTCTTTACTTCTCTTCATGTGCACTTTCAATAACATGTTGATCGACTCCATCCCACTACTACTCAGTGCCATGAATATTCTACCACAGCTCCCTGATACTTTGATAACTCGATATCCTCACAAGTGGGATTCATTTTAATAAATTGAAGGAGAAGTCAGTCGTGAAAATCAGGGCTTGCGTTTCCTACATGCCAGCAGATTCTCGAAATAATCCATCAAGTGCTATTACTAGTGCTAACCGGTAGCGATTTCTCATCTGTAACTTAGTGTTGTCCACGACTTATGCGTAAAAAATGAGAAAGCATTTATACTCCAACATGTTGACTGTTCAGTTGAATAGTCTTGTCCCAATCGTAGATGAAGTAGAATTAGACGATGAGGTCCATCAATCTGATGGAAATCAAGCTGCCGTCAGTAGCTCACTTCAAACACATAAGAATGATGACTATAGTGAAAGATAGCTTTGCTTATATCAGATTCTGACCCATTAAAATCCAAGTTACTGACAGGATATGAAATTAATTATAATGCTAAAAGTGTAGACGTGATCCATCGACTTAGATACAAAACTACCCGAGCAGTAGATCAGGGTTCGATTTGCTGAAGCTAAGGAAACTCAGTAGTATCATCGCTTATGACAACAAACATGCTCATGTCTTAGTCCACGAACCTGTAGATAGGTATTGAGCTTTATCACCATTATAAGCTATAAATTATTTTAGATTATAGATACATGAATATTACTGTCAATTTCTTTTTTCAATTCTTGCTGAAACAAAAACACTCAAACCGATAACTGAAAGATTTATCAGAAAATTGGATAGTTGTTACACGTGAATTAAATGTTTGAAACATGCTAAAATGAAACATGAAAAACTTACAACCATCTACTCAATAACATACCAAATAGACTGCAAACTACTGCGATTTTTTTCACATCTCTAAATTCTTGAAATCTACACCATTCTCTTCATAATTTATCGGACCACAGCAGAATTTGACAAGATGAAACAACTAAATATACTTTCCAATTCACACCGCTGAAGACCCTTAGTGATACGGCACTAATTCGGCCTCAGTGATGCAGATACATCCACACATTACCTTCATCCAAGTTTTTACATCGCACTTTGTTACATACCCTCTTTCTCTCTTTTTCAACTTGCTACAACTTCTAATTACATTATTTTTTCCTATTTCTCTATTTTTCATTAGGTTGCCCTGTAATTTGATTTGAAGTGTGAAAACTTGGACCGTTGCACAGTAATGCCAAGTCCAGCGATGATATCTACTGACTGACTTCCAAGTTCAACTGCATAACAGACTGGGTAGTGAAGATATAAATCTTAGAAGATGCAACTGAACTCAACTGAGGTTGGTTTTACTGACACTACAATTTTACTGATGATTAAGCAAAAATGCAGACAGTGAACAACTGTTAAGCAGTAATTCGTAGGACTAGGGATGATGGCAAAAAGTGATTAAAATAAGAATTTTATAACTTGATTAGTGAAGAAACAAAAAACCAAAAAAATCTGAACATTTAAACTGTGCAGCTTAAATTAAGAAACCGGATCCAGTAAATCAAAGAAACATTTGTAGTGCATATCGATTACTGAATAAAAACAATTGAAAGGAAGCATTAGATGATATCTGCGTAAAAAACAGAAATAATAGAACCATCTCTAGAAAGAATGGAGATAATACAAAGGGGGAAATGTTTGAAATGAAGTCGGTAACTCCATCGACATATATGTGGTAGTTTTTACCACAAAACATTGATTTTAAAACATAAAGCTGGTGTTTAGTAAACCAATGGTTTCTTTGATGTGATAAAAGTATCAGCCTAATCACTTACAAACGCACTACGGTGAGGACAGAGTGACTTGTCAAATGGATAACAAAATGACGACGGGTTTATTTAATATTCTCCTGCAGCCTTTCTCATACCTTAAAAGAGCGAATTCGCATGAATATGTCAACTCAATCCAGTCATTTAAACCTTATCGTGTAACACATTAACTTACCCAAAGTCATGAGGGATTCGTGTATAGAAATCACTACAAGCTGATAGCAATTGTTCTTCTAATTTACGCTTATCACTAGCGTTTGCTTTTACGCGCTTAACACGACCTTTGGATTTAGTCTCTTTCTCAGGATCAGATGATTGACTTAATGCTGATAAAGCACCGATTATTTTGGAAACATTATCCAGTGCTGTATAGCCTGCTCGAATCTGTGATGAGCTCAGTTTACCAAGAGGAGCACGACGCGAATCGTACTTTAATTCGGCCATAACTTGTTCCATATTGTTCATATTGCATATCAACTGCATAAGTATCTGGAAAAAGATTACAATGAGAACAAGTAAGCAGATGGATACGCCTGCTGGACGTAGTAACATGAAGTGTTCAAAAAACTACATCTATGAAGAAAAAAGAAGCTGGTAAAAATAGGAGCTTACAAATTGTTCCATACATAAAATGAGAAATATAGTTAGAAACAATACCAAGTTATTTACCAGACTTAAATTTCCGAAAATTACATAAACCAACATAATCGCCTTCAGGAGTATTTCTTCAAGATAACTTATGGTGTTGTATTTCAATGGTACAAGTCGCAATCGATCAGGAGCTCGGGTCGTTGCTCTACCTAACAAGATCCAGGTAGCCCCCCAAAAACAGATGTGGCTCATAGTTTACTGCACGAACTTGCATACAGTTGCTAACCTGCTCCCCATTTTATCAGTTATTACATTGAAAAATGCCTAAGTAGTACTTATTCTAGCATATATTTATTCGAAACAAAGTCTTGAAACACCATGTGTATACACGCATCAAATATACTCAACAAATTATTCTTTTCAAAGAAAGAATAACTGCTTACTGAAAGAAACCACAAGGGAAAAGTTTCAATGAAATAATGACGAAAAACTAACCTGAACAGCAACAGAAAGCTTCGACTTAACTTCCTTGGTTTTCTTCTTCTCTGGTACAATAACACGATCCTTTATGGTAAGTATGAAGTTTCACTAGCTAAAGCAGTACAACCAACCTTAACACCATAATCAATCTCAACCATGTCATATTTTCGATTCTGTTTTATGAAATGCGCTCTATCGCTCCATTGATTTTGAGTTTTATCAAAAAATCTACATCTGAATGTTTGAACACTTTGACATACTTTCTTTCAAAACAATTCTTGGCACCCTGTAAGTTACACCCAAAAGTTTCAAGTTTATTTTGACCACATTTCCCAACACGACCCCAACGACACCAACAGAATAGTTTTTCATACTATCATCTTCCAACAGTTGTATAATATAATATTTATTGTTATTACTTTGTACATTGGTCTGAAATAAATATTTTGAGTGCACACTATTAGGTGTCAACACTTTCCGTTACCTGATTTAACATAACATCATAAAGATCATCACCTTCATGGTAAACATGAGCCACATCAACTTTAGCTGCACACTCAACATCAACAGGAGCATTTCCTTTGCAAATCACACTCCTAACTTCACTTTTCATTGATTGGAAATATTATTCACTAACCTTTCTTACAATTTCTTGATCATTTCCATCATCACTCTGTTGTTGACCTTTTCGAGAGCGCTTCATAGATCTGTGATTCAATATGAAGATCCAATTCAGACGTATTCAAAACTTTGTAAGGGATCACCTTGAGGTGAAGAAAACAAAGATATTATTAAGGTTAAGGAATGCTAAGACCTTTTATGAGACGTTAAGTGTCTTAATCGTTTGATTATTAGGCACTGTGGCGGTAAGAACTTACTCGAAATTTCGCGATGAAACGTTGTTTAGTGTGTCAGAATACTAGGAAAGGAATCAATGCAGCTGTAATGATGAGCACATAGGAATTTTATTCGTGCTTAAAGTGGCAGGCCAATTGACCACTGCCCAAATGTGACACTGAGAAGGGAGTTTGAAATCTAGTCAACTTCAGCGGAAACAATTAAAATCAATATAAGACGAAAAAAAAGGTTAACGTCAAAAAAACCGGTGCAAAAATGGGCTAGGCAAAACAGCTTACGATAACAGTCTCACCAAAAGGTCCTCAGGAATCACGTTACTTGACTACTAGTCACAGTGACTGAAATATCAACTGAGGGTTCACCAAAAGCAATCCTCAAAAATTGGTTCCTGTCGGTTATCAGTTCACTTTCTAGGAATAAATAACCTCATGAAAAACTAACTAGTCTAACATAGTTTGAAAGAGTTCAGTGTCAGTGGTCATTAGATTTTGAACTGGGGTGAAACAGTGAACCCGAGGACACCAAACAAAATCCTGGGAATTCTGACAGTACTCCTTTCAGACCTATACTCTTCATTGGGTTCACTAACACGAAAATACTTACTGACGCTCGATAACATCTATATTTCCTTATCTGAAGATGACATTTAATCCATTGACCAGGAACGTACATTGTGTACCTAGGAGCCTCACACTTGCACTTAGGCAGTTACGCAATGACTGACATAGAATTATCACGGAAAATGATGACAACCAGTGTTGTCCATTAAGAGCTCACTGATAGCACTCTTTTGTCCAATACCGGTGTAGATGTAATGTTAGAAGTGACCTTGTTTACACCTGTCTTCTCTGGGGTTCATCGCCTGGTCGCACATACTCTGACTGACCTGAAGTGCAAACAAAATGTTCTTGCTGGAAAAAGAGACCAATAAGTTATTGTGTCTTCTGAAAATTGTTTGATGAAATGCTGTAAGACAGGTCTGCATACAGATCTGAATCCTACCTAAGCATGCGTGACGGAGTAGTCGTCTGTGTTCTGACACACTGGATGTGGCTTGACTCGGTATATACGAAGTGCCAAGATGCAATACAACACATCTAGAATGCTGACGAGTGTTGGCTGGGTGTACTGGTTATTCTGTTCGTTTAGGAAGGTTCAACAGTCCAGTGGCTAACGTGGTTTAGCAAGGGACACGAAATATTTATCAGTGGTTACTAGTCTGCAACATCTATGAAACTTTCATCTGCATTGCAACAGATTGACTGGTCATTGGGGAGTGACCAATTCCCTGTTGTCTAGTCCTGGGTGTTGACGGAATTCTGTCAATCATTTTGTGATTGGGATGTGGTCAGCAAGCTATGAGACTCAGCATCATGATGCACTTTGACTGGAGGGGATACACAGGAATCCGTGGACCGAGGTTTCATGCTTGTTGGCGCTCGTCAGCAAGGCGCATCGACAACCTCAAAAGAACTGATGCTCACCCCACCCACCAGAGATCTGGACTCGTGTCAGCCAGTACGTTGAAGACCGTAACTGACCCTCAGAAAGAGGCTGGGAGGTGCCAGTACATCTCGGCAGCTTCGTTTGAATTAGTAGATGTCAGTAAATGCATGCCTACAAGCTTTAACCATAAAGAAGAGTGAAAGGAAATCAAATACCGACCGACGAGAAATCTACACAATGATCGTGAGTAGTGGTAGGTGGTGAATACTAGAGATGGAAAGAGGCAGAGAGGATAGATGATGGTAGACAGTTGTTTAGACTGACCAAAGAAACTGAGGTTAGAGGGTCAATGGCTAGTGAGACAATGGAGGAGACGGATGGGTATGCGACTTATTTGGAAAGTAGAAGTATGAGAGGATGGATGAAACACTCCCACTGGCCTGCATGCGTACACTATCCATTAGGATGGAGTATGGAACAGAGAGATAGGCCTTCCAAGTATCGGTGACGTTGAGAAGACCGTAAGCGAACCGGAACAAGACAAAACAGTAGGTCTCAGTAGGCTGATACCAAAGGTTTACAAGAACGATTGTAGAGGATTATTAGTCCAATTAACTGAAGTGTTAGCTAGTGTATGGGCATCGGATATGATCCTCTCTGACTGGTCTAAATCACTGATTGTCCGAGTATCCGAGGACGGCAAAAAAAACCCTTGTGATAGACAACCACAGGTGAATCAACCTTGCAAGTATTGTGACTGAGATGCTGGGTCTTATAATTATTGGCTGTCTTAGTGCAGCTCGGGAACAGCAAGTGAGAGACAACCAGGTAGGTTTTAGACCTGATCGTTAGTGTATCAACCAGTTATTCAACCTACACCAGATCTTGGAACAAAGGAACACACAGAGGCAACCCAACCAACACTAGCTGGATTTCTTGATCAGGTGGCGTTTGACTCCGCTGATAGAGGGGTCTTATGGTAGTGTCTCTCACTGTAGAAGCTGCCGGAAAAGTACATTACTGAGTCAACAACTGTGAGCATATCATAATCCATATTGATGTATCATGTTGGTTGGGTACGTCAAGTAGCATCTACCACATGCTTATTCCCTCGGTTTTCATTTCCCTTTGTAATAAGGAGCGAATTGATTGAGTACGTTCACCGCTTCACTTACTTTGGAAGTGAGAGCAGCCCTAGTGAGTCAGCGAATGAGAAACATTTATACGTACATAAAGCATTGAGTGGCTTCTGCCAAGCTAAAGCAACTATTGTGCTGCTATGATATCTAGTTGCCCATTGAAGGCCAAATGCACCCACCAGCAATTCGCTCTGTTGTACTTTATGGCGATGAAATATGGAAGCCCACATCTCAGAACACCAGTGAATGACTTCATGGATTGGTGGTCAGTTTCGATCTGATCACGTTTGCCCTACTTCTAACGCAATCCTTTTTCGGCTAGCATCTCACCTACAAATAAAATTTGTGCAAGTGCAATACATGTTCATTCGGTGATGCTTAACAACGTCATTCACCGGTCTGCTTTCTTTGCCTAGTACTCTCCACCTAACGTCGAAATTGCCAACATGGTGATTCCACCACATGCGAGCAATGTTATGAAGAAAAATGTGGTTAAAACATGTGTCTTTTCCGTATTTTTAACTTTTGAAGACCGTTTCACACCGCCATACAATACGGTAGAGAAAACTACAGCGCAGTAAACTTCATTAATAGGTAGTTAGATATCTCACCAGCACGAATAACGGCGTAATGTGGCAAATGCTAGATGGGCCTTGTGTTTCTGAGCTGAGATTTCGTCAGCTGACAACCCATTTGGTCTAATACAACTTCCCAAGTAAGTGAAGTGCTCAATGCATTCTACCAGTTCATTGCTTATCCTTGGACTGAGAGTAGTTGGACACCAGCCATGAAACGCATGCCAAATGTAGTCACGTTACTGCTTAGGGATTTCAGAAGACAGTCTGAAAGATTGTTTTCTTTGCATTCCATGTGATATATTCGCTCTCTTGGGAGTAAGCTAATCTGATAAGTTGAAGGGACCTACAGTTATATCTAATAGCAAAGCAAAACAAATCTTAACAGGAATGGTGATAGTGGACATTCACGGACACTACTGGTTTCCGTTACTTCAGGGGATAACTCTGTACGCGCCTTTCACAAATGAGTTCGAGTAGACAGTCTCGATAAGCACAATATCCTAGTTCGGTACTCCCTCAGAATTAAGACTTCTAGACCACTTTTTAGTCGATGAAGTTAAACTCCATCTCCGAGTAAAAGAATATGACAAAAATCAGGCCTCGGTAAGCATGGCTCCATTCTAAAACTTTTTGAAAAGTGAAAGCCGAATCAAAGCTCGATTCTTTAGGTTTTAAATCTGCCTATTTTTCAGTTTGTTGTCATCTAGCTCCGAATAGGCGTAGGGAAAGTTTGGGGCCGTAAGATTTTGCATGCTATGTCAGTCGAATTGATCCTCCCATAGTTGTCGCGCTAAGATCGATATCCTTTCTTAAAAACTAGGACGATTAACGATCTTAGAGAAACTGACCGTAATATGTCTGATTCGCCTATACTAACTACTACCTCAGTAACTCTACTCCGTAATTTTCTACCTCCATTCTTAGAAACTCCGGGTGACAAACCGTCAAGTCCTGCTGCTTTACATCTTAACTTTGAGGATCAACATTTATACATATTCATGCTGAAGCTAAATGCTTGGCAACTGGAGATTGGCTGTAGGGTAGCTGGACTGTTCTTAAAAGCGTTTCACACAACTTTCTGGCCAATTATCCCGAGACAGCATCCTCCTTTATGTGCTGGTAAGAAACAAGTGGTTATCAGAACAGAACTGCAAAAGACGATCACTGTTGTCAGTTTGTCAGCATAAGAAACCGCAGTCGACTCCCAGATACATTTCCCACTAGATCAGCTTTCTTGACTGAGCGTTAAAGCTACCTGCTACGATAAATATGTTACAACGCTTTGATTTGTGCAGCAAAACCGACAACTTCTGGTAGAACTCATCATCCGTGGCTTCTAAACGCAATTGGTGGGTGGAGGTAGAGACTAAGAATAGGTATTCAACGTCTATCCCCGTTCCTATAGATTTCCGTATTTGAACAGTGTATAGACGAGTATACAATAGTGTTAAGTAAGGAAATGAGATTCCAGCTCCATAACTAAATATGCACAAACAACAGCAAACAGACAGAATCAATGTAGAACCTCAAACACAAGTGCACCAGTCCAAGCTGCCACAATTCACAGTCGTATACAAAGAACAAATGGGCAGAAAATGAGTGAAATAATAGTAGAGAAAGTTGTATGACGTCAAGAAGTGAATAAATCTGCGCCACTGTGACCTATTTTTAGCCATGTCACCAAGATTTCTTAACCATTAATTCCTATCTCTCGGCGACTTCAGTCAGAAAGTCTACATCTTCCTGCATGGCTCAGACCAACAGTCAGGGGCTTCATCGACTGATAAGTCTCGGTTTGCCCCCCACTCGAATCCTTTCTCATCTTAATCCGGCTTTCTCTAGAATGTTACATTAAGGAAGGTGGTGACGGCATGGGCTGTAATTGTCTAAGCCATCTCGGTTGACTAAGGTTCAAAACCTCATCAATCAATATGCTTACTACCCTTCGTTTGACATCAACATTGTTCCAACAGTGATTTCATCAAAACCCAGCAATATTACGAACATATTTGTGATCAAAACCCTGTAATCACTGAATGTCTTCTACTTTAGGCGACCATGTCTCATAGCCACACGATAGGACAGAGCAGACTCCAGCGCATTATACTCGTCCTTTGACAATTAGATATCCCGCTAGTCGGCTCCACAGGTGACGCAAATTGGCAAATCACAAACAGTCTTTCTGTATCCCAACTGAGATTTCGTCAGCAACCAGCCCGTTCGAGCTGATGAAACTCCCCAAGTAAGTGAAGTAGTCGACACATTCCACCACTTCACTTCCTATCATTAACCTGGGAGTACTTGCAGCACACCAGTCCTGGAGCACCACTCTACATTTGACAGGCGCCAGACAGACGCATGTCAAACATACTCAGATTCCTGCTCAACACATTCAGAAGACTCTGCATTTTGTCAGTGTTTTCACCCAGCAGGAAAATATCGTCCGCATACTCCAAATCAACCAGGTCACCTCCAGTTAGCGAGTAGATCAATCTCTGTGAAGCCACAGCTACCTAAGTTCACCTCCATCAGTATATCTATGACGAAGTTAAATAGGAACGTTGACAATGGGCATCCCTGACTGACACCAATAGTTCCCGTCAACTCACATGACTACTCTCCATAACCCCTTACATGGCTGCACAAGTTCGAGTAGAGAGCTTCGATTAGCGTTGTGTACTTCCTCTGTACTCCCCTACACAGTCAAACACTGCCACAACAACTCACGGTCGACAGAGTCAAATGCCGCATTCAGGTCAATGTTGGCCACTGGTCGATAGGTATGCCTGTGTTCCACAACCTGTCGGAGGGTAAAAATATGACAGAAGCATCCTCACCCAGCTCTGTCTCAAACCTGACTGGTTTCCTCGAGTTTGGTGTCCTCGTGATCCAGCTAGGCGTCAGATAACTACCGACCCAACGATCTTGGATACAACACTAATCCAAACTAGTTCCCCTATGGTTGGTTGTCACAGGAACACTTCTATTCCTTCTCATACAGAGAGCTGATCTGAGAAGTAGACCAGTCTGACAGAACTACCTCTGATTCCCATACACTATCCAGTACCTCCGTTATCATAACCTGTAATTCCCTACCACCATCCGTAAAATTCTCGGGTGGCAAACCGTCAGTTTCTGCTACTTTCCATCGTTTCACGTTCCATACAGCCTTGTCAACTTCAAAGAGAGTTGGAGGAGCGTTGTGTGTCGCATTCAGGATCAGGCAGGCTGGATATTGGGCAACTGAAGCATGGCTGTGGGCCAGTTGGACTCAGCTTCAAAGTGTCCTGTCCAACATTCTAGCCGCCTGTTCTGTGAGTATCCCATCCTTATCTCTGATGATTTCAATAACCACCGTCTTCTTCTTGCCAGTATCCTTAATAAACTAAATAACTGCCGAATTTTAACTAGTGCTGCTGCATTCTCCATCTCTCTGTCGCTTTCGCCACGTATCTCTGCTTGAAGTCGATGCGAAGGCTCTTAGATAACTTACGTTTCAGTTGCTTTCGCTCTTCGTCGTGTTCACAGCTAGCTGGAATTAGTCTTCTCGAATCAATCAGTTCGGATGGCGTTGCAGAAAACCAATGACGTTTGCTAACTTCCAGGTGTAGGTTACCAACTGTCTTTACCGGTGTTTCTACAGCAGACTTAACATCCCATCAGGTTTCCTCAGTATAAAGAGCGTTGGTGTCACCTTCAAATAAGAGCTTAGATGACTCCTCTCTAAACTGGTACTTAGCGTCTTCATTTAGCAATCGGGCGCAGGTGTCTCATTGCCTCCTGCGACCAGTGAAGCTCAGACACACACAAGTTCAAACTCCAGAATGGGTGGCATTTCTCCGCCGATCATCTCTGAGGATGGCTTATAACCATATGATCTATCGATGTCCGTCGTTGCTTTCATGTCGGTGGACCACATGTGAGACGGTGTCTCTCGTTGCACTTAGTGCTAGTCACAAACAGGTGGTTGTTGGAACAAAATTACAACAGACGATCACCCTTATCGGTTCTTTGGCATGACATTCTGTAGTAGTTACCTCTATGATGTCATTCCGACTGACTCACCTCAGCTTCCTTATTTCAGCATTAAAGTCACCCGTCATTATGACTACATCTGAACGCTTTGCTTTCTGAAGCAAAGTTGACAGGTTTTCATACAATTCATCCTTTGCACCATACTAAATGCAGTCTGAGAGCACGTCGCGTAGGCGGAGATTACGAATGAACATTACCAAGTTTCACTATCCTTACTAGTTCTTACAGATCCATTCAGTCGAACAACACAGACGGCCGTTCACTGGCATCCAGTCTAGAAGTGCACTTTCTGTCCTGAAGCTCATTGCCAACTCTACACCAGGGAGCCCACGACAACTAGCCACTGGGTCTCCAGATACCCGTAAGGTGAATCTTGAAGACTCATTGGTATGGCCAGGTGAGGTCAATTCAATAGGCACACTCGGGTCCCGTATACGTGTATCAGAGACACAGTATACATCCATGACTAGAGATCCCAGAGTTCTGGCGAGCGATGATTGCTGTCCGATTAGGCATAGACTTCGGACGTTGAAAGCTTCCACACGAAATCGATGGCACGGTCTTAGGAGACCAGGAATGTGCTATCGATGGCTCTGAGCCTTCACAGTGGTTACAGAATGAGAGGTTGAGGTAAGTGTGAGAGGCTTAGTATTAGTATCATGAGGTGACGGTAAAGGAGGAGATAAAGTTGGGGAGGATAGGTTATGTTTGATTAGGTCTTGTGTACTACTGGAAGCGTGCGAGCGGTTGACGCTTCCCAGCTGCCCACATAATGGTAGGCTATTTCTTCTAGAGTTTGTGCGATTGCACGTCCGCCTGCGGCCTGCCATAGCCGTTTGGGGGCTGTTGTTTCGGGATTTGGTTGTTCAAACGCCAGATAGACAGAACCCATACCACCGGCACAAGAAAACCGTGGGGCAGGAAAGTGTGTACTATTTTCGGGGCCGATCTTTTCTAACCCCCTCCTTCCCATTGTGAGGGCCTAATCAGCGCGGCACTGGGGGTTAATCAAAGGAAACACCTTACTGCTGTCACACCCCACCCAGGTAGAGCAGTACAACTTCACCTTCAGACCCTCACAATGGTGTAGTAATTTACACTACAACGGTAACTGGTATTCGTCTTACCACTATCCAACAGACTTTTCTGACATGGCTGGGCCCTCAAGAGAATAAGCATCCCAGCTAGTGTAACTCGTTGGGTTATTGTGATATGTAAGGCCGACCATCACGAAGTACCAGCTACCGGTCAGGACCTATAACAGTAAGTCCACGGGACCCAGTTATTGAATTTCTGGACATAGGAGTGCGAACTACGCAGGTGAGGTCAAATGAATAAGCATACCTGGGTCATACATGCGTATATCGGTCACCTGCAATTTTAGAATTTTGACAGTAGACACCTGTTGTTTGACTTGGCATCAGACCCAAGCGTTGAAATTTTTTATCTGAAATCGATAGCATGGTTTTTGAAGACTATAAATGGCAATTTGCTGACTTAGTCAACAATTGTAGGTTGGTTGAGGAAGTTGTAAGAGGTCCAGTATTATCACCAGGAAGGCAAGTAAGGAAAGTAGGTTAGTCTGTTGAGCGTTTTGTGGTGCCTGAAGCATGCAGTGGTTGGAAACTTCCGGGTGCTCACATAATGGAAGTTGCTTCTCTATGTCACCTGAAAATAGAAAGAGATTTTCTCGTGACGGTAGGGTTCAGGTAGCATCCACTTGATGCGAGTCACATATGGCCTTTTTGATAGTGCTGTTTTGAGAGGAAAAGTACATGCTCCCCAGACCGAACTACAGCAGGACAAAAAGCAGTGTGCTAGATTTCGGTCGACCTTTTTATAACTTTGCTCCTTCCAGTAAGGAAGGTGAATTAGCGTTGACTGACAGCCATCTGCAAAAAATATCTCTGTTATCGTACGCCGTCCAGCAGTAGGACGTTGTCCGTAGGTTTGATGTCAGTCACATGCATAACTGTTTTAAAACTAAGATTTAGGTTTTTTCGTGTTTAAATTAGCCAGAATACGGCAGAGCAGGAAGCAGTGTGTCGTTGTTCGAGTCGGCCATTTATAATTTCACTTGTCTACAGAAAGGCTGCTGAAACAGGTTGTTTGCCATCTGTAGGAAACACTTTACTGCTGTTACATCCAAGCCAGCTTTATTACTTTGGTGTTAGACTCCCGCCATAGTATAAGCTATTTATGCAATGGTGACTGCATTTGGTCGTATCGTAGTCCAAATGACCTTTCTGGTATGGTAGGACCTCAAAGAACTTGTTCCAGCCAGGGTACTTCCCTTAGTGGTTGCGACATGCAAGCCCAACCATATCAAGGTAGGTTTCGGGCTGAAAGGATGCATCATCCCACGAGATCTGTGACTATTATTTTCAGCCTTCGCACGAAAATATGGACTTCCTGGTTAGGGTCTGTGTGGTAATCAAAGTGGTGGGTTGGAGACTTGGTAATGAGGCTCAGAACTCATCTACACGCCAGATGCAAACAGCATATCGTCATATGATAAGTCGATTTCGCTTCATCATCTCTTCCTCCTGTCTTATGACTCCCTGCTGTTTTGACTACCTTCCTTAGTTCACTATTTCTAATTCAAGTATTTTCTACCTTAATGTGCTGATGTTGGGTGTGACGACTTGTACCGTTAGGCGGTGGTGCGAAGGTCTACATCGATAGTGACTTGCTGAACTTTTAATATGATAGTATGTCACCACATCTCAGACTGTTTAACAAGGCACTCATAATATATACAAGCGACCATACTAGTTTTTGAATACAATTGTGCGAAAATTGTAAACTTATAGGCAGAGGATTTCATATGTCAGAAATTCGGGAATACATGATGTGACTGCATGGTACACGAGCACGTCCGAGCTATTCAGTCACCAGACACACACTATGGGGTGACGCGCAGCCAAGTATTAATCTGCGATGTCACATGTCACATAAATGCGTCTGACCGGAACGCAATCAAATGAAAATAATACGTGTCGTAAGAACTTGAAAAACTAGCGAGAACAAAAAAGGAGAGAAGATACATTACCATCAAGATGGAATGAATGCCTCTGTGTGACTGTGACCAACTTTTGCGATAACAACTAGTAATTGATTTGTCTTGCAAACCCCCAACTAGTAAATCTACACCTCTTTAATGAGTTGTGGTCTGGTACTCTAGTCGCCGGACTTTATATCAAAGAGTGCAAGCTCTGAATAACCACCCACATATTGAGGTTTGGACACCAAGTTATGTACTCTTCAAACGCTTGGCCTAGATCATGACATCTGTCAAGCCTTAGTTTACTCACCTACAGTCTCGATGCTAAAAAAAAGTATTACCTCGCTTACAGCTGCTTTATAAACTAATGAGGATTATTAATCCACTTTAAATATAAGGGCTTGGTGAAGTAAAGTTACGACTTGGTACCTAAGTGAAGACCGCGCTGCCAAAGCGTAAAATTACCAGTCCCCAAACGACGATTTCAGGCAATTAAAACAGAGTCGACACAGATTTCACTACAAAAAATCTACATCTCAGAAAATGCAAGCTAAGCCTTCATTTGTTCGACATTATGGTGGGCAACTCAAAAACACTCAACCAGTCGCTTAGTCGACGGTTGATTTCCTAATTTTGACATCTCTACTACAGAAACGTCCCTCGTTAGACAATTCCTACAATACCCGCAGTATTGCTATATGTCACCGAATTGGACCATTGCAGTCAAATCTAACTGGAACTGAGTGCCAGTTTTTCTTAAGAGTGATTACGAGCGTCGGGCAGGAATAGTGAACAACAATTCCTTGGGTTCTACGTCTCTCTTTAGGATTGAAACTCTTTACTAGATCAAGTGGTACTAAATATTCAGGGGAACATGTTTAAGCAGGGACTTCATTATTTGAATATCTTCACCATGGTGAAGAAGAAAAGAAAACCGGGTATTAACAGAGGCAAATCCTTCTATCTTAATAAGGACTTTTTTCCTGCTACTCTTATGGATGAGATTCGTCATTTAAAATTCAGAAAGGATAGGAAACATCATTATAAGATGTGTTCCAGTATATATACTTGAAATCCATTACGCAACAAATGAAATGGGGAGTTAGTTCAAAAGTCACTCTAGCGACGACTGAAATACCTAACTAGATTCCTAAATATTTGGCTGGAACAGCTAATTTTCATGAAAGCAAGACGTCCTATTGGTTATTTCACTTGTTGTTTGGATGGCTTTCGGAGTCACTCGAAACGCCCAGACATTTAAACGACCTAGACCAGTCAAAGCAAGGACTAACGTGCTTTAAGAAGCAAAAAAAAACAGAGGAAAATTCTCATACCCCTTACGAACTACAGCACATTAAATCAGAATTACCGGATTCTGTTAAGATGTACAAAACTCTTTATTCTGACCACTGCAAAATATCTTCTATGAATTGTTTGAGCAGAATAAGAACTATGCAATGTCCAATATTGATAGTGCGAGCGTAGAAAACTGTTAGTTTTTGATCTCTCGCATCTAGCTCTTAGGGCTCGGTTCGAGTTGTTCGATTCACTCCTGCAGTAGACGAGGAAATCCTGTCTGCTTTGCTTTTAGCCTCGGTGAGGTGGATGTTTTGTGGGTTAGTAAGTTGTAATTTGCAGAGTGACTGGGGAGCTACGTGTTGCTTGGATGTTTAGGGGACTGCCGTGACTCCTGTCTGTGTAGGTACCTGAAAGAGAATAGCAAGGTAGTGGCAGAAGAATGAAGAAGAAAAAAGAAAATAGGGGAAGAGAAAAAGTTAAAGAAGGAAAGGAAAAGGGATGGTGAAAAAGAGAAATAAAAGAGAGAGAAGAGTATGTGGGGATTGCCCGAATGGTAGCGTGGGCTCAAGTCCTACAGAAAAACTAGTAGGTAATGTGGGTGTATTAAGCAGACAGATAGTGAGTGGTAGGTAGGATAAATAGTCCAAAAACAACAACCGGTACCTATGACGATTTCTAGATGGGAATTATTATCAGGGTTGGACATAAAACAGGGACTGAGGCTGAACTGAGTATTCAGAGACTGAAATCATCATAAATTATTATTAATTTCACAGACGGGAGTTTACTTTATCATTACTTTTCCCTTGGGTTCCCAATTGACATCGGGCTTCAGTAGCACACCTCCATTTCACTCTCTTCTCTGGCGCGTGATGTCCCCAGTCGGCCTTCCTAGTGTATGCCCGATCCATCTCCGCTTTCTTCTGCATATTCATTGAGTGATAGCTTCTTGGTTGGTTCATTGCCAGAGTTCCTTGTTGCTTATTCTTATCATTCTGGCCATCTTATCCTCAGTGCCAGCATCTAGTGAGCGTAGACGGCAGCTGTTAATGGATGTCTGTAGTTTGTCAGAGGTGCCGTTCGTGACGCGCCAACTCTCTGAAGCATATGGCAGCACTGATGTGGCACTGGTGTTGAAAATCCGGATCTTGTTCTTTGGGCTGAGTACAGCAGATCACCACAATGATTTCGGATTAGTGAAAGCCTGTCCTGCCTTTCCGATCCTGGCTTTGACATCCTCATCTGTGTCTCCTGTAGTTGAAACGATGCCGTCTAGATATATAGGTGGAAGAGGCAACTTCCTCTAGGTTTCTCCCTTTAATGGTGACTGGTATTTGCTGTTGGTGCTGTTGTTGGTCGGGTATCTTCATCACCGTCTTCTCTATGTTCACCTGAAGTCCCGTCTTCTCTGCCTCTTCTGTCAACTTGTTAGTTTTTGCCTGTAGATCTTCAAGTTTGTGTGACATCAGACACAAGTCATTGGCGAAATGCAAATCTTCCAGGATCTTTTCCCCGATCCAGCGTATCCCCCTTTTCTCGCTCCTCACTGTTTGTTGCATGATGCAGTCCACTACAATCAGGAATATCATGGGTGATAGTAGGCGGCAGCCTTGTCTTACTCCTGTCTTCACTTCAAAGGCATCATTGAGTTTCCCACTGAGAATCACTTGGCATGTGGCGTCTTCATATAGTTGTTGAATGGAGTTGATAAAAGTTTGTGGTATTCCGTAGTGGCACCTAAACCGTAGTGTTGAAGCAGCTTCCAAATTACTTCTCAGTCGACGCTGTCAAAATCCTATTCAAAGTCGACGAAGTTAAGGTAGAGGGTTGACTGCCATTCTACACTTTGTTCCATGATGATGTGTGGCGTAGGGCTGCAATCTGATCGTCACATGACTTGTTCTCCCTGAAGCCAGCTGGCCTGTTCCGGAAGTACTTTTGAATCCAGAGCATCCTTCAGTCTCTCCAGGATGACGTGACATAGTATTTTGCTTGATGTGAACTGGAGCGTGATTCCGCGCCAGTTTTTGCAAAACATTAGGTCGCCCTTCTTTGAGAGTCTGACAAGTTACCCCTTCCAATCTGCAGGTACTGTTACAGCCAAAATCACATAACCTTGGCCTGAACGCGGGCAATAACTAGGCGATGCTAACTGATGTGAATCTCAATAGTTCCTACGTTTTACTGTAAAGCCTCCGAACTTCCGCCGGTGACGCACAATCAAAGGTTGTATCAAAATATCAAAGCCCGGTTTGTAGTAATTCGGTGGTACCACCGAAGGAACATTAAGTTATATTAAAATTATAAAAATACCTCAACACTGCTGTCCGGTAAAAATCCCAAACAAACATTCCGGGTGCAAATAAATACTATACGATGAGAACTGGTCAAACTAATACAATCGTTAAGTACCTGGCAGTCAACAAGAACATTCCGACAAAAGAGATCAAAACTCTGTCTACCAGAATCAAGCCAACGAACAAACTTTTCGAGTAGACAGTATAACAGTAAGCTGAACGAAAACAAAATGTTGGGCGCAGTAAAACAACATCGCGTTGTCAACAGTCCAGGGTCACACAATAGGAAAGCGAAAACTTCATGATAAGTCTCAGTCATACGAGAGCAAATACTGGGTGCAAAGTAGAAGAAGACAGTCAAGCAACCAAATAACATTACAACGTCCAGGGCCAAAAGCATACCATCCTTAACGAGGGTAAAATATTCAAACAAATATCAACACTATCACAAAGGGTGATCAGGTGATCCGTTAGAGGTACCTTTCCTTCCTTCCCTCCAAACTCTCTGCAGTAGTGATGTGAGCATATTCGCTGTTGTCCCTGCGCCTGTTTTCAGTGCTTCTGAGGGGCTTCCATCTGGTCCTGCTATTTTCCCGAATTTCAACAGTTTTATGGCATTCGGGACTTCTGCTTTTGTCAGAGGGCCTATGTTCACTGGCAGTTCTGCCGTTGCTTGTGGTATTTCTAGACGAGTCGAAGGTGGTGGTGGTATATTCAAGAACTTTTCGAAGTGGTCAGCCCAATGTGTCCTTTATTTCCCCTCTCTCTTTGGTAACTAGTTTTCGTTCACTATCTTTCATTGGTCCCATCTGAGTTGATCTTTTCTCGGGCAGCAACCTGGCTATTCGCTGTAATGTTGTCGGGTCTCTCCTACCTGCAGCCTGTTCTGCTTCACTTGCAAGTGTGTCATGGGAGTGTCTTTTGTCTTTCAGTGCACTCTTCACTCCTTTGTCCAGTGTAGTGTTTTACACTTTGTACGCAGATAGCCTTTTCTTTGTTCATCCTTGCACTAGTTCATCCTTTGCTTCACCATCCCCCTCTCCCTCCTCTGTCAGCTTCCATGTGTCCGTTAAGATTCATTTACTGTCTTCTTTCTTCTTCATTCCTAATATGGTTATGCAGGTCTCTTTCCACATCTGTTTCAAAGAGTTCCAGTGTTTATCCACTCCCAATCCTCCAGGGATGTTGCTCAGTGTCTCCCATTTTGTTCTGATGGTTGATGTGAAGGTGTCCTTTTAAGTTTCGTCCTTCAGTTTCTGTTCCAAGTTTTGATTTTGAAATGTAGTCGTCTATCACCAACTTCTTTGAAGGTTTTAAACTTGATTTGAGAGGTCCCCCGCACTAGACAATGGTCTGAACCTACATCCGCTCTCCTTCTTGACCTGGTCTTGTGTTCAGTAGGCCGCGCCCCGACTTTCTTGAGATTGAGATGAAATCGATCTGACCTTCAGTGTTGCCGAGTGCTGATGAACTCCATGTCACTTTGTGAGTATTCTATCGTTGTACACACTACGTCCAATCACCAAATTATTAAATGTGCGGAAGTCTGCAGACAGTTCTCCATACTCATTCTTCATTTCACCGATGAGTTCTCTTCCTGTGTTGTCCACTCCCAATTCGGCATTCATGTCGCCCATTAGAATTTTGATGTCAGCAACTGGAGTCTTGTCTGGTACTGACTGCAGTTGTCTGTAGAATTCCTCCTTCTTCCCTTGGTTTGCACTATTTGTTGGCACGTAGCGTTGAATGATTGTGACTTCCCTTCCTTTTGAGTTGAATCTTACTGTCATGATCCTGGTCCTGCGGCAGGAGATTGGTTCCCACTCCATCAGAGAGAGCCTTCGATGCTCTCGGAGACATTATGATAGCCACTCCAAAACTCAGTGTGCTTGTGGTTGACGTCTGGGTGACAATGTCGGAGTAGATTACTGACTCTTCAGTTAACAGTTTGAGGAGTCCAGCTCCATTCCACAAGCTCTCACAGATTCTAAGCAATCCCATGCCATATTTCCTCATCTCTTTCGCAATCTAGGAAGCCTTGCTAGGTTCGTAGATGGTGCGGACATTCCATGTCCTCGTCCTTACTTTCGCTTTCATCGAGAGAAGACACATCGATCAACTGGCTTCCGAAGGCTTTCATCAGCCGGCATCATTTCGTCGCTCCGATTCCAGCAAGGAGTGCTTTCGAGTTTCTCTAGGGATTGGGTTGCTTTTACGGTGTTGGGTTGCCAGCCACATGCCGAACTTTTCCTCTTTATCCGGGCCTGGGACTGTCTGGCGACTAATGGATCAGTTAACCTGGTGAAGTTAGACTACTTTAGTGTTACGTGTTAAATCAGAAGCAAAACGTGTCTGGGCGAAACGTGTAAATTTCCGGGTAGGCAGATCAAGTTGGCCCGGGGGTCGCTACAGTTCACCCTATCAACGTAGGAGTGCGTCCTTCTCCTAACTTTTCCGCACTTCAGAATTTCCCCGAAATTATGTACATCTCTGCAGGTATTCCCCAAAAGATTATGCATTTTTCTTCAGGATTTCGCCTGAATCACTAGAATAATGGCACAAACTTGCGGGTTCTTGCCCAGTATCACATGTGATTCTCGGAAATTCAGTGTTTCCTCGTGCTAACCCAAAAGGCGTGACTAGGTGCCGAGTCACATGTAATTCAACGGTCCTTAAAATAGGCTACACAGACAGCATCGTATCCGCTATGTCACATGTTGTATCCAAACTGAAAGAAATTTCAGTCCCGGATACCGAGTACGACGATGCATTCTTCGGGGACATTGGAGCTAATTTACTATCTCCTGATCCTGAAAGACAAAACCAAGATTTTATCCACCACTTTCTGCACGAGAACGTAAAAATGGATGTGGATATAAGGAGGCAAAGTTCCAGCGTCCAACATCAGTAGTGAGAGTAGAAAAAAGGTGTAGCTTTCGAGCCGTCGCTTCTAGATCTTGAGTCCCACTCCTTTCGGTGGCCGCGGAAGCCTTTCCATTTTTCCTGCTCATAGCTCAGGAGTTAGTGATTGTTATTTTGAGGTATTTGTTTGGAAACTGTAGTTTAGTTTGTTTGGGGAGGTAACGGAGCTGCTGATAAGATCAGTTAACCTTTTGAAATCCGTTCTTGTAAGCACCTGCAAGTAAGTATTAAGCGTTACTTGAAAAGTGCTGGAAACAGGGTGAGTGGTGAATGAGAAAAAGATGAGCGAAAAGTACTCGTGAAAAATGATCATAATAATGGCTTTAATCTGAAAGCTGGTTCAAGAATGGTCTACAGATTTTTCAGCATGTAATATAGCATCAGGTAGACAGAGACAGTGTGTGTATACCCGGTGGTCCCTTGTTTCAATCTAGCCGTGGTCCAGATTTTCATCTCACTTTCATTCATCACCCAGTACAATAATATGTATACATAGCGAAATGAAATAAGTGCAAATTACATATGAAATGACAAGTGTTGCTAGTAACGATAAGGAGAGGGGATGTGTCTCATTACAAATGCTATGGTTGGAGGATAGAGGGGTGGATGAGCATACCCCCAGCTGCTACCAAGGAATGTCCTCCGTAAGCTGCTTATGCTCAAGTACTTATCCAGCGGTGAAGCTGCAGCTTCTTCCTTTGGCACAGCTTTCCACACTCTCACCCCACCCTACAGTGGGATCCCTCTAAGACTGTCCCTGCGGGCGGATAAGCTAACCTATTTGGGTGGTCCACTTGGCGACTGGTCTCGTAGGGTGTTAGTAGGTCACCTCTTTACCTTCGATACCTTAACCCAACTACCTGGTAACTCTATGCGGTTGGGATATAAACTAGAAACATTTCCGGCTACCTTATGGTAGCATTTACATTTTAGTGTACTCTATTTTTCCTGCCGACATTGTTTTTTCTTGATATTACTGTACTTCCCTATGCCATTCGTGATGCTTCTAGACTGTGACAGTTAAGAGCTTCTAGGTATGGGTTCTATAGGTGCACTTGGTTCTTCCGCTCATGGGTGCTTATAGAAAACTAATAACTTGGCTTAGAGATTATCGTTACTCCAGGTTGCAGTCAGAGCTGGCTCCTGTCCACCTAATTGGTTCCCGATGCTGAGTGGTGTGCCTCAAGGTTCTACTCAAGGCCTACTACCGTTTCTTGCCTTTATCACTGGCCTACCAGAATCCCTTAATTCTCATTCCCGATTATATACCCACGACCTGAAAATTTGGAGGGCAATGCGCGTGACAACGGATATTTTGTTCTTCCGGGAGAACCTTACGAGAATCCTTTATTGGTCTGCAGAAGACCTGCTTCCCCTTGACTACAAGAAGTACCGGATAATGATAGTTGACACACATAAGAGCGGTCCCAGCTCCTACTCTCTGAGTGAAATAAATATCTGCCATTCCAATGTGGGACAAGATCTAAAAGTTACACTAAGTGACACGCTAGGAGCCTCAGTCCACTGTCGCCTTGCAGCCAACAAGTCCTATGGAGTCATGGGGTTTCTCTCACGAACTTTAGGGGGTTTAATTCCTCCTCTTTCCACTGCGGTGTACGGTCTGTACGTCCTACCCCATCTGGAGAAAGATTCGCTTGTGGTGTCCCCAAAACCTGAAGAGGGGCATATCCATCCTGGAGCGGGTACAGAGAAGGGCTACGAAGAAGGTGATTGGGTTACGGCACAAAACCGTACCCAGACCGTTAAGTTGCTCTCAAGCGGCATCCAGTACAATACCGGAGGGCCAGGGGGGTGTGATCATGATGTATGACGCCCATAATCCTTTCCACTCTAACCGATCCCGTCTAAGGTTTACCCGGAAACGCCACCTGAGGCGTCACCCGTTAAGAATGGAGCATGTGAGAGCACACACAAAGATCCACGCTAGCTCATTCGCGGTTAGAGTCGGCAAACTGTGGAACACCCTTCTCTCAGCACCTGTTGCAGTCCCGCCCCCTGATACTTTAAAAAGGAGGTTGGGCGCACACCTTCAGTCCTACGGTATCAATGGGCTGTACTCGAGAAGCCTTCTGCCGTCTGCAGATCAGGTGCAGTAATACTACCTTGAGACCAGACTAATTAATAGTCGTTTATCCCCATCCATTCAGGTTTTTCGGAGCCACGAGGATAATCGTGACCATCCGAGACAAAGAGCGTATTCCAGTGGGACGGATGTAGAACCCAGGCAACCGCAGCTTGCCAATTCTACAATACGAAGTTAGAAGTTTGACAGTCATACTATTTTGATTCTTACGCACCTCAGCGTTTTATTATAGTCGCACTTGTTACCCCCATTTATGCTCGTGAGCCTTCTACTGAGCCGAACGCCGGACAAGATATTTCAAAATTTCAACTATCAGTCACTTTTCCTCCTCCACTGCGACTCAAGAGAGAAGACCAGTGGGTCAAAACCGTTTTCAAATAAACGGTCTGAATTATGTATGATTACAGCTGAATTACATGTTCACAACATTCAGTATTTCGTCTTACTTTGTGCATAGAAACTGGGATGATCCACAATGGTCGATTTCCCCTAACTTGAGTTGTTTTGGAAGCGACGTTTGCACGGAAACGAGTGAGGAGCCAATAGGTATTGCCTTCGCTGAGTTTTGTGGTAATACTGTAAGAACGATCACTTTTGCAACGACTTCCAGGGCGAATAAAACGTCAGCCGGCGATGTTTATCTGAGATTCCCACCTCCATTTCTTCTGCCCTTTACAACAGTCTCATACCTGAGGTACACTTTTCAGACTCCGAACGGCAATCTATAGGTTTGACGTAGGCGATGATCCTTCGGAATATGCAAAGGATTGCAATGTTAAAATACATGCGGGAAATAATTGTATGCAGGTGTGTTTACTCAATCCTCGTGTCTAATCAGAATATGCACGAGGAACCCAGGGTTTTACACATAATAGTAGACGTGATACTCCATATACACGTATAAATACAGACTCTCAAATAGCTTCCTTGTATCTTGGTTCCTTTTTATTTGTTTCCACTATTGTTGTGAACAGAGTTTTGAAAACCTGTCATTAGATTGGCACTGCATCGTTTCATCGAGCCTTTCCCTAAACATCACTGTTTCGGTCCCAGGACACTCCTACGCAATCGTGCAACCGTGACAAACTACTTTATAATATCGGATGAAGATCCCTACAAACCCTCTTGAGGCTTGATCGTCCACCGTTACACACAGCTACGCATTTACTATGGCGTTTTACTCCTGAATGGTTGATTGGTGCCATTTCGTCCACTAAGGCCGTAAACAACATACAAAAATGCAGAATGATACCTACAGCCCATCTGCATGCGCGGAATCTTTGAGAAGACTTCGAACTTGAACGGAATTTGATGGCTGTCAGCCGGGTGACCAAGTGTGATGCAAGGCTTTATTGCGGCTGCAATGTACATGTGTTCGCTTTTTAATGAACGAAGAAAAATAAAACGTTTCACCAGGGAGGAGTTGGATAGTTATCATTATTATTCATCATTGTCTGTACAGTGTATCTTGACATTTCAATGAACCTGGGGATGCAAGTCTTTTTAATAATACATAAAATTTGCCACAGTACTTCTCCCTATGTTCGTAATCTTTTTAATGACAACCCGTGAGCAACCAAGCCAGAATTACCTCCATGAGAATGAGCTCCCTGAATTACTTTCCCTCCTCTTTTGCATGATGCCTTTACACATTCACTCAGCACCGTTTTCATTTCTGCCGAAAACAAGATGTTTATCAAGAGCGCAAAAATTCAAAACGCAAGCAAAAGTGCATTATTTGTATGTGACGAAGAACTTCTCCCTTTCAGACTCGGGGTTTCCACTACCTGGTATCAAGAAGAGATGGCAGACAGCAGTACCAGGGATGTTTTGCCACAAAATGCAATAACCATACCCGTAAAACTGATTTGCACTTGTAAATTCGGGAATGAATATCATTATTACTACTTTGACTGATCTGGGTATGTGTATCTGAAGCGGGGATTCCGCTGCTATGCAGGTGAAACTGGGCGATGAGTGGCGGCAGTTCGTTGGCATGTGCCCAGCAATTAAAAACCGCAGGATTGAAAGCATCCACTGATACCGTGCCAGATTTTCTACCTGTCAAGTATTTCTAACTTTTATTCGTCCACTTTAAAGCCTGTACTTTACTGACGCTTAAAGGGTGGAACAAAGATTACTTCTGTCCTAGGAGGTTGCTGGAACATTGGTAACCTTCGATTCCCCGGGGCGAAGGTAAGAAAGACAATCAAAAAGTTTTCGTATCTGGAACGGAGGAGCTTCCGAAGCTAGTACAACTATAAGCTCCTACGAGGAAACGAAAATTTGGGTCTAGATTCATCCGTTCTCATAGTGGTGCTACTTGGACCAGGGCTGATATCAGTACTACCCTAATGAGTTACATGTAAAAGACAACTATGCAAGCAGAGGTCATTGCAGAAAACAATGACGACACGAACCGTACTACCAAATCCATTTTGTATGCCATAGCTAACATGTTTCAAACGGTTTGTAGCGAGAAAAATAGAATGTCGGCGAATAAGTAAGAAAAAACTCTGAGATGAGTATGCAGTAGGCAAGCGACGAAGTAGGTGATACAGTGTTCCCCGACATTCTGTTTCGTCTGTCCTAGAGAATTTCGAATATAGTTTGTTGTTTCTTGTTACTCTTTCGATACCTTTACACTTTCAAACAATTTTCGTGGGTTAACGTGTATACGGGAATTGAATTTTTCAGTGCATGCTGGCTGGGAATTTAGGCCAAAGGAAAAACTAGTCCAGTTAGAGGAGCGCTGAATGACTTAGCGACGAAGTCCTATTAGTTATCCGAGACGGTACGCACGGTGGCCAGCGTATGTAGACAGCTGTTAGTCACTATCACCAGATACTCCCCCACCTAAAGTACTCTGATATGCCGAAGTTAGAGTATCTTCCCACTGGTCGAGAAGTACAAATTTTATGAGTGATGCCAAGGAAGAATGGGTTGCGTCGTCATCAGACATGCCACCTTCAGTCAGTGAAGAGATGTGGCATCTCGTCATACTAATCTGCTGGAGACGAAGCATTTTTCTTTTCTTATGGTACCTTTGAGATGTTCGCCGCAAGACCTCTATGGATGTGCTGTAACACACAGAGACGTGTGTACAGTCTTGAAGCCGAGAGACCTGCTGCACGCATCTTTTCTTGACCTAGTTGAAAGGTGGCCGAAGGGGGTGTATAGGAAGTTTATGGTCGTGAAAATGATCATGGATACCACAAGTAATCGGTTTACTGCAGTCTACAGCTACCAGTTCATCGTGCAAAAAGAGTGTACTTCTGTGAAGCAAGTCAGCTGGTGCACATCACATTTTCGCTTCAAGTGTTAATCGGACACCGAGAAGAACTAGCGACGGACATCCGCCAGACTTCATGCCTGTAAAAATGGAATGCATTCAGGTACACTAAGCCGTGTAGATAAATACTGTTACCATCCACGTCACCTCCTGCAATCTATGATAGAAAAGCTTCATCCTCCCACTCCGAAGTGTTTGAGATATAGTGATTCGAACGTGCTCGCGCCGTGGCAGGTTCATGAACCTCAGGAAATTGGCAGCTTCAACTCATTCACCCTGGTTAGTTCCCACGGTAAAAGGGCATTTTGACCGTGAAACTCATCCTTCAAAGAAAACTCCTTTGGCTGTTTCAGTTGATCGAGATTGCCTCTATTTAGGAGAGTAGAATAACGAGTGGGATGTGAAGGGAGACCAGTGATGTCCAGGTGAACATGACTGAGCGGTGGATACGGTATGGTTAAAGTTCACGATGGTATAACGTTGTGTCAGTTTGCTGTAAAACGCTGGTTTTGGACATGTGTAGTTCACCTTCGGACACCATAGATAATGCCTGAAAGAAAAATTTAGTTGATGTTACCGTGTCAGTAGCACCGATACAAAGGTGGCTGGGAGCATCGAAGGCAGATTTAGAGGCAGCGGAGGAATCAGCAGTCTCCGGACTTCCTGTGAACATATCATCTACGGGTACTTACCACATCCTAACAAGGTTGAGTGCTGAAGTCTTCCACTTGCTAGCCTGAATGTCAAACTTCAAAGACCTTCCTGAAGCCAACCGTCGGCGTCAACCAAGCTGTGTAAGCGTGAAACAAGACATCTTCCATGGGATCACATTTGCCGGAAAACTGGTGAACCTACCCCAAGCAAACATCAACCAAACCAAGATTCTTAATGTGCTTTTGACCACTCAACCTAGCAAAATTGTAACCTGGAAAAGTCAGTCAGCGTGAGTGACCTTCCGGAGAAAAATTCAACCCAATGGAAGAGTTGGCACGCAAACGTACAGTGCCACCTACATTTATTATTACGGAAATCGGTACTGCGCTTGTAAAACATTTCACCAACTGTAGGGCATCCGATGCTTCTCACTCCCTTGATATTTTCTGGCTAACCGAAGTGCTGCATGAGTAGCTGGCCTCTTATGCATAAAAATTGCACCGGAAAATATTTTTGAAACAGTCTGGTCGGCTGAAATAAGCAGCATCCCAACGCCTTACTGTAGGTGTTTTGTTTTTCGCTGGCAGACGACGGTAGAAGTATAAAAATGGAAACCAGCAATTTGGAGATTTGACGACTATAATTCTGAACAGACTGACTGCAGAAAGAAAGTCTTAGCGGGTAGTTCATCTATCGTATTGCTGCTCGCAAGCGACCGGCTCAAAGTTTGGTCTTTGCCTCCTACTCATAATCTCCATCTGGTACAAAAATCAGAGCTCGTATTTTATTTCACATTGAACAATTCCTGTTTGAACCTCCAAGAAGTGTACCTGAATACCAGATTCTGCCGAAATTAAACACGGCACGAAAATGACTGAGATATGAGTCACTGACACATGCTGTAAAACCTGGTTGTTATCAGTCACGGTCTTCAGCCTGGAACATTCACCGGTATCACAGCGACAATTCCAAAAAACCATACAACATTGAATGCCAGCCAGTTTACGGAACTTCTCGCGTTTGTGGCGCCACACACTTCCCCAAAATTAATAGCCTAGGGTTTGACGAGATTCAACATTGATGCTGACCTCGATAGTTTAACTGGAATCGCTAAGCTGAAGGCAACCGGTCAAGCGTCCCCGCCATTTGGCACGCTGTCGTGTTACATTGCACTTCTCCTAGTCGACTCTCTAGACAGCTAGTTGGAACGCATCGGCATCTCGGCCTGACTTCGCAAATATACTGTTCCATCCGACTACGCTATTGTGTTACTTCTTGATCTCGTATTCGTGGGCGTATAATAATTTAGAATGATTAGTGTTCGGTCTTTGCGTCTGTCAAGTTCGCACCAAGACAATTCCTAAATTGGTGGGCCCAACGTGATAACATATCCCAGCTTATAACAAATCTTAAATTGGTGAGCCTGTTCCATTTTATACTTGTATATCATTTTCATTTTGATGACCGTTATATAGCCATATACAACTCTTTCTCATGTCCGACCATACTCCGAAGCTTATCCGTATTAAGCCGACTACGAACACTATCCAACTTGTGCCAAATTGGCCAGACAATGCAGAAACATGGTTTCTGTATGCCCATGAAGATCTTCGAGAACAGGGAGTCGTAGATCCTCATTCTCGACTTCTCGCCTTCATTTATCGCTCAAAAATTCTGGGCGGAAAGTAATTTCGTTGAAATGTTCCCTGCTGAAAATTCCATACCGCATCCTACGTGCTTGGAATCGAGTGAATATTATCATACCAGATTTGTGTCAAAAAGCCCACTTGGCATGAGTTTCCAGGAATTGTCTTGGTGCGAACTTGACAGACGCAAAGACCGAACACTAATCATTCTAAATTATTATACGCCCACGAATACGAGATCAAGAAGTAACACAATAGCGTAGTCGGATGGAACAGTATATTTGCGAAGTCAGGCCGAGATGCCGATGCGTTCCAACTAGCTGTCTAGAGAGTCGACTAGGAGAAGTGCAATGTAACACGACAGCGTGCCAAATGGCGGGGACGCTTGACCGGTTGCCTTCAGCTTAGCGATTCCAGTTAAACTATCAAGGTCAGCATCAATGTTGAATCTCGTCAAACCCTAGGCTATTAATTTTGGGGAAGTGTGTGGCGCCACAAACGCGAGAAGTTCCGTAAACTGGCTGGCATTCAATGTTGTATTGGTTTTTTGGAATTGTCGCTGTGATACCGGTGAATGTTCCAGGCTGAAGACCGTGACTGATAACAACCAGGTTTTACAGCATGTGTCAGTGACTCATATTCTCAGTCATTTTCGTGCCGTGTTTTAATTTCGGCAGAATCTGGTATTCAGGTACACTTCTTGGAGGTTCAAACAGGAATTGTTCAATGTGAAATAAAATACGAGCTCTGATTTTGTACCAGATGGAGATTATGAGTAGGAGGCAAAGACCAAAATTTGAGCTGGTCTGTACTGAAAACACACATATTTATGTTTAGGAGCATGAAGAAAAAATTAAGCGGCTTTTTTCCGTGGAATTCTTGAAACGTTTATATACCTCGGCATGTTTACGAAGTGGTATACTGGGAACTGGGGCAGTTTGATCGTTATTAACGTGATGAGTATATCGTGGCTTAGCTGCAGCAGCTCCACACTACACGTTTTTCTGGTACTGTGTATGAAGTGATCTTTTCCTTTTAAAGCTACTATACAACAACTACAACTCTTAAATGACACTGCTTTCGCTTATACGAGAGGTACCTGAAGTCTGTGTATAAATACTGCCGTTTGGATTATTGATAATTTTAACTTTTAAATCAATCGAACACAACAAACTGTGAGCTGGAAATGCATTGATATAGACATACACGTTGGTTGTATAACTGTGGATACTTTGTTGTTACTCCTGATTGTATAAACTGGCCCTTTGTGGTTAGCAAGGCTAAATGCTGAAGATCATTCTAAGGGACAGATAGTTAAGTTCCTAATTGGCAAACTATGTGGATGGATTATGAACGTTGGTTGGTTATAACGCAAACTTTGAACGCTGCACGCTTTTGATATTGGTAATGGAACCTGTCTATGTGACGGGAAATGAAAGTCCATGCCTGTCTCATGGATTTCAGCAAATTTTAATAAGAATATGCACACCGATGACTTGTTACGTGAATTAATTAATACTAAATACCAGTTTGTAGACTTCCAAAAATTATGAATTTGACGGTGCTTGTAAACTGGTATCCCTCTGTTAAACCCATTGTGTGAGGATAATATTTATTATTATCTAAACTTTAACACTGTGTGTACGCTGAAAAGTAATATTTCCTTGTTCATTTCATAACTAGCAGGATCTTCTGCTATTTTTAATTGAGTTTAATGACATTCTGTCCGTACCACTCGGGACTCGTAAAGTCTTTTAGATATTTTGAGATGTATCAACGTGATGAAGCCTGTAAACTGGCTTCCCGCTTGTTAAACTTTTTAATGTGGAAATTAAACACTTATTTATTATTTATCTCACCAGGCAGAATCGACACGCGTTGCAAGTCCCTGAGGACCAATTTTACTAAGGAGTTCACGAACTTCCATGTTACTTTCCAGCTGTCTCAAACTCACTCTGAATGAATCTCCAAACTTTCTAAGCCATGAAGCACAGGTGCCACTAGAGTCTGGGACAAAAATAATTTGTATCACTGGCTACAGATTCCAACCGATTCTTTCAGTGTACAGGGGACTGGATGGTTACAGAAACGATGTCTGAGTTAATCTCATTATGGCCTTTCTCCGCGACACTGCACAGTGCTTGAACTGCAGTTGTATAATTAGCTGCACATCTTCGAAAGTGAGACATGATTTCGATGATCCATGACCGAATTACGTTGCGTCATGAGATTTCCCTTAACTGGTAAGTTACCAGTTAGGACCTCGTTACGAACCCACAACACTGAAACACATGGAAATGCATACAGATCACTGGGATATTGTCTACACCACTGTTAGTTACAGAAGGTGATGGCAACTAGGTAGGATTTTTTGTTCCTTAAAGAGGTCAAAATCAGCCCAAATGCAACCTTGTATAGTTATGCTATCGGACCAATGGCTGGCAAACTTATTATAGAAAAACTGTCTTCTTAGACGCTGGTTAATTATGGGCCTATAAAAGATCACTGACGTGACCAATGGCCAAGGTTAGTAATTGATGAATATAATAACAACAATGCCTTTGACCAAGGTTAGTGATGAGTTAACAAGACGGAAGGTTAAGGCTGAGCAATTAGTTCAGATTTGGTTGTGAAATAATCGACTTTCTGTCTGTTCTAACACTCAAGACTGCACTAAAGTTCACATTGGGTTTGTGCTTTCTGAGGAAATGTTTGGTGAGAACTTTGATCCACGCTACCCCAGAGGAATCAGGAGATTTAAACTCAGAATTTCTCTTCCAGAAGTCGTGGCGGGAATCTGTTTCGAGTTTTTAAAAAAAAACTCAAACTTGTGGGGGTGTGTGACCATTCCGCAACGTTTGAGCAATCCTACTCAACTTGATGTGCTTTAGCACCTGCTTAACCAGTACCTTACCAGACGTGTAAGTACTGATAACGAAGCACAAATCAAAACAACTGGTTTCAGGAATATATTTGAAGAGATATACTTGTTTGGAATGAATGCAATAGTAATGAGTAGGGAAAAAGTTTATTCAACTTATCTGGCTAGTATGGCTGAACCAGGGACTCTGAGTGCGTGCGTGCCGGCCAGGACAAAGGGAGCGCAAAGTGGCGCCGTATGCATGATCGTTAAAACAAAGCTTAAAATACCTAAGCATCCGGTGGCGAGCCAGAGGTCTATTTATTTAAGCCCTAGTTGTATTTTGGCGCCTGGAAGGTGCACTAAAAAAGGTTCGTATTTCACTGTTTTGCAGAACGTCTGTGTTCATGTACTTTACTTCTACTGATTGGTTACCAGCAGCATCAGTCTCAGAAGAGGCCTTATAGCAATTTCATGCCCACACTGTCAATTAAGTCGCTTAAAACAAAACTGAACAAAATACCCTATATATTCAATAAAGGATTGATTTGAAATTCTGACTCTCTTCACCCTCAAACGCCTCAGTTGCGGCTTAAAATAATGTTTCCAATGGACGTGGAACCATTCCGCAAGGTCTGGATGTGAATTGGAAGAGGTCAGTTGGTTTGCACTAACTCTTAAAAGGATATTGGATATTCAAAGTTGACCTTCAGAAGATGAAACATTTCAAGTATGAGTGATGATGAGCGTGGATGAAGGCGATTCAGTTGAGGTCTCCAGAAAGACGAAGACCAAGGGTAGGGGACAACAAAAAACCGAGGACTCATCTGAGAATAAGATGGATGTTGATGAATGTCAGGTCAAGGATGAAGTTTACATTCCAGGTCGATCACGGCCACTTGAAGATGATGAAGAGTTAGTTATGGATAAAAATGCGTACACAATGTTCCTCGAGCTAGAAGTGGAGTCTTCCAGTCTTAGCTTTGATATTCTAACCGACAACCTTGGTCCGAGCCGCTGTGTTGAGTTGAATGGTGCCGCACACAGCGCTTGTATCATAGCGGGGACCGAAGCATCTAAGGGTAATCAAAATAAATTGGTCGTCATGCGCCTGTGCAACATGATTCCATTCAAAAGAAAGGTTGGTCACCATTTTTGTGTGGTTGCATCATCATGCAGATTCCTATATTTTCGCTTATCCCCTTTTTGAACTTATGGTTGACCTGAATCTTAGTGATGGGAATTCGAGGATGAGGAGTCAGGTTGTAAATGCTGTATAGGATAATCCAGGATACTAGTTCACAGTCTTATGATAACTGGACACTTAGCTGCTGACGAATCATAGCGTAAACTACGGTATCAGTTATTTGCAGATCGTATTGCTTGCAAGGAGTTTAAATTACCGATGTGGTATACTAATGGCTAGTGCCTGACACTAAGAAAGGTATCTCCAAGTTTTGTTGCTCCAAGTGTGACAAAAAGACATACGAGAACAAAACCTCTATTCAAAGGATCGTACTAACTTACTAGCATTTTATTACTACGCTAAGTTAAAGCATCTATAATATTAGCAGGAGCTCTTAAGGATGCTGTAAAACTTTCTTTGGTGTAGTGGTATCATTAGTGCAGAGATATTTGCTTCAAAATAATCAACAGACTGAATGTGAAGTTTGGAGGAGTAGGCGTTTGTGTGATAATACACGAATGTCATGTTCCAAAGTGTAAATATAGCGGAGGGTGAGTTAAACAGGACTGGGTCAGTTGCATACACCTGGTATATGCGATGGAAGTACGGAAAACACTTTCAATGTCTAAAGGATATGTCCAAATAATCTACCCTGCTACCAGTTATAGAAAAGTGAGTAGGATCAGGAAATACCATATGGATAAATGTTTGGCGGTCATACATACCGTTAGCTGAATCGGGTTACTCTTCACTAAGTTATCTTTCACTAGAGGCATTTAATTGGTCTGACACTCGTTGCACACAAGAACACTAAGAATATGTAAAGACGTAGAAAGTTCGTAAGACCTTTAACACGGTTACGCAGGGATGTGATATTGTCTCAAATGGATGAGTAGAATGGTGGACAGTGGTGTGGTTTCTAAGATGGTGGACCAATTGAAAATCTAGATATTATTTCTCATATATAACAGGTTTACAATTTGTGAATAAAATAACGTTTTTCTTATTAACTATAATGCTTTTCACCTACTGGATCCTGATTGGTCGGTGCATATTTGAATGTGATTGATAGTAACTCTAGTTCATTTGAAAAGAACCTAATTCAGATCAAGTTGAAAGTCGACCACGCAACATCTACGAATATAAGAGGAGTGACTTTACTTAAAGTATTTGTGACCTCAATCGGCGACTGAGATATTTATGTGGCTTTGAATCGAAAAACTTATTCATAAACATGTACGACAATTTTACAATTTCGACTTTCATATCAGGTAGCTTTCCTGGTGTGTATGTATATTGTTCTGCAGCACATATAATTCGTCCTTTCCACTCTTCATATTAAATACGCTTCCTTGTGGAGAACCAAGTTGGTGTTTTTGAACGACCTAATAGTTTTGACTATTTCGACATGAAAACAACATTTCTGTTTGTCTTCGGATCCACATTTGCTCTTAGTACAAATAGTTGCTTCGCCATCCTGATGCTCGTTACTGCATGAATTTTAGGTGTAATGTGACCCAAAACTTCGGATTTCATTTATAGTTCAGTTTGTTCGTCAACCTCAGATATCTTAGTTATTACCTTCTGTGAATAGTGAGTCGTAAAATAAAATGACCTTTTGTAAACATGCTGTTAATTTAAAGTAGTTTTTGTAGGGACCATGCAAATTAACATCAAAAATAATTGCCTAACAAAAATTTTCTTAAAGTGGTTTCGTTGATCTCATAACTCTAAATTCATGAATTCCTTCCTGTTTCTTCATTTGGCTTTCTACTTTTGATTTGCTCTTTTAACTACTTGTAAACGAGTTCCGGTACTTTCTAGCCGTCTTATCTGTTTGTTGTATTTTTACAAACTTCTTAGTCCGTGATAATCTTTGGTGCTTTTGTAGCATCGTCTTAGACCCACCACTTTAGTTGTCTAGGAATGAGGCGTAAAGTATTCGGCTAGTTCAGTCAGTGAGATCGTAGGTTTCTATCCAGTCAGGTGACGGGTACATGTTATGCATGCCTGGTCACCATCGATTCCAATGTGCAATATTGGCTGAAGTATATTTAGCGTCCAAAAAAGTCAGGGGCAATTGAACCAAAAGAGTTGAATCCCCAACGTTTGACTGTTAATCTGGTCCATATAAAAAAACTCGAGACTCCAGGTTGGCGTCTGTGTGACAACCGAAACTTTCGAAAGGACATTCTAGGTGATTTGGCTCAGATTTGATCTCAAGGGTTCAGATGCATCCACCCATTACTTTCGTGCTGATATTAATATATTTTTTTTAACCATATCACTCCCTCTGTTCTGGTGACTTTCTACCACTTTTGATGCCCTAACGGGGGTGGTAACTAGAACCATTGGATAGTGATTTCATGTCTCACATACAGACTGATTGACTGACTGAATACTGTGTATAGGTTAGTACAGAGTAACAACAACCAGTGGTGTACACTAAGGACTCACACTGTCGCCATTTCTGTTTGGCTTCGCCATCGATAATGATGGAAAGAAGCAAAATATGACCCCACAAAGATTAACTAGTTTAGTTGGAGTAATCTTATCGTGCTGATCAAGGTTCTCCATTTGAACTTATGCAACGGTTTCAGAATGCATGCCTAGTCATTATCTACACAGTCGCGCGGTTAGTTTAAAGTAGATGTGGGGGGGGGGAAGGAGGTAAAAGGTTAAAGGTTCCCAATTACAGCATCAGTCCATTAGGTCTGTGACCGAGAATCAATCTCAGGGTTGAAAATTTATCCACCCATCCTTTTATCCTTATTGTTTGGTCGTGTTTCTTTATTATCTTATCCATTCTTTCTCCTATCTGATGAGTTTCTACGGCGTCTGACTATATATTTTCCCCATATGTTTATCATTCATTTTAATGCTTTGACAAGGTGATGTTGGGGTGTAGGAGCTTAGACTGTTATGCGGTAATATCAAGCTCCACATTAATACAGACTGGGAAACTAAGTTTATCCGCTTAAGGACCGATAAAACTTCCATTCGGTAATTACGTTGCTAATGCTACTTCTAGTTTTCGATGTACACAAGAGTATTACAATCTATTTCCAGTTGATCTCTATGCAACTGCTTTATTAGTGGTAGTATTCTTTATTAACTGTTGAATAACTTCAATTGTCTTCTGTAGAATTCTGCTGACGAAAGCGAATCCGATTCAGAGAATGAAAGTGATTCTTCAGAGGAGGATTTAGATGCAGAACCTGAAATCGAAGCTGCAACTATCTTACATCCAGGTACAGTCAACCGAGTTCGAGCCAAGCAGCATATGGGTCGGTATCTAGCTGCGTCATGGTCAGAAAATGGATCGGTTAGCATTCTAGTTTTTGACGTTCGTTTGAGTGTGCTTGTCGTGTCATACTGGTTACGCCATTTATTCAAATTATATATGAAAACTAAATTCCCAACAGTATTGGTTTCGGCAAATGCAACTATTGCACATAGTATAGTTATATTTTTGTGGTCTTGGCACTGAACTGGTGGTAACTGTTAGTTCATGGGTCCGTATTCACTACATATAATTAGGTTTGGAAGGGAACACTAATACAATTTACTTGGTGGTGGGTAACAGTGGAATCCAGCACGGGCGTTTGATTTTATTTGGGACTCATCAACTGGATGTGCCTGCACCCCAGTGAGTAATGGTGTTCTCATTGAAACTCGAACCCCGCACCCATCCACTCTGGAAATGATAATACTAATACCCGTTGTACGAGAGGTGATCCTCATGCCTCAATCACCTACTAGGCAACGCTTTGGTGTTTGAAGCGATGCGTGCAGAGTTCGAGTCTTAGTTGGAACACTGTCACTCACTAGGGTGCAGGTAGAACCGAATGGTAAGTCCTGAATTGGACGAAACACTGATCCTGGGTTCCAATACTAACCACCTCGAAGTAAGTCATAATGATGAATAATCAGGCAATATCGAGCCATGCGTTTTGGATCTCCTATACCAACAGAGATCGATCAATTCGATCCAGCATAAAAACGAGGAATCGCAAGTATAAACAAGTAATAGGAATAGTAATAGTTTATTCTTGCATTTATCTAGCATTCTACTCAAATGTTTATTCACATAGAATTAAAAGAGATCGAGAAATATTCACAGCGAGTTTGTAGACTCCAATCTTTTTGTCACGACCTTTGCACAGTATGTTTGTAGTGTAACGCATCATTAAGATTGGAGGTCAGTTATGTATCACTAATCTGTATGAGTTGGCCATAGACTAACAAAGATTGTTTTCTGTCGTACTTTTACAAGGGATTCAATATAGTTGGTAAGAGTATCCAAGACAGCTTCAGTTCTTAGACTAATGTTAGTGTACGGTAAATTTTCAGCCTCCTGAACTTACAAACAAATAAAGTAATCTAGTGTCAAAAATATGAGGAACTGGTGACTCAAGTTTATTTTGTATCTATTAAATACTACTATTATTTTATTATTGCCTATTATCGGTTATATTGGATGGCTTTTAAAATGTAGAATTAGCTGATTCCGTTTACTCTTTTTACAGATCAGAAATACAGTCATATTTTTCTGTTACTTAGGTTTTCATATGGGATCTGACCAGGCCTCTTACTGCTGTGAATGATTCAGCTGTTATGGCACAGTATACTCGCCAAAACGAATCTTCGTTGCCTATATTTACATTTAAGGGTCATGCTTCAGAAGGCTTTGCCTTGGACTGGAGTCCTCACACTAGTGCTACAGGATATCTAGCCACAGGAGATTGTAGTGGCAGTATTTTTCACTGGATACCTCGAGTAAGTCAAGTTTGAACTTTTTGTAGTAATCACTAAAGTTATTTTGTATGATTCTTCATGCTAATGAGTGGTAAGTCTCACTCACTGGTTTTCAAATAATTGTGCCCACTTAACTGCTTGTAACTGCTAGCATTTTTGCTGTGGATATATATGAATATTCAGGCGACTTTGCTGAAATTTTAAGGAACATTTTCTCCATTTGGTTACTTCAAATCTTTTTTCTTTGGATGAGTTAAACAAATTAGACCTGACAAATTTTGAGTGACTATTTAAATCTCATTATCAACACATAACTTCATATTGGCGTGGTGGTAATCCTAAATACTTTCAACAAACGCCTATCTGAACAACAAAATGTACTGGATCAATACATTTTGCAGGAAGAAATACAATAAATCGGAATCTTATTCTATCGAAAAAACTATGTAGTTGTTACAAACTGGATTCATCATACGTTAATATAACGTTATAGGGTTTTCCTAACCACTTGGATGGTGTAAGAACACTTCAGTAACGCCCTCTGAACTAACCAACCCTTAAAAAAAATTGTCAATTACATTTTTTTTTAAATAAGACAACGGATAATGTATCTTTGCATTGAGTTGTAACTCATTGGTTCAACACCTTTATTCTCTTGTAGATTCGAAATTTAATTCATCTAGTCCACTTTGAAAATTCTTGTAGTACTAGTCACGCTTTAATAATATGTTTCATAGCCTACTACGGACATGTATTTGCCGCACTTCTGTCTCAATAATTCATTCTCAACTTCATAATTTTATGTAGAGAGTTTACTGGTTCATCGCAACGTAGCGAAAGACAAATGATTTTCCTAACCACTATGAATTCAGTTCAGCATATACAGGATTCCACGTTAGTTTGTATATCTGTACAACCATGTTTCAGGCAACACTGGTTGTACTTACCACCAAACTAGCTGGAGAAAGATCAATCCTAAAGACCCATTACTCTTAATCAACTTGTTTTCGAAATAATTATAGGGAGTGGGAAATTATGCCAAAATCAAAAGCTAAGAGATGAATGATAGGTTATCTGTGTAGGCTTATTTTCATTTCCTAGGGATTTTTTTGATTTTCAACTGTTTTGTATGATTGATAGTAAACTATCTAACTTGTATTTGTGGTACAAACCAAGTCCGTTTGCTTTCTGGATACAGTTTCTCATTCGGTCAGCGGAAAAGTAACTACGTTACAATAATATGCATTCTTCCTAGTCGCCAATTTGATCGAGCTCTTGTTATCCGGAAGAGTTATTGCGTACATCAGTCGAGTAATTCAGTATATATTCTTTCAGATTGTTCTGTGAAGTTCAGTTCCCATCACTTTTATCATGTTAGGATTAAAATATTCAACACTTTATCGATGTGTGTGCAATTATAGTGTGATGGTTTTAGATGTATACTGAATTTCCATTTCTTTTTGGTTTTGTCGTCCAATCTTAGCGTATGAAAGTATGCAAGATAACTTTGCGAGTTTTAGGTCCATGCGAACGTGTAATTCAATAATCTAGGTATTTCGTTATTAGCAATATCATATGTTTAATTTTTTCACTGCAACCACTTCGAATTATAACTTATATTTTGGTAATAGTAAAGGATATGAGATTCAAGTTTAATTCAGAGCTTATTCTTAAACCTTTACATGTCACACATCACAAACTTTCTCGCTTAAACTGTGAAGAGGTTTTCCAGCGTGCATCATAAGTGCTTTGCATACTGTTTGACTACCTTCAAATTATATGCTGCGTGTTTCCCTACCATTCCAAGAAACTTCCTTTCTGTGACTTACTGGTCACTCATTTTTTACAACTCATTGTTTTCGGATATAAACGAATTTTTGGACAAATGACGGGATATTGGCTTTTACATATTGCGAAAAGCTTCAAAAATGAGCTAAACAGTCTCTGTAAGGTCTATCGCCCTCGATATTTCATCAAATGACTTCATACTGACTAACCTTTCAAAAGGTTTGAAACCTAGTGTTTTTCAAAAACTAGGTAACTATACAAATCAAAAGTGAAGAAAGCTGACGTTTTGTAGGTGGTTTCTAAATTTTAAAGTATCTAAATCTGGGTAAAGATTAAATCACCCACTACTTAGTAATTTGACTGTGACGATGGTGTTCTTTTAATTGAAAGTGACTTTGTCGTCTGTAAGGTTTTTTGCGGTTTATCCGTTCATTTCATGTCCAGTTGCATTTCAATTCGGAGGTCTCTTGATTGCGGTTAAATACTTCCGGAACAGCAGTTTACATTATTTTCCATTTTCCGTTAATTTGACTATTTACTTTTGTGCAGTTTCATAGGCACCTTAAGGTGGAGTTGTGACTCATTGGTTTAGGTAGTTAACTTCCAGTCAGTAGGTAATAGGTTTGCACACTCCACCGACCGAGGTGTGTGTGCGCATCCACGTATTAATTATCACTAACCAGCGCAAACTAGGTGTGGTTCGTTGCCTATTGCATGAATGTGCACAAGTTTGCTGAGCACATTTAAAAGTAATCTTAATGTTTCCCAAAAACTTTAACTTTCTATCACATGAGGAGTTTTGCGTTGAATAATTGGTGATACAAATGGGAGTCAATTTCTCCCATTGCTACTTAGTAAATCATTGGGAAGCAAATCATCTGTAGTGGCAGTTAGTTGTGTATTTCTTTATCGTATATCGTATATCTTTATCGTAAATATAAATGTGTGGTTGGTTTCTTAAACGATCTGATTTTAATTTGTTCTTTTTAATCAGCCTACTGACTGGGCTGTATCGAAAAGGCGCATTTGGGACACACAAATTCTGTTGAGGATATTCAGTGGTCTCCTACAGAACCAACTGTCTTTATCTCTGTTTCTTCTGATCATAGTATACGGGTATGGGATATTCGTGCTCCAGTATCAAATAGTAGTATGATTACTGTCTGTGAAGCTCATCCAGCTGACATAAATGTTGCCTCCTGGAATCGGTCACAGCCTACAAATCTATTGACAGAGGAGATGATGGGACTTTGAGAGTATGGGATTTGCGACTAATTCATAATCGTTACAGCAAAGGGAAATCAAAAGGTGCATCTATCCCAGCGTACACACATATATTTGACGTAAGTTTTGTAATGATAGAATTGTGCTTTGTGATAACTAGTGTGGTTAACTGAGTCGTGTGTGAAGACTGATGCTTATTGACGATGGTAGGTAATGGTCACGATATTTTATGAATTAATATAGGTTATTATCTTAAACCAACCTCGCCTGGTTAACTAGTTTACTAGTTACTAGCCGGTCCTAAGCCCGGGTAAAGAGGGAAGGTTGGGCATAGGGCTAGCAACCCTACCCCGTAAAACAAATCTAACCGCTAAAGAAACTTCAAAGCACAAACAAAATATAAAAAATGAAAACAAACTTATTCCCCGCTGGAATCGGAGAGGCGAAATGACGCCAGTTGGTGAAAGCCTTCGGGAAGCCAATTGGCCGATGTGTCTTCTCTCGATGAAAGCGAAAGTAAACGTGGGGACATGGAATGTCCGCACGATGTTTGAACCCAGTAAGGCAGCCCAGATTGCAAGGGAGATGAGAAGGTATAACATCGAAGTGCTTGGGATTTGCGAAAGCAGATGGAATGGGAGTGGACTCTCCAAACTGTCAACTGGAGAATCAATAATCTACTCCGGTCACCCAGACGCCAACCACGAGCACACTGAGGGAGTGGCTATCATGATGTCCTCAAGAGCATCGAAGGCTCTCATGCAGTGGGAACCAATCTCCTCCAGGATCATGACAGCAAGATTCAACTCAAAAGGAAGAAAGGTCACAATCATACAATGTTATGCACCTACAAATAATGCAGAGCAAGAGAAAAAGGAGGATTTCTACAGACAACTTCAATCAACACTGGACAAGACGTCAGTTGGCGATATCAAAATTCTGATGGGCGACATGAATGCCAAACTGGGAGGGGACAACACGGGAAGAGAACTAACCATGGGTCGAGAGGCACTAGGTGAAATGAATGAGAATGGAGAATTGTTTGCAGAATTCTGCGCATTCAACGATTTGGTGATTGGAGGCAGTGTGTTCAGGCACAAAGATATCCACAAAGCGACATGGATTTCACCAGATGGACACACTAAAAATCAAATCGACTTTATCTCAATCTCAAGAAAATGGAGACGCAGTCTACTTAACACAAGGTCAAGAAGAGGAGCAGATGTAGGTTCAGACCACTACCTAGTGCAAGGAACCTTCCAAATCAAGTTAAAAGCCTTCAAGGAAGCTGGTGATAGACCTCAACCCAAGTACAACACTCGGAAACTGAAGGATGAAACTACAAAGGAGATCTTCAAGGCAGCCATCAAGACAAAATGGGAGACATCGAGCAACATCCCTGAAGAAACCTGTGTGGAAGAACATTGGAAGTCTTTGAAAGCTATGTGGAAAGAAACCTGCACAACAGTATTAGGAAGGAAGAAGAAAGAAGACAAGGAATGGATCTCGACGGATACCTGGAAGCTGATAGAGGAGAGGAGGATGGTGAAGCAGAAGATAAACCAGTGCAAGGATGCTCAACGACAAGAGGAACTGAGCACAATGTATAAAACACTGGACAAAGAAGTGAAGAAGAGTGCACGCAACGACAAAAGACACTTCTACGAAACACTGGCAAGTGAAGCAGAACAGGCTGCAGGTAAGAGAGACCTGACGACATTGTATCAAATAACCAGGTTGCTATCAGGGAAGAGACCAACACAGATGAAACCAATAAAAGATGAAGAAGGAAATTTAATTACAAAAGAAGAGAAACAGAGGAAACGATGGGCCGACCACTTCAAGAAGCTCTTGAATCGACCACCACCTGCACTTCGTCCAGAAATACCACCTGCAGCCGCTGAACTACAAGTGAACATAAATCCCCCAACGAAAATGGAAGTCCTGAACGCCATAAAGCTACTGAAATGTGGGAAAGCAGCAGGACCAGATGGAATACCGCCAGAAGCACTGAAAACAGATGCAGAGACAACAGCGGCCATGCTCACACCACTATTGCAGAAGGTGTGGAAGGAAGAGAAGGTACCTGACGATTGGAAGAAGGGTTACCTTGTCAAACTGCCGAAGAAGGGAGACCTCAGTGCTTGCAAGAACTGGCGCGGAATCACTCTCCTGTCCACCCCAAGTAAAATATTAAGCCGCATCATCCTGGAGAGGCTAAGGGATGCACTGGATTCAAAACTACGACCGGAACAGGCAGGCTTCAGGAAGTACAAATCATGTGCAGACCAAATTGCAACGCTTCGCATCATCATAGAACAGAGCATAGAATGGCAATCACCTCTCCACCTCAACTTCATCGACTTTGAGAAGGCCTTTGACAGCGTCGACCGAGAAGTAATTTGGAAACTGCTTCAATACTACGGAGTGCCGCAAACCTTTATCCGCCTCATTCAACAACTATATGAAGATGCCACATGCCAAGTAATCCACAATGGGAAGCTCAGTGATGCCTTTGAAGTGAAGACAGGAGTGAAACAAGGTTGCCTACTATCCCCCATGATATTCTTGATTGTGGTGGACTGGATCATGCAGCAAACAGTAGGCAGCGAGAAGAGGGGGATACACTGGACGACGGAAAAGAACCTAGAAGACTTGGATTTCGCCGATGACTTATGCCTAATGTCACATAAACTTGAAGATCTGCAGGCAAAAACTAACAAGTTGATAGAAGAGGCAGCGAAGACGGGACTTCAGGTGAATATAGAGAAGACAGAAGTGATGAAGATACCGCACCACCACCATCAACAACAACAACAACAAACTCCAATCACTGTCAACGGGAGAAACTTGAAGGAAGTAACCTCCTTCACTTATCTAGGAAGCACTGTTTCAACTACAGGCGGGACGGACGAGGACGTCAAAGTCAGAATCGGAAAAGCAAGACAGGCATTCATTAGCCTGAAACCAGTGTGGAGATCTTCTGCACTCAGCATGCGGAACAAGATACGGATTTTCAACACCAACGTCAAGTCAGTGCTCTTGTATGGCTCAGAGACTTGGCGCGTCACGAAAGGTATTTCCAATAAACTACAGACATTCATCAACAACTGCTTACGCTCGCTGCTGAAGATCAGATGGCCAGAAAAAATAAGCAACAAGGAACTCTGGGAACGAACCAACCAAGAACCTATCACGCAACAAATATGCAGGAAGAAGTGGAGATGGATTGGCCATGCACTGAGAAGGCCGACTGAGGACATCACGCGTCAGGCCCTCGAGTGGAATCCCCATGGGAAGCGACGAGTTGGACGTCCAAGGGTGACATGGAGGAGGTCGTGCGAGCAGGAAATGAGAGCTTCTGGGCTGTCGTGGGACCAGGTTCAAAAGATCTCAGAGAACAGAGGTCACTGGAGGCGTGCTACTGAAGCCCTATGTTCCACTAGGAACCCAAGGGACTAATAATAATAATAATAATAATAATAATAATAATAATAATAATAATAATAATAATAATAATAATAATTATCTTAAACCATTTATTTCCAACCTACTGCCTGAATAGCAAAGTGATCGTCATGGGATATGACAATCCGTTGCTCCATTTCACATGAGGTCGTGGGTGTTCACTTTTAAAGAGTTCCAAACTAGGGTGAGACAGTTTTTTTGGTAATAAGTTTTCAGTAATGCTTTGATTGATGTCAACCCGCGGTAAAACTGCCTTGATATGCTCAGTAGATCTACACCATTCTCAGTCTAGACATTGGGATGCTACCTAGCTTTGTTAAATCATTTGACTATGATTTCATTTTCCTCGTAATAAATGAGCTTTGAAGTGCACGGTCAACAAAATCAGTATTACAAGAAGGCAAGCGACGTCTACTCTAAGTTTTGATATTTATATGCGTCTTAGTTTAAGTTTGACATACGCATTAGATTTATGTGCAGTAGTTCAATAATTGTGTGGTCACCAAGTTAGTTGAACAAATTGTGATTTTCCTCCACGGTATGCGTCAGTGCTTATAGTTGATAAAATAGTTAGATACTGTTAAACCTACAAATGTGTGAAATTGAATTAGAAATCGGTTTTTGAAGCGATGGGTGCCGAGTTCTAATCTTCTTCCACCTAATTCGGTTTAGAACCTGGGTGGTATCATAGGCCTTCACACAAGAAGTATGGGTAATAGCCTAGCTGATAAACCTGTGCCAAGGTGAGTTGAGTTTTTAAAGCACGGTGAATGCGAAACTGTGTGAAGCAACCTACGCTCGCATTTGTTCGAACAGGGGTCGTCTCACTTGAGAATTGACTGATCGGAAAAAGCAACGTGGGACCTTCGACACAAGTACATCGGTTCAAGTTGCTACAGTTCACAGTAGTAAGCAAACAACGGGTCGACAGAAAAGAGTGATGTCAAAAAAGATAAAATATTGCAAAAGCATAAGCAATCTGAAGGTAAAGGTTGGTGTGAATATTAAAGCTGCAGACGTCAAACAATAAACACATCTGCGCTGTTGTGACCGGTTTTCAGCCATATCACCATGAGTCTTCAACCACTGATTTCTCACATATCGGAGACCCCAATCGGGCAATCTATTTATTCCAACATTACTCAGATCAGATCAGTAATAAGAGACTTCATTGATTGGCGCCACATCTTGGTCTGACTGACCTGAACTGTCTTCCAGTCTGATCCAACTTTCCCTAGCATGGCACGTTGGGGTAGGGGTTATGACTTGGCATGCACAGTCGACAAAGGTTCACAACCTCATCAGTCGACTTGCTTGTCTTTCCTAGTACCCTTCTCCTGACCTCAAAATTGCTCACACAGTGATTCCAGCAAATGCACACCACCATGTCTTACAGCCGTACAATAGGACAGAGCGGACTTCAGCGCAGTATACTCGTCCTTTATTAGATAGTCTTATGTCTCGCCAGTTGGCGCCACACGTGAGGCAAGTTGGCAAATGCCAAAAAGTCTTCCTGCATCCACACTGAGTTTTCGTCAGCAACCAGCCCATTCAAGCTGATGTAACTTCCCGAGTAAGTGAAGTTGTCTACATATTCCACTACTCCACTCCTTATCATTAAACTGAGAGTAGTTGCAGCAGACCAGTCCTGAAGCATCACTTTACATTTGGTAGGTGCTGGAGAATCGCATACCAAACATACCTAGATTTCTGCTCAACACGTATAGAAGACCATGCATTTTGCCAGCGTCTTCATCCAGCAGGACAATATCGTCTGCATACTCCAAATCAACTAGATGACCTTCCTGTGAAACCAGAAGTACCTAAGGTTGTATCCATTAGTTCGTCTATAACGAATTTAAATAGGAAAGGTGTTGGTGGATATCCCTGGTGAACACCACTGGTTGTCGTCAATTTTGCTGATAACTCTCCATAAACCCTTACATGATTGCGTGAGTGTCAGTAGAGATTAGCTTTATTTACTTGCTCGGTACTCCCTTCACAGTCGAGCACTGCCATAACTCACGGTCGACTGAGTCAAATGCCACCGTTCGTAGAAATATGGCAGGTGTTGGCCTCTGGTCGGTAGGTATGCTTGTGTTTTGGGACCTGCCGGAAGGTTGAAATACTATCGATGCACCATCGTTTAGGTCTGAGACCTGGTTTTCTTGAGTGTGCTGTTCGTGTGCTCCAGTTAGGCATCAGATAACTGTGCATCCTAATATCTTGGATACAATTTTAGTCAAGCTATTTCCCTTATGGTTGTCACAAGAAACCCCCCTCCCTACTAACAGACTGTGAGGATCAGCGAAGTACATCAAGCTGACGGCATTACCTCTGATTCCAATACACTACCTAGTACCGCCGTCACTTTAATCAGTAATTTCCTACCTCCATCCTTGAAAACTCCAGGTGGCAAACTATTAGGTCCTTCTGTTGCTTCGCATCGTTCCAGGTTCGATACAGCCTTCTCAACTTCAAGGAGAGTTGAAGGACAGATACTTACGTCCCATTCAGGTTCGTGCTGGATAGATTTTGGGTAACGGAAGCGTTGCTGAGGACTAGTTTAACTGCGCTTTAAACTGTTTGCCCACCTCTTCTGGTATTACGCGTTGTGCACCCAGCATTTTACAATCAGATTGGTGACATGATAGTGCTGAACGTGATTGGGATTAGCGTATGCTGCTCTAGTTTTCGATATGCAGTTGTAAACCTCGTTAGTCTTATCTTTAACAGCAATCACACAGTTGCACAGGTTAATCAACTTCCTAACTATACTTATTAGTTATTTTTCAAGGGTGAATGCTTAGTAAAACGCTGTTTTTTGGAAAATCTTTCATCTAGTCACAAATCTATGCCACCCGCTTCAGAGCTATCTACAAATTGTATTTAAAGGGGAATGGTATGATCTGACAACCTTGCATCACTGTTAGTTTGAGATAATAAGGAAACATGTTTTTTTTATAGTTATCACACACATTACCTAGACCATTTTTAGAAACAAGTACAACAGTGGTCTCATTCTGGAGTGATGAAACACTGTCCGAAATAGTTCAAACAATCCAGTCATCTGGTTGCCTACAACCCCACCCCATCCTGAATAAAGGTCAGGAGTAAGTTGTGTGGGCCGGTTGCTTTCGGTGGTTTAATACTTGGAGTTCCTTCGTACAGCGTTCCAGCCGTCTACGAAGGTTACTGGTAAGCGTATAGTCTAGCTGGCTGGTTTATAACTCCATGCTTCCAAAGTCTTAGGTGAAATAGTGATACCATCCAATACCGAGCGATATTGTTTTATCACCAATGACTTCATTGTCGAAGTATTCATTCATGAGACCATTATTACTATTAGTTGTAGGTGTTTTATGTCTCTCAGTAACAAGCAAAGAGTCCAGCGCCTTACATACACCTCAATCAATAAAGTTTAATATTGTAAACCTCTTTTGTGCAATACTGACTCAGTTTGAGACAAGGGAAGTAAGCCGACCTAGGTGGAGGTATTGTTAATTGTAATTTAAGACACAACTAGCTAAATTTTGAAACTTCAGAAAAACCACAATTAAAACTAGTAGTATTTGTCTGACTGTCGCAGTGAATCATGTACCAATCATGAATCAATAAATTTCTCTAATATGAAATGTTTCCGTAAAACAAATGAACGGCTTTTAACAAGTGTGTTGCTTTATCTTTACCTATTTTCCGATGTCACTGTCATGAAAATAAGCGAAGTAAATGTCTCCGCAAGTGTTTTTGTGCAGAAACAAAAGGCCTCAGTATGTCATCATTTTATTACATGGAAAACTTGAAACCAATTGATTATTGCGTGATAACTGCCGTAGATGTCAAACCCTGTATGTTGATCAAAGTCTACAAAGTTCATCATCATGAAAACTGTATATCGTGAGCTAACAGAAGTTGGAAATATGGAGCATCGGATTCTGACCCAGTGGCTCAATGGTAACGCGCTGGTCGCGGAACCTGAAGGTCGCGGGTTCGATCCCTGCTGGTGGGGTCGTGGGTGCGCACTGCTGAGGAGTCCCATACTAGGACGAAACAGCTGTCCAGTGCTCCCAGGTTTCCTTTGTTCCTCCAACTGATGTCAGTCTTCGATGAATAACAACTTGAAAACTGTATTTGTTAGAAAATAACTGTAATTTTTGGCATTTGAATACCATATCTAATTCTCCGTCTAATATCATATTGCAGTACCATAAAAAACCGATCACATCAGTGGAATGGCATCCGAATGATGCTAGCGTTTTTGTGGCTACATGTGAAGATGATCAAGCTAGTTTTTGGGATATCACGTTAGAACAGTCTGAACAAGATGTGAAGCAGTTGAATGGACCAAGTACAAGTAATGACAAGGATGGAGAAGAAGACTTAGATTTACCAGTTCAATTGTTATTTGTTCATAGTGGCCAAACAGAGTTGAAGGAAGCCCACTGGCATCCACAAATACCGGGTTAGTATTTACAACAGCACTAGATGGCTATAATATCTTTCGTACCTGTAACATTTGAAATTGACAACTTTACTCCTTTATATAATACTGACGTGTAAATACAACTTTGATACTTCTTAAATCATTTACTGTCTGCAGACTTGTTGTATTATGATGAATTGATACTATTAAATGCCATGAACTTATCGGTTCACGTTTCAGTACTAATTTTCGCTTAGGATACAGACTTTTAAAGATTTGATTTCTTCGAACATACAGTCAAAGTATTTATGGTTCGGTTACGTAATTTGAGTAACACTCAAAATATTACATGACTGATGTATGTGTAGTTTTCTCAAGTCGAAACATATTAGAGCACTGGTAGAATGTAATTCCATTTTATTTGGTTTATAAGATTTGTCGCTCTTATTTACTGGATAGCGTTTTGGGCATAATTTATTTTCCATAGTCATGTTAAGATAACTTGGCATCTTTGAGATATAGTTTACAGGATTCACTACACAAATTATGTCTCAACCTTACGTCCCCTACAAGGTTGAAACCAGCAATCAGAGACTTCAAGGAATGATGTCACATGTAAGTTCGGTCGCCTCCACCTCTAAATTATTCCGCCTGAACTTATATAAGCTAAGATTGGGTGACAGGGTAGATGACGACTAGACGACCTCGTCAGCTAACCAATCTATTTCACCCAAACATTGACTTGTATGTCACCTGCAAGACGACGAGAACTGGTCCCCAAAATCTCTGGTATGCGTTCACAGCCTCTGCCAGAGAGGTCCTATTCACTATCTTCACGTGGTGGGGCATTTCCACAGAAGTGAAAGACCGTGAGCAAATGTCCGGTGCTTATCACCAGATTGGTGTTTACTGAGGGTAAATCTAAGGCAATTGGAAAACCCTGATTCCAAACTAATGGTGCATATCCACTCCACGTTCCGGAAGGAATGAATGGCGTATGAACCCATTTCGGTCACCAGCAACCATGGGAATGCAGTTCCTGATGTTGCTCCACTGCCTTGCGGATTAGATTTTAGGTCAGAGGTTCTTGGAATGGTCATCTAAGACAACCACCTGCTTCGATCTGGATATCCCGGGGGTATTGTATGAATTTACAATATAAAAAGAAGGTTTCGAGGCCCTCACCCAACTTTCCTGCCAATGCTCAAACACTCCATACTACGAACTTTATGGCCAATTACTCAATTTATTGCTGTTATATTGTTTTACATATGGATTGTATTTCTTTATTATTATTATTATTACTACCATTTTCGGTTTCATCTTCACCCTCACTTCACTCAGCTGGTCTCCAGTGCCTAGATTTCTAGTCTGTCTGTACCGTTGTGAGTCGCTTAACGGTTGCCCCCATTAAGCTGTCCGCCAGTGGGATGTCTGACACAGCTATCCTGAGACCACACATACCGTCTAAGCTCGCCACCTTCAACGTTCGGACATTGATGCAGATCGGACAACATGCTGGTTTGATCGGGACTCTGGAAAGCCTTACCACTGAGATGTATGCCGCAACTCAGAGACCGGCATACAAGATCCCAGTAGAGTGCTTTGAATTAGTTTCCCATCTGTCAGCTTGGAAAGTATGTTTCATATAGGCTTATCTGGGGACTCTGTGGCAGTCGAAACCGGTCTCGTGGGTGTCTATATCTCACTAAGCGTCTGAGTCGAAGCTCCACTACTCGAATGGATTCCCATCAACAGTTGTGTGTGTGTGTGTTGTTAGGTTAGAAGGTTCATCTCGAGTAAGAGAAACGTTTTCTCTTTGTCATGTCTGCCTATGTCTGCTCCGACGTAATACAGCTTGGATGCAACCAAGGATGAATTCTATCACCAACTGAGTGACATTCTCAACCAAGTGCGCTCGACAGATACCGTAGTGCCAGTTGGGGGCCTGAATGTGCAAGTGTATGATCATGCTTCAGTGTGTACTAAGTTCGTCTTGCATTTTGCTGGTCAGCAAAACCATCGATCTAAACAAGTCAATACAAGCAAATTAGTTACACCTAGTATTGCAGCTGAATATCAATCCGAGCTAAATTTTAGGCCTGTCACCGATCCTCCAGAAAGTGTAGACATCCACCATGAAAATGGCCAGCAAAGCCGCCCACAGCTTGGAAGAAGGTCCTTCTAATAAACACTGGGTCTCTCTCTATAAGCTCCCTGCAACTTCTTGACGCCCGTCGGACAAATCTAGTGAAAAGTGAGTACAATGGTTTTCCTAAGTCTCTAACGCGAAGTATTACACAACGCTTAGGCTAAGACCATGAGGCTTTGTGGTCAGAACTCAAGAGTGAGATGGAAGCAGCAGCTGCATCAAGCAATAGTTGGAAGCTGTTCCAGCTAATCCGAGTCACTCACCTGCAAGAAGCCCCGTGTCAGTGAGACGACCTGTGCGGTAGATCGTATGTCGATAAACAATCTTCAAAGATGCCCAGAACGATGGGTGGAGTATTTCAAAGAGCAGTTTAGCTGGCCCACGGCTTCAGCATTGTCAGCTTCAGTGTATCGTGCTCCATGATAAGTTCACACTGACCAACCTAACAAAGCGGAGGTGCATTTGAGACTCCAAGTTTTAGAACACCACAATGCATTCGGCCTAGACAGCTTACCCTGACTCTTTTTTTAAGGAGGGAGAAACGACTCTGGTCGTTTCCCTGACTAGATTGTTTGAGAAGGTATGGCAGACTGAAAGTGTTCTATTACTCTGGAATGAGGTTATCATTATGCCCACCTTCAAAAACGATCAACGAAGTACATGTGACAATCATCGGGGTATTAATCTGTTACAAGTCGCGTCGAAGATATTGGTTACTGTCATACTTCGCAGACTTTGGAAAACGGGCGAGAAAATGATTCTTGAGGTGCTGATCTGGTTTCATTCACCTCGGGATGCATTGACCGTGTTTACCCTCTGCTAGATGCTTGAAGACCACCGTATAACAGGCCAACAATCGTGTTTGTTGAGATCATGGCTGTCTATGATTCGTTGGACATAGCTGTGCTCTGGAATTGTCTGTTAGAGTGGGGTGTGCCCGAAAAATATACTAACATCTTGAAATCCCTATATATTAACACTTCAGATAAAGTGAGAGGATAAAACTAGTTGCCTCCATTGTTCCAAACCGTAAGTGGGGATAGTCATGGTTGCCAGATTTCTCCGTTCTTCCTTAACTTTGCCATTTATGACATTATCGAGACACATCTGAAGGAGGTGCATGATGGTGGCGTAGATCTGTTACCTGGCGAACGGCTGTTCGACCTTGAATGTGCGGTCGATATCTTTTTACTGCGCGATTACAGGCTACCGAAACCACACTTAGTCAGTTGGCGGTTAGTGCCTGTAAGTATGGCGTGTTTTGCACCACCAAATGGCAAAGTACTTTTGCAAGATTAGAAAGAGTCTCTGCCTACGCTCACCTTCTTGGGTAAGCTTTTGGGAGTAGTCGAAAAGTTCGTGTATCTGGGTAGTTGTGTGTGCTGGGGGTGTGAGTAATGAACTTTCTAGTCGTATATCGGAAGCGAAAATGGCAAACAACAATCTGGGCTATCTTTGGCGCCGTCACGACTTTAGTCCGACTGTAAAAGGTCGGGTTTACAATGCTTCGGTGCGAGCGATAACGCTCTATCCTTGTGATACCGGGCGTCTCCAAGATGAGAATGTGTGACGGCTGTGTGTTCGATCATCACTCTTCGTAGGATTGCTTGTATCCAGTGGCAACACAATGTAAGTGATTCTGTGATTCGACAGCGTGTGTTTTGGCATGATGGAGGTTGTCACCTAATAAGTGAAGTCATTTAGAAACACCGGCTTCGGTGGCTTGGATATATGCTATGCACATCGACCCATCTTTCATACCGTTCATTGTTTGCTAGCCCTGGGACTGGATGGAAGAAGCGAACAGTGTCAGTGTATGACACGATGTCGTCGGATGAAGGATAACTGTGTCAGGCTAGCTTCTGTTAGTGCATTACGATTCTCTGGGTGGGGTCCGAAAGATCACGCCACTCAGATATGGCTTAGACTGGAAACCAATGGTGGGGGAAATCTGTATCGAAAAATAATTAGGGTAGCAATGTGCTCACTAGTTCCATCTATTATAGATAATCTATGCGTGATCAAAGCTGAATCAGACCTATTTGTCCAACATGACTAAAAACCAAGAATACGATGGAGGTATGTCGATGACACCTTTGTCATAACCAAAAGACAAGGTCTAAAAAAGCTTTTCAAACATCATAGTAGCTGCTTCAACTTCATGAAACCCAAAACGCTAACTTCTCAAAACTACAGGGTCTTACGAAACAAGGCCGGAACACTTGATATTGATGTCTATCGAAAAGATACACATCCTGACAAACTCCGATTCAGCTCCTTTACTAGAAACTAAGTTAAATATCGCAAAAGATCTATCGATGAGATCATAGAGAGTACCAATTAAACTGGAATTTCAGGAAGCAAGAAGGCAACTTGTTTGAAAGGTCCTAAAACAAAGCAACTATTTGGAAAAGTTAATTAAACGAATAGAAAAACGTTTGTCGAAAAAAGATATGCAAAACCAACTCATGAAGGTGGGATAATTACTGTGGTATTTCGGTATCGAACATCCACATCAGAAGTAAAATAGATTTATAGTTCCATATTAGATTTGTTTATTTGATATAAAGCGCACAGTGATACAGTATTGTCAAGTAAATAATACTGTATCACTGTGCGCTTTATATCAAATAAACAAATCTAATATGGAACTACATTCTACCACAGTGCCCAAGTTTTTCACTTATATAAAATAGACTTATTCCTAACAGGTACAACACTATGACGTTCTTTAAACTGCTGAACATTACACTCGTCCATCCAAATCAAAAGACCAAATTCCTCATTTGGATAAACAGAACTTGGTTTATGAGTTGGACGGCAGTGAATACGATGTCATACACATTGGGGAGAAATCACAACACGTCTAACCGAATACTGTCGAAGTTGTGAGTAGCAACCGAAAATCCTATGAACTAGAAAAACTTGAAAAAGGCTCTGCCACCGTGGTTCATGCTTTACAGACAAAAGAGTGGGCCACTGCAGAAGCCTTGTATATCTGTTCGAACCCTTCTGCAATCAACAGAAAAGACGGATTAGATATAGCACAAATATAACAAACATTGGTGACTCGCATGGGCAGTCTCTGATAATATACAAGGAGAAGGTTGAACACATTGCTCCACGTCATTTATCCTGGACATATTCATCTTTCCTAAATAGTAATTTATTCTCACTTTCCTTGGTGACTCATAACTACATTTTACTTTTGACAGTCGAACTGAATTCCTCACCCTATTTTTATACTACCTTGCTTGCCTCTTAGACTGATTTTTTAAGTCACTCACCTAAGTTATGTTGGTCTTCGTTCAATATCGTGGTCATAAACGTCATCTCCTGTAAGAAATTGGAATACTAACCTGAAAACTTCATGGCAGACTCATGTTCTTGAAAAGGATAATCCTAGCAAGACAGAAACTTTGAGGAATAACATAAAATATTACACAAGTAAAATACACCTACTATTATGAACCACACTTATTTGCTGCCAAAGCTTTTGCAAACAATCTAGTCCATTTCTGGTCAGGATACTTTCATACATCATGTAGTGGTAAAATTTTCGTCTATGTGTGGTATGAGGGTAAAGTACTTTAAAATAATCGGCAGGAATCTGCACATTCGTTTAGAGTTTACGGTAATACACCTAAACTAAGCGAGTGATGATAATTGTGGGAGGGTTAAGATAATAGGGCAGATTTCATGCAGCAGGGGACTGTGTTTTGAGGTTGGTCACGCCTGACCATAGAATATAGGCTGCACGAACTTCTGGTGAGTGTAGACTTGTAAAGTACGGTTACTCTAAACTTAAGATGTCTAAAGGCTTTCTTAGCTTAACTGATGATTTAGTGGTAATATTTACGCATTCATCATCGACATAAATGGTACTTGGGGCACCGCGTAGTATGACAAAAATGCTTCAAACGAACAATATTAGCAGGATGAAACGAATTTCCAAAGTTCTATTTAGCCAGTCAAAATCATATTACCTATCATAAAACCAAAGTGCACAATGTACCACAATGCAGGCGTGCGCAAAGTGAGGCAGACGATAACACAAATGTACGGTAACCAAATGTCAGACAGACAAAATCAATGCGAAACGTCATGAACATTTGCATCAGTTCAAGTTGCCACATTTCACAGTAGTATGCAAAGTACAAGTGGATAGAAAAGACTGAATTAAAAAATCAAGGTTGGTTAAAAAGTCGTTGAAGAGTGAATACATACGAGCCACTGTAACCGATTTCTAGCCATTCCTCCAACAATTTCCGAAAATTGATCCCTATCGTCCCGAGAACTCTAACAAGGTCGTCTACACCTTACATGGCTCAGAGCAACGGTCAAAGACGTCATCGACTACTACAACATCTTCATCTGGCCACACAGCCTTCCTTTCCCAACGAAATCCAACTTCCAGTATTCCACGCCGAAAACTTAAGTTACAAAGTATCGTGGGATTGATGGCAGTACCTTTTTGAAGGTAAAGGTAACACTTGCATTTCTTCAGCACAATATCCCTTGTTTACTACAAAATAATATACTTCACTTACGACTTATCACTTGAAAAATTTTGATGTTAATTTATCTGAAGATGATTGTACGTATCCTGTCTCATAAATTCATATAGGGTTACATCAAGATTATTATTTTAGGAAGTGAGATAATCAACCTTTCATACGAGAGAGTAGTTTTATCAGGTTATAAACCAAGATGTCGTGAATAAGATTTACACCATTTTGTAACCAGTTAGCTTTAGGTTTCGTACTTAGCAGGAAGATACAGATACTATAGTTCTGTCTTCTACATAATGTAGAGCTAAGTTGTATGGTTGATCATCTGCTGCTTTCTATGAAATACCCGTATTCACTGAAAAATTTATTGTACGTGCCGACCAATCAATCGATGTTTTCTTTGCGCTATTGCTGTAAAACAACAAGTGACCAATACAGTATACTGAAGAAAACAAGATGTACTACCAAAACAACACTTTCAGCCCAAAAGCTCAGTTAAGCAGAAAAATAAAATCACTTTCATAATCACAGATAAGTTAGACAAAGGAAGTGGGAAGTGTTATAATTTGATCGCATTTCCCATAATCAAGTATCAGAGATACTCACGGAAAAGAAAAAAAGGTTTATACATAGAATAAAGGTAGAATAGACAACTCCATGTATTTAAGAAAGTATCACTGTATGCATGGAATTATCGAACAATGTTGGATAAAGTGAACACAGCAAGTCAATTATGAAACACGAACGAAATGGTTCACTGTACACACGAGACGAATAAATAGAGGAAGACACATCGGTATTGAAAGAATAAAGTACGAGAGATTGTTCTTCCAGGAGATCATTGACTATTCATTAAGAGTTATACAGATATAATAGTAACAATAATGATAAACAGTTCACTGAAGTACACATACAAAGAGATCAATATTAGGTTGGTTGAGTATATTGTGAGTTAGTAGTGCAGATAGATTTTAGGTAATAAATATTATCTCAACCAAAAGTGACAGAGTAACACACAATAAATGTTTGATAATGCAGCATATGATAAAACAGAAGGAAATAACAATGCGTAGCATTGAAATAAAATGTTGTATGTTATGCCAGTCACTGAAATGGAGTGACTGACTGTTTCTACTTCATCAATTTTATGGAATATCTGTTTGTACCATTTACGACGATGAGGTGGCGTCGGAGAGGAGTAGTCCAATCTTTAGGTCATCCATGTTTGGCAAAACAACTAAATGCTATTGAAACAAAAGCACAACCGTTAAAAGTAATCTTAAATTAAAGCTGACATGGATACCAAGAGCCTAAATGTATCTTAAATTATACTCATAATAACCATAGAATTGCTAAATAAATTTTACCAGAACCAACTAACTGACATATTCAGTGCCACTCAATGTGATTGTAAAACTGCCCTTAGTTTAAGTAGTGAATATGGTTGTCATGCGGTCAAGTTTCTGATTGTTGGTTTTCTCATAAGATCAGTATTATCTAGGTGGATGCAAATTGTCAATCCACTTTACAGCCTAATTTCCAGGATTTGCTTTACAGATTGCACAATTCACGTTGATATTATCTTACATCTGAGTAGATTTTTAACTGCCTAACTTTGGTAACAATAGGGTTTACATTGGA
>OX104134.1:17306516-17357246 GCA_944470555.2 Heterobilharzia americana | reverse complement strand
GTGGAAACAAGAGGGAATAAGCCTTTCAGTCAGTGAAGCTTGTTGGATCATAGTGATATGCTATCCAGACCACCACGACAAGGTGAAAGCTATCGGCTGCATATCAGGGTATGAAGTCTTTGATCGTTGGCATGAACCTTGTGTGGAAGTGTAAACCCTCCGGCAGAGGTCTACGTGAAAAAAGAAAGCAGTGTTTGGAGACTCTAGGTGATTTTAGAATCGATCGCAATGGTGCAAATGTATCTACACATTATCCTCATCTTAATCATCATACTAAGTTCTAACCACGACTTTCTTCCACTTTTGGCTGCTTTATTCGCCATTTCTCTACCTTTCATCTTAATGCATTGTTACTCGTTGCGTGGTGTAGCAACTTGAACTGTTAAGCAGTAATCCCTGATCTGATGTTCACATTGTCTGTTTGTTTACATGTGGGTGCTAGTATATCACGTCTAACACATATTTAAGAAATAAAAATTATATCGAGTGAAGACAAACTGAGGGATAAACTGAAACGTAATCCATCACAAAAGCTGCACTTATATTACTAGACAAGACTGAGTTAGGAAAACCTTTCTTTGACGGTCATATCACACTACTGAAAAAATAGAACAATTCATTAGTTCTATTCATCATCATTATCAACATAGGACCAGGCATTACTGCGTAACGGTCCGAGTTGCCACACCTCATATCAGCACATCAAGTAAAAGGTAGTGAGGCGAAGGATGAAGATAAGTGAATGCAGTCAAAGAAATATAAAGTACGAGAAGAAAGGAAAGAGGAGTGACAAAATAGTGAGATTCGGTATGGCGTTGTTAAGATGAGGATAATGTGTGTATACATCTGCGCCACTGACTTCGGTTCGGAGCCATATCACCTAGGGTCTCCAACCACTGGTTCCTCTTGTCCCGCGGACCCCAACCACCTAGTCTGCATCGTCCCACATGGCCTAAACCAACAGTCGGAGACTTCATACATTGGTGCCATGTTTTAGTCTGGCCACCTCGGGCCTTTTTCCAGCCTGGACCCACCTCAGCCAACATTGTGTAACGAGGCAATCGGTGACTAGGCATACGTAGTACGTGTCCCAACCATCTCAGTCGATGAAGGTTCACAACCTCGTCAACTGACTTACCTCTTCTCCCCAAAACTCTACACCTAACTTCTGCATTACTCACATAGTGACACCACGGAATACGTCCTATACTACGAAGGCAACGGTGGTCAAATACCTGTAACTTCTCATGTCTTCCACTTTCAATGGCATGTTTCTTAGCCATACAGTAGGACAGAGCGGACTGCTGTGCAGTACACGCGACCCTTAATAGACAAACGAATATCACGGCGGCGCCATAGGTGGCGCAAATTGGCAAAAGCCAATCGAGCCTTTTGTATCCGTGCAGAAATCTCATCGGCAACTAACCCACCAGGGTTGATCCTACTTCCCAGGTAAGTGAAGTGGTCAACACACTCAACCACTTCACTCTCTATTGTTAACCGCGGTACCGCTGAAGACCAGTCCTGGAGCAAAGTTCCATTCAACCAATTACCGATCCCGCATGTGCTACCTCTTGACTTTCATAAGAGGTGAAACCAATCAAAACACAGAGAAATAATTGTTCGGAAGTGAAATGATTAGTACCAACCTGTCATAAAACAGTTGGAGAATCGTGTCTGTTGACATACTGCTTGGGCAATTAGTGATCATCAGGATATCACGATGTGGTAATATTAGCAGAATATTTTGATAAATCTACATATTAAAAGTCATCTATTGCTTTAAGCTATCTTTACATAGATACAAGTCATTCATCCCGACCGATAGCTGCTACCTTGACGTGGTGGTCGGGCTTGCATATCACAATGACCCAACGAGCTATGCTGGTGGAACGCTTGTTCCCTCGAGGTCCTACCATACCAGAAAGGTCTGTTGGGTAGTGGTTAGACGAAAAGCAGTTACCGTTATAGTGTAAATTGCTACACTATGATGGGGGTCTGAGGGCGAAGTCGTACTGCTGCTAGCTGGATGGGGTGTGACAGCAGTAAGGTGTTTCCCTTGGATGACCAGCAGTGCCAAGCTGATGCTGCCTTCTCAGTGGAAGGGGGGGTTAGAAAAGGTCGGCCCCAAAAATAACACACTCCACCACGCCCCACGGTCTGCCGGGCCGGCGGTGTTGGTTCACTTGTCGTTTCCTTTCGCTCATCCGGCCCCAAAAATACAAAAGTTCAAAATAATCATACTCAAAAGGCTGGGTGTGACAGGCCTCAAGCAGATGTCCGATGGGCTCTGCGGTCACACAAATCTCTTTCAGGTACCTTAAGAAGAAATAGCCTTCCACGGTGTGGGCAGCCGGGAAGTGTCAACCGCCCTCACAACTCTGTCAGCACCCAAGTTTCTTCTGACTGCTATCCTCCTCCTCCATCATTACCTTCTAATCTTCCTTCACGTCTCTTAATTAATGATGCTGCATCATCTTCAATTTCTCCTACCTCTGCAGCCTTCGACAACGATCTGAGTCCACAGAACAGCGTCCCTGGTCTCCTTAAACCACGCTCCAAATTACATATTGGAGCCTTCAATGTCCGCACCCTCCGTCAAATTGGCCAACAGGCTTCGTTGGCAAAGACTCTAGCAACTCGAGGCATGGATGTGTGCTGTGTTTGTGAGACACGCATACAGGACCCAAGTGTGGTTATTCACCTGACCTCTCCTGACCAATCTGGTGAATCTGCAAAATTCACCCTTCGAGTTTCTGGAGATTCGATAGCTAGCTCTCGTGGTCTTGCAGGTGTAGGTATAGCATTAAGCACCAGGGCAGAAAACTCACTACTAGACTGGATCCCAGTTGATAGTCGCCTCTGCGCTATGAGGCTGAACGGCACAGTGAGAACTAAAAGGAATAGTGAGACTCGCCGTTGTCTCTTTGTAATCTCTGCTTACGCACCCACTGACTGTAGTTCGGATGAAGTGAAGGACGAGTTCTACCATAAACTGTCTAACCTCCTCTCGAAAGCCAAACGTTCGGACGTAGTGGTTGTTGCAGGTGACCTCAACGCACAGGTGGGTAGACTGAGTGAGGCAGAAAGGCACTTAGGTGGCACTTTCGGAATCCCAGCTGAACGTACAGATAACGGTGATCGCCTATTACAACTATGCTCAGATAACCGCCTATTTTTAGCCAGCACAAATTTCAGACATAAAGAAAGGCACTGTCTGACCTGGCGTCCACCGAGCTCGACTCAGCGATGGACACAGATAGACCACATTGCTATTAGTCATCGCTGGAGAGGATCGGTGGAAGACTGCCGCTCCTTCTGGAGTACGTGTTTGGACAGCGATCATGCGTTGGTCCGAGCACGTATATGCCTGCGTCTCAATGGACGTAGAAAAAATTTGGCAACAAAACCACTACGAGTTCTGCTGGACAACGAAAACACCAAAGCCGTGTTCAGTGAGAAGTTGGCTAGGCAGTTATCGGAACAAAAGACTGTCACTCATCCAGAAGAAGCTTGGTGCCATCTTCAGTCTACTGTAAAAGCAGCACTGGAGACTGTAGCCGACTCCAAGATAATGGCTAAAAAGAGCCAGTGGATATCAGCAGCTTCTTCCAAACTAATGGATGCACGTGAATGCATCCCTGCAGGCTCTGAGTACAATGAAGAGCGAGCGCAACTTAAAAATAAACTGACGAAAAGTCTGCGCAACGATCGTGAACAGTGGTGGGCAGCAAAGGCTAAAGAGATGGAAAAGGCAGCGGCGATCGGTAACAGTAGACAGTTATTTAGACTTATTAAGGAGACTGGGGGGAAATGGTCAACAACAGTTAGTGAGGTTATAGCGGAGAAGGACGGATCGGCGATTCACTCGCAGGGAAGGCGACTGGGACGATGGGCAGAACACTTTGAGGAACAGTTTAACTGGCCTCCAGCCACCATTGCGCTGCCCGCTATCCAGTCGGACCCTGAATGGGACATAGAGACAGGTCCCCCAACACTAGAAGAAGTTGAGAAAGCGGTAGGTAGCCTGAAACGGGGAAGGGCAGCAGGACCAGACGGACTACCTGCTGAGGTATACAAGAATGGTGGTAGAGTTCTCTTAGTCAGGCTAACGGAAGTGTTAGCCAGTATATGGGAATCAAATACGATCCCCTCCGACTGGTCTAAGTCACTCATCATCCCAGTCTTCAAGAAAGGCGAGAAGTCCTCTTGTGATAACCACAGAGGAATCAGCCTGACAAACATAGTGTCTAAGATCCTAAGTTCTATAATTCTCCGACGCCTGAGTGGAGCTCGGGAACAGCAAGCCCGAGAAAACCAGGCAGGCTTTAGACCTGGCCGTGGATGTATCGACCAAATATTCACACTGCGCCAGGTCCTGGAACATAGGCATGCTTACAGACGCCCGACAATAGCTGTATTTCTCGACCTGAAGGCGGCATTTGACTCCGTTGATCGAGAAGTCTTATGGCAGTGTCTGTCACTGAAAGGCGTGCCTAGTAAGTACATCACCTTATTGAAAGCTCTCTACTCGAACACTTGTGGGCATGTTAGAGCCTATGGTGAGTTGTCCAGGGAGCTATACTCATCAAGTGGTGTCCGTCAAGGATGCCCACTATCCCCATTCTTATTTAATTTTATCATAGATATTCTTATGGAGGTTTCCCTCTCGTCACCTAATTACAAAGACGTTGACCGGATCACAGGTGAATTTTCCTTAGATCTAGAATATGCAGATGACATAGTCCTGTTAGGTGAAGACGCTGACAAGATGCAGAGTCTTCTGAACACTTTGAGTGGGAATTTGAGAATGTTTGGGATGCGATTTTCACCACCCAAATGCAAATTTTTGCTCCAGGACTGGTCTTCAGCGGTACCGCGGTTAACAATAGAGAGTGAAGTGGTTGAGTGTGTTGACCACTTCACTTACCTGGGAAGTAGGATCAACCCGGTGGGTTAGTTGCCGATGAGATTTCTGCACGGATACAAAAGGCTCGATTGGCTTTTGCCAATTTGCGCCACCTATGGCGCCGCCGTGATATTCGTTTGTCTATTAAGGGTCGCGTGTACTGCACAGCAGTCCGCTCTGTTCTACTGTATGGCTGTGAAACATGGCCATTGAAAGTGGAAGACATGAGAAGGTTACAGGTATTTGACCACCGTTGCCTTCGTAGTATAGGACGTATTCCGTGGTGTCACCATGTGAGTAATGCAGAAGTTAGGTGTAGAGTTTTAGGGAGAAGAGGTAAGTCAGTCGACGAGGTTGTGAACCTTCATCGACTGAGATGGTTGGGACACGTACTACGTATGCCTAGTCACCGATTGCCTCGTCACACAATGTTGGCTGAGGTGGGTCCAGGCTGGAAAAAGGCCCGAGGTGGCCAGACTAAAACATGGCACCAATGTATGAAGTCTCTGACTGTTGGTTTAAGCCATGTAGGACGATGCAGACTAGGTGGTTGGGGTCCACGGGACAAGAGGAACCAGTGGTTGGAGACCCTAGGTGATATGGCTCAGAACCGAAGTCAGTGGCGCAGATGTATACACACATTATCCTCATCTTAACAACGCTATACCGAATCTCACTATTTTGTCACTCCTCTTTCCTTTCTTCTCGTACTTTATATTTCTTTTGACTGCATTCACTTATCTTCATCCTTCACCTCACTACCTTTTACTTGATGTGCTGATATGAGGTGTGGCAACTCGGACCGTTACGCAGTAATGCCTGGTCCTATGTTGATAATGATGATGATGATGATGACAAGTCATTCAAAACCAACATGAAAGCTGGCATTACTGCCTAGCTTTTCAAGTTATCACACATTGCATCAGTGTATCATGCTACCAGGCAGTAAAGCAGAAAAATTAACATAAAACCTCGCACAGAAGAATATCGGTTCAAGTTCCTATTTTGTTTTGTTTATTAGGAATGTCACACAGCAAAACAGTACCATTTATTAGATAACGTTTCGGGCATAATTTATTTATATCATCAATATGGGCAATAGATTAAGTCTGAAACGTTATCCAGTAAATGATACTGTTTCACTGTGACATTTCTAATAAACAGACTAAAATGGAATTACAATAACCCACTCCTATATCGGTTCAAGTTGTCACACTTCACGCGAAGAAAAAGTGAACAGAAGGCCTATGACATTAAAGTAGATAAAAGTGTAAACGGGAAGAAAGAATTCGAAAGATGAAGGTAGGTGAAAATGCTTATACTTTATAAGTGATCAAAAAGTGAATATATTTCCGCTACTGTGACCAAATTATAGCCATCTCAACATCTGCAATTATCGATTACTATGATATCGATGACCACAAACAAGTGGTTCACGCATCTACAAAAATCAGACTAACAGTAAGAGACTTCATAGATTAGTGTCCAGATCTCGTTACAATATAGTCTTTGTCCAACCCAGTCTTCCTTCAGGTAACATTGCACTAACAGGTAGATACTATCTCACCAAGTGAAAAATATGTCCAAGCCACTTCAGTTAATGAAGCCTAACAACCTTATTCACCAGTTTGCCTTTCTTGCACATCACCCTTTACCTAAACTCGAAATCACTACTAACATGGTGATTTCACCACACACAAGGAATGCTGTGAAGCCACCTTTGTTCAGAAATCTGCAAACTCATATCTCCTACTTTCAAAGGCTATCTCAAATTGCCGTATAATAGGATGTAGTGGTCTACAGTGAAGTATGCTCATCCTTTAAGTGAGAGTCGAATATCTCGCCAATCGGCACCAGAGTTAATGTAAGTCGGCAAGTGTCAAAGGGCCTTGTGTATTCGGGACGCGATATTGTCAGCAACCAACTAATTCGGTCTGATGATACTTCCCAAGTGAAGTGCTCAACGCATTCCTCACCACTTCACTCCATATCCTGAAGATATGAGTCAGTGCAGACCGTCCTACATTTGACAGGTGCACAATGCATACCAAACATATTCAGATTTCCGCTCAATGTGTTTAGAAGACTACAGTTATTCAATGTCTTCGTCTAACAGGACAATATCGTCTGAGTACTCCATGTCAGTCAGGTGCTTTACTAGGAGTAAGTCAATCCCTGAGAAGTTGGACCTACCTATAGTTCCACTTATTAGTACGTCCATGACGAAATTAAAACAGAAACGGTGACAGCGGGCATCCTTGGCAGTCACCACTGATTGTCATTACTTTCGAACAAAACTTCACATAGGCCTATAGAGCACTGCGTGAGTTCGAGTAGAGTCCTTTGATTAGCACAATATTGTTGCTCGGTACCCCTTTCACAATCAGACATTACCAAGACACCTCCCGGTTGGAAAAGTCAAACCCCACACTCAGGTCGAGAAATGTAGTAAGTGAAGCCATTAGTAAGTATGCCTGTGTTTTGGAACCTGTCAAAAGGTGAAATTTCGACCGAAGCACCCCTGTTCATGTCTAACACCTGCTTGGTTTTTTCTAGCTCACCCTCGAGCTACTGTTAGGCGTCGCACGACGGACTCTAGGACCTTGAACACGATGCTAGCTAAAATGACCCCTCTATGGTTGTCACAAAACTTTTTCCCCTTCTTGTAGACTGGATGACTAACGATCTTGACCTAACTGAGATACTTCTGATTTCACACATTAGCTAGCACTCTTGTAAGTGTGCCTAGTAATTTTCCACCTACACCTGAGAAACCTGCTGGTGGCAAAACGTCAGTTTCTGCTGCACTGCACTGTTTTGGGTTTTAAACTTGTTTCGTCCAACGTTCCAGCCGACTGTCCGGAAGATTATAAGAGATCCATTCTTTGGGTGATGGTCTTACCATTGTCGTCTTCCTACCAGTGTGCTGAATAAGCATGAATAATTGAAGAGTATTACTTGGTGGCAAAGCTTTCTTTATCGCTTTTTCCAACCTCCACTGTTGACGCCAATTGCAAATACTCCTAGTCAAATTTCGTTTATGCTACTTCCTCTCCTTCATGTGGGCTGAGCCAGCTGGGACGATTTTTGGACATTAATCAGTTTGGATGAGATTGCAAAAATCCACTGTCTTTTGCTGACCATTGCGTGTAGGTTCTTAACTGTCTTTAACACTGTTCTACGGCAGACTAAATGTTACGTCAGGCTTTATCACGAAGAGAATTATTCCGACGTCCATCGTCATTTTAATTGTCATATCGCTTTACGTTAATGCTTCTTTTCCTCCTCATGACTTTCTACGGCTTTCGCTTGCATTTTCTTCTCTTCGATTATCTCACATCTTACTATTCAACCAGTAGATGTCACCTTGAAGTGGTAGTTGGACATGCATATCTCAATGACTCAACAAACTACGCTGACTGGAACAAGTGTTTCTTGAGGTCCTTCTATGCCAGAAAAGTCTATCGAACAGTGGTAAGACTAAATGAAGTTAAGAGTATCGTTTAATTGGCTCTTATTACGTTGCGTCCGAGGACAAAGTTGTAATGCTGCCTAGTCGTGATGTAACGGCAAGACACCAATATATTCTACTGAGGGATTGTTTATAAGAATGCAATCAAAACATGATTCGATTTCATCTTTTTTCCATGGAGTATTCTCCCTAACTTTGATTAGAACTGCTGTCACCAAGATATTTTCAAGCCTCTGACCAGAAGATTTATGCCAACACTTCCCTTTCAACGCAGCGTTAGGTGCCGGTTTGTCGAAGTCCCCAGCCAGGATTACATAGTTATTAGATGCTAAGATGGATGTCAAATTGCGATAAGAACCTGTTCACGTTTCGTTGTAATCATCGAACACCCGTGGATTATCCCTAGGAGGTACTTTTTTGTGGTTTGGGGTGAATAAGCTCCTCTAGTCTACCCAACAGTTACTTTGGACACACGAAGCTATGGGCAAGAACCAGGAAAAAACGTTAGGGCACACCTACGGAGCGTAACGTCTTCCGCAAAAATCCCAGTTGTCCCCGAATTCCTCAAAGTCCTTAAATTCTTGGCCATGAGCCCAAAGTTCATGAGGAACCACCTTACCTCAATCTACAAGGCCACATTTTGGAGTATCCTTCGACGTAATAGAAATTAGCAACTTTGAAACCTTTAAAACGCTTTTTCGGCAGGAAACGGCAGTAAATGAAGGTGACTTTTCAGAAGTTTGGAAGTGTGCACGGAGTACGTTAGGATAATGCCGTTTCGAAAGTTTTCCCAAACTTGATGCTTTCTGGGAAGCAGTATGGCAATCAGGTGAGCACATTATAGTGTGGCTCAGCTTATATTTTTCTTTGAATGTTGATGACAAATCCTTTTCTGTTGTTGAACTGTCTCTCTTCAGGAAATTAGGTCATAATAGCTGCAGATATTAGCATTTCCAAGACGTTTGGTGAGAGACACATCTCCGTAGAAAACGTAAGTATGCAGATGAGATGAAATTGTTCCCAACCCTAGTAATCTGATTCAAAGACCTCGAACATTACTACAAACTCATTTGGAGGCGTTACTTTCTGAGGTAAGTGCAATACGATGACCTGAGTGAAGCTTTTCATTTTGTTGCTTGAAATTTGAGAGTAATTCTAGCTCAGTGTCTCACTGAAGACTTTTTGAGTAGTGACTGGGTACAAACTCCCACTTCTCAGCAAAACATGAAACATACCCAAATGTTGTGCAAGCTTTGAAAGAGCCAACCAAGGTCAACTACAGCATTATCCAATATCTGTTCAATGAGCTTGTGTAAATCAGATAGTTTCTTCGTCCCTACTTTTAGGTCTTATGGAACGGTTCCAGGTCTTCGGCTGATTTCGGTGCAGTAGATCAAGCAATTCGTCTGCTATAGCCCTCGTACGCCCAACTGGGGTTTGGGTGTTGGTTAGTTTGCTTGTGACTGCGGTGCAGTTGGTGTCGCAAGCGCCAAAGAGAATCGGAGAGCTGATATGCGGCTGGACGTCGTTCACGAACCGTAAGAACAATAAAGGATCAAGGGTTGTTCCTCGTGATACACCGGACGATGATGTTATCCAAGTTGAATAGACCCTGCTGACTGTGCAAAACACCCTACCGCCTGATCAGTCTGGCAGCCATGAACGCCCAATCTTGCTATTTTTTGCAGTAGAATGGTGTGCGAGACTATGTCAAAGTCTTTGGCGAAGTTCGGGGGAGTCAAAGATAATGCGTAACATATTGGGGATCTCCTGTCCGAAGGGATTTCCTCCACTCGTCCTTCGACGACACACGCCCCTTGGCTGATAGATTTTCTCTTCTGTATGCATCCGCCTAGGTTTTTGGGGCTTGCCTCAACCTTCCAAAAAGTTTGAACTGGAACAACCTCCTATCTCCTCGCAACCCGATGTTGCATCAGTTCGTACAGCCGTATATGAGTCATGATCTGGCTCTTCCTGGAGAGCCTCCATTCATGCCATGCTTCCCCTTGACTTCCGGGAGACGCTGTAAGCCTTGTTTCAGCGATGGGGTCCGTCTTCCGGGTGTTTATACTACCAAGAGGACGTTTTCAGACTCATCATCCCGGTGACGTCTCTTACATGTTCCCAGTGCTGGCCATGGAGCTATCGACAGACATCGATTGGTGCCTTCGTGTTTTGTCTCGCTGTAACAGGGGTAAGAGCGAGATCCCTCCAGCGATAAACGTTGGCTGACAACCAGATAGAGCACTAGCTTGGTAAGATCACTGCTTCCAAGAGGAGTTTGAACTGGACGCTTTCAACTAACAGATGGTCACTAGTCAGCAGATAATCCAGGTTGTGTGGTTAGGCACCAACCCCCCAGAGGGTATCATCGCTAGTCCTTTCACACCGGGCCGCCATTCGGATGGCGTTTAGAAGGTTATTATCAGGCTTCCTGCCCGGAGTCGAACTACCCTGCCGTGGGCTGAGAGTTTGGGTGTTGAAGCCCCTAGCTATTAAGATCTTGTCATACCTCATAGTCGACGCTGTGGACAATATTTACGGTAATTTTGATTGTGTTCCACGTTACTGTTAGGGGACCTATAAACTCCAACCAGATACCTGGTGTGTCTTATACTACAGCGGTGCCCGATTGGGTCCAGGAGCTCCATCAATGCAGTGTCAGTAATTTTTTTCACTTTCGGATCAACTGTATATTTCAACCCCCTCCATCCTTGTATTCTCTGTCTCTCTTGAACAAAAGCATTTTGTCTTTGTTCACTTCGTTGTCGCTACTGTCTGACAATAAACATGTTTCCATCGCAATTATAATTTCCAGAACAAGGTGGGAACATGGGCTCGTAGCTTTAAAACTATAACTCCGAGTCCTTTCACATTGCCATAATGACACTTGGAAGCGATCATCACAGTGTGAGCTCTCTGTGGGTTGACTAATAGCAGGATTCCAATGGAACCTGCCCAGTTGGGTTTTTCCGGGTTGGTTTATGCAGCCAGCGCTGGGTGGAGATCTCTGGTCTGTCTTTCGACGTGTTGGTAACCTCAGAACGGGGAGTAATCACTGCTGGCACTTGACCCGGTGTTCCAGATCTCCTTTCCAGTAGCAAACATCCCTGCTGATGGTGCTCCTGACTTAGTACCGCACCTTTAGTTTGAACTTATAGGGACATGAGTCCACAGTCACTGGTTTAGGTGAGGCCATACATGTAAGGTGCGGAAGGTGTGGCAGCCTCACTTAGCGTCGTTCGTGCTGACAACCACTCCCACTGCTGGACATCATTGGTGTGCTTATCTCTTGAGGTACTGGTTGTCATTTCAGGTATTCTACGGATGACCATTTATTATTACATTACTATTTGTCCCTCGAATTCCTAGTGGAACATAGGGCTTCAGTAGTACGTCTCCATCCCACTCTCTTCTCTGCAGTCTTTTGAACCTGGCTTGAAAGCTTTCATTTCTTCCCCACATGATCTCCTCCATTTCACCCTCGGACATCCAACTCGTCGTTTTCCCTTTAGGTTCCATTCTGGGGCCTAGGGCATAATCTCCCCAAGTGGTCTCCTCAATGTATGCCCAATCCAATCCATCTCCACTTTCTGTACATTTGTTGGGCGTTGGGTTCTTGGTTGGTTCGTCACCAGCCGGAGTTCTTTGTTGCTTATTCTCATTACTCTGGCCATGAGATCTTCAGTATCAAGTGAACGTAGGTGGCAGCTGTTGGTGAATGTCCGTAGCTTATTGGAAATGATTTACGTGACGCGTCAAGTTCCTGAATCATCATACAGAAGCACCGACTGAATTACTGTTGAAAATCTGGACCTTGTCCACGCTTCATGCTGTGTACAGTAGATCTCCGCTCTGATTTCGGGTTAATGAAGGCCTACGTTACCTTTCCGATCTTGGCCTTGACGTCCTGATCTGTGCCCCTGTTGGTAGTTGAAACGATGCTTCCTAGGCAAGTGAAAGAGGCTACTTCCTTTAGATTTCTCCCGCTGATTAATGCTTGTTGCTGATGTCTTTGTTTGGGTATCTTCATCACCTCTATCTTCTCTATATTCACTTGAAGTCCCATCTTCGCTGCCTCATCTGTCAATTTTTTGAGAATTTCTGTGGACAACAAGGAAAAAAGGATGCATCCCTGATTAACGCCTCCAGACTAAGAAGTTCTGACGGCCGCATCCGATCAAGTCAGTCCTTTGAGGGCCGCATAAAGGGAAAAGAAGCGATCTCTCAGCTTGCAGCTAGGCACATGGGTGGAGAAAATAATCTTACCACTATGAGTTTTCAGGTTGTGAGGTCTTGAAAGTGGACACTTCTAAGGCCTGGATTAGTTGGTCGTGGAACTCTAAAGGCTCTGAACGCAATATACAACAATTACCTTCACGCCAGAGATAAAACAGCAGAGCTTGAACGATGGAATTATGTAGAGGCCGTCACTGAAAGCTGAGTGACAAAAGATTTAGGTTTTCGCCCATTCCTAAAGGAGTATTACCGTGTTCGGACGGACGAGGCTTTGGTTCTCAGGGACGTCTGGATACTACTCTATGTTTGTGACGCTGTCCACACACGGCCAGTCACATCAGAAGCACTTGAATGCGGCACCTGCGAAGTGGCCAGTTGTGAACTAAGGTCATTGCGGGGTCTCTGCCGTTGCATTAGTTTACGGTGGTCCATCTTGTCTGGCAAATGACTTCGCGCTAACCCACACACGTAGCTTGAGTGGAACCATCAGATGCCTAATAGTTGGGCATCTGAACGCTCCACACAAACTGGGGGTAGCCTGCCGTCCTAGCCCAGGCATTTGCCCTGAAGATGACCTGCTTTTAATGCACTGAAATTCACTCTAGTACAAAACACAACTTGTGTGACATGGTGAGATTTCGAATTCAAGCTGTCGTTAGCAGATTTGGTCTTAATCCACTGACGTGAAGATATAACGGATCCACAGCACTATTCCCGATAGCAAAAAGCGGTCGTGTAGTATTCTAAGTTCTGTTTTCAAGCGTATGAATTTGAATACGACACTGCCTTCCCTAGAAGTACTATCAGACGTGCTAGTACTTCAAGTACGTGGATTGAAAGGCAAGTGACCCGTAAAATATCGAAAAGGATCCATCATCGAAAACGCCTGCGATATGTTCAGAACTTTTTTCAAGAAGACAACAACGCCATTTGTTGCATTGTGGAATCCACGGAGACCCCCACATCGCCTCCCCCTCAGTCTGTGAACATCAAAAACCAAGCAGTGTTAGATCTTAAGTGTGTTCAAGGCTCTGATTAAACGGTCTCGATTGTCTTACGGGAGATCGCATTTGAATTTTTTCCAGGACACTCTTCAGAGATAACAGGATTACAAGAAAATTTAAAATTCCATCTCTGAGTACAAATGAAAGGTCTGATGGTTTGGGTCACTCTGATCTCCCCAAAGATGAATGCTCGTGGAAGGACTTCAGTGTGGTCTTGGTCGCAAAGCACGATGTTTAAGCATTCAAAAGTAGTACCACGACTATCTCACCAGTGAAAGAGGAGACGGTCTTTCACTTGCTGATTAATCTTAAGTCACGAAAGTAGCCAGGCCCCGATGTACTGAATCACGGATCGTTATTTTCGAAGGCGGACATTGTTGCCGAGCTGGTCAGTTATCCTTTCAATGTATCTTCCTCTCACAACCACATCCCTGAATGCTGGAGACACGCTGTTATCGCCCCAGCTTATAAGGCTGATGAGAATCACCTATAAGGGAAGTATCACATAGCACAGTTTTGTACCTAAATACCGGCCTGGATTGGGGACTTTCTGAATGCCAGAAGCCAAGGAGTAAGAGTCGACGGGAGGCCGTCCAGGTGGAAACCTGTGATGAGTGAATTTCCTCGGGAAAATATCCCAGGTCCCCTTCTTCTCGTGTTGCACGTCAGGGACCCACCAAGAATGCTCAGCCTTTCTGCGATATTATTCCCCGATGGTGCAAAGGTTCGGAGAATCACAAGTAATGATGGTGATAAGTATAATTTTCAAGCCGACGTAGTGGTTTTGTCAGGATGCTGGCGCCTGTGAATTAATCCTTGTTGAAGTTCAACCGTACAAACTGGTCGTAGCACCTGCTTCTAACCCCCCGTTAGTGGCACAACACTACTCCAGGCCTTTGGAACAAAAGACCCAGATGTCGTCATATGCTAGAGTTGAAAAGCAGGGCACATTTGATTTCAGCAACACCATTCTGTTAGGTCGGGGTACCTCACGGCCTAGCTCCTTTTCAGCGTCACGTGGGAAAATTAAGTGGCCAGCTGTCATCGCGACCTTCACCCACGCCACGGGACGCTGAAATTTTACTTCACTCAGCGCGTAACCAGGATATAAAGCTAATCAGAACGTCGCTTATCCTTACTTCTCCCCCAGGTACCACTTGGGGTCCCATAAGTGCAATAATGAATATGACAGACTGTGATCCCGCGCCCTTAACCTTAATGAGCCTAATATCCACAGATGACGCTCACCTGGATGATAGAACTAATCGTGATGACCCATTACCTATGTCTCAGAGCAATCATTTTACACATCTCAAAGGTAAGTTGCTTAGTGGAACCGACCTCTCCACTAGCTTTCTTTTTAACGTAGTATGCTTGGGCGTTGTTGATGATAACAGATCTCCAAGCCTAACCGCTTGAAGATCGAAATCCTTCCATCAAGAACAGTACTATCCATCCAGAGCTAGAAGCTTATATAGTCCCATACAGCGCGGTCCCATGGAGACGTCTTAAGTGTGTTTATTTCCATACAAAGACAGGTTCATAAGAACTTCCCAACCGTCGTCAGGTGGCAAAGAAATTGCAGCTGAACAAAACGTGATTCAACTCCTAAGTTATGAGAGCGAAATCAAACTGCACCAATTTCAGAGAGAAGCACAAGTCATCGAAACTGTGAAATCGGATTTTTAGGGGAGAGAGGTTTTTCTCATCATATCTGACTGCCCAATACTCAGCTCCTAAGGATTGAGATCCGGGGAAGCTCCAATATCTTTTAGCTAGCGGTTCAACATTATCAAACAGCAGAAGACAGGCCTTTCCCTTATCTTGGTCGCGACATGAGCGAAAAGAGTAAGGGATATCCATCCTGCATTCCGCCAAGATTCTGAGCTCTGGAAGTTCCTGGGAAATGTCGCTGTTCTACTGTTAAGCCAAAGGTGATACTCTGGGAGCAGCTGCTATTGACAGCGGCCAAAATTCAGTCAGCTGACAAGAACACAGCGGTGACACTCACCCATCCCCAAAGTCAGTAAGCGCCAGACTGTCGCATCACGCAACTCTACCAGACCCTCCCATATCTCGACATTCCACACCCTCCCCCTCGAAGGCTGTTGATGGTCTCAAAGGGACATCGTTGAAAAATGTCCAAAATGAGCTCATCTGTTTCGAAGCTCCATTTCAACTATCTGTTATTCTGTTTAGCCTGCTTTCTGTTTGCGACACCTCGAGCTGTTCGGTACCTTAAGCTCTAATCATTATGCCTGGCTGAACTCTGGCCACCAAAGCCTAATATGTCTCAGCTACCGCAAAACTCAGCTGATACATGTTCCATTATGACAAAGTAGTAAGTTATACAACATCCGATGAACCTTTTGTCTGGTGAGACCGTGGTGTAATAGCAGTTGTGGGCTCTCATTTCGTGGACATCTTATTCTTTGGCCGTTTCACAGGCCGAATGTGCGTTTCTCGTTTCCCATTCCGTAGTTCACCCTCCTGTTATGCACATCTTCAGGCAAGCGCGCCGAACTGTCCTAGACCAACTTCACCTGCCATCATTACTGGTTTTTTGAAATAGTGGATAGTATTTGTAGCTCAGGTGAATGGTTTCAGTTGTATCTTGTGCTCTGAGGTGGGTTGTTTAATCTCGAAGCTTTCGTCATCTTTCTGGACGGCATCATCGCCACTAACTTCAGTATCAAGTGAGCTGCCAACATCTTTCCGTGAGTGATTCATTGGTCTACCTTGACGAAATGATCCGTGGTTGTTTGTTTCCCTTGAATGTTGTACCATTGCCTGTATGGATTTTCCTGTTGGCTCTTCCTCTGCTTGACCTCTGACCTCTCCGCCGTCAATCATCTTTCTTATTGGTTGACAGATTGGGTTTATGCCTATACATCTGTTGATTGCTGACTGACCTGAATGCCAAGCTTTTAGAAAATCTCTGATATTCTTCGTTTCGTCTGTCCGAAATTTCAACACTGTCGAGATGGAATTCATGTCCATAACTATCCACGTGCATTGAAATGAGTGACGAAATGTCGTGGCGTTTAATAACCAGTTGTTGCTCATGTGGAAGAAGGCGAAAAGGGCGGCCGCTTTGTCCAATGTAGTGTTGACTACAGTTATTGCAGTTAAGGTTGTAAATGATATTCGGTTTGTCTTCCTTGCTTGTTGCATCCTTTGGTCTGCATAGTGGTGTTTGGAGGGAATTTGTTAGTTTGTGAGCCACACCAATTCCAAGTGGTCTCAGAAATCTTGTCGTGATTTCTGATACATCCTTTATGTGTGGTGGGACGATGCGTTTGTTGATTTCTGTCGATGACTTTGTAGTTGGTGATGCACGGGATAGGCATCTCTTGATAAAATTTCGTGGGTAGCCGCTCTTCTTTAGGGTGGACATCAGGTAATTTCCTTCGTTTCCCCGTTTCTCCGAGAGATACTGACAGCCCACTTCATACTGAAGTTAGTGCTGATGATGTCGTCTAGCAAGGCGATGAAAGCTTCACGATTAAACAACCTAACTCAGAGATTACAATACAACCAAAAGGTTGTTTCACTGGATCGGATAGTTCCTGAATTCGGACTTTTCTGAGGTCTTTGTGGTGACTGATCTGAACGCCCACCAGTCCCACAATACAACCAGCTTTCTGTGCCCATTTAAATATTCTGTGCACTCCTGAAGAAAAGTTGTCTAAATTGAAATATTTCGCAGCTCGCCCTTTGGAGAGTGTGATTGATGCACTCCAATATCCGGTTGTGTAACCAGCGATCAGAAAGTCAAGCCATTCGGTGAAGTTGCATGTATTTGACGATCAGTCTGAAGAAGAGCTCAATAATCCTTTGCTGTCGACAGAAATTCACTCGCCATTCGTTGACTGGTTCTCGGGGCTAGTTAGGACGGCTGAAGACATATCCTCAGCCCTCCAATGTTTGCGGATTTTTGGAAAGGCTGAATAGAGTACCCCAAATTCCTATACATTTTCGTAAGCGGACATAGGAAGAGATGCCTGGACCAACAGATATCTCTGCCTCCCAGGAGGGTTTCGGAAGATCTTAAAATAAGGAAGTGACAGCTTCTCATTGAGACTGGGCAGGTTTAGGACTGCGATGAATGACTGGATAGCGCCAAACAGTCGAACTTGTCGGATAGATTAGCTATCTTTGTCTCAAACTCGTGAGGGAAGCTCACGGTCAACCACAAAGATCCCTCCTGTTGTCGGCACCCGATGAAAAGGAACTACAGCACCCTCCGGTTTTCGAATCCGGTACATTCCACAATCTCCCCTGTGCCAGGAAGAGACTTTCACGTTCCAGCCAGAAGTCGGAGGTAAGGGGTTTCCGCTGACAAGTGAAACGTGAAGGCCCGAATAAGGAAGCGTGTCGTCTTACAGTTAGGACCTGTGCACCCAGGAACTCTCTTCCTGAGTTTTTGCAGACCGCAAACTATTCTGGATGAGGGAGGCTAGACATCGACCTATAGTCGTATCTTGCAGGTGCGAACTCTGCAAGCTTTCTGCCCTCTCAAACTCCACCATAATCTGCAACCACAGAAAATGGCGATTACCAATGTTTAATATATTTCTACTTTCATTTCTCTTGAGGCAGGATCACTCCAAGGAACTTAGCAATTCGAAAAGTAAGCTCCAAGTTTTACAAAATAAAATCCCAACTACTTGTCCGACACTCTTGATTTTCCCACGAATCACATTTTCATTAAGTTTGCCTGAACCATTCGACGAAGTCAGTTTCAAATGTATTCTGACACTCAGCTGATTAGAATTTTTTAAAGCGTGGTTTGTTATGCAGCTTGCCTAATTCCCCGGCCTTCTTCTTTAGCCAAAAATACGTTCATGATCACTACGTCTTTTCAGAATTGGCCTGCAAGAATGATTCTCCAAATTGCAGACAACATGAATTGAAATTATTCTCATGCCTTATTCGAACCCTGGGGATGCTCTTCAGAAATAAATATCTTACTGATGACCCAAGTGTTCGTTTGCGATTCATCTCATTCCCTGCGAGTTGAATACCCTGGTATTTTGCTTGGATTGTCATAATTTTTCGGAAAGAAAGGTTGTTTTCACCGAAAAGCACTTACTTACGTTCTGGGCGTAACTCCTCCTTTACGCATAAATTCGTTGCGAGAATAGATACCACTTTGGCGGGTGTTAAATGGTCTGGTACCGTTATTCGAGGCACTTTACCGTGAGCTGGTTAGTGCGAATTGAGTTGCAATTGGCACTTATTCTCGCCTTTCGACAAACAAAAACGTCTCTGTTCCAAAAACGCAGACAACGCTTGACCCAATGGCTCCCATGCTTTAGTACTAGTCTAGCAGACAAGAACCTTGTCAAATTTCCTACCCAGAAAGGCAATAATGGCATGGACGAGATCTTAGCTACCGCGGGCTAACATGGATTTTTCATTCGAGAGATACTCGTGATATAGTTTTTGCATTTTATTTCATGACCACAGTTAATTTGTCGACATTTTCCTCACTATTCTCCATACAGGGGGGCGAGTGTGATGCCATCCTCTGTGAGTAGTGATGGACCCTTGTCGTGGAACAGCTTAAAGATAACGACGATATTTTAGTGAAAAAGCATGATCACTAACGGTGGAAAACGGAGCAGGACGCTCATCTCCCCTAGACGAAAAACAGTCAGATTCTGTTCAGCATCACCCGGCGATATTGTGAACTGCCAGTAAGAAGTGTAATATAATGTGTGCACGACAGAATGTGAGGGTATGCGGTTTGTGCATTTTGCCAAAAACTAGCAGAAAGCAACCCGGAACCCCTCAGTAATTCAAGGAAAGCCGCGTAACCTTTGAATCAACGGTTTTATTGCCTTATTCAAGGCCTCAAACAGGTTCACATATAAATGATTCTTGACAGAATGAATAAGTGATAAATGGCTGTTTGCAGCTCCGTGAGTTTAAAGATAAAGGAAGGTAATTCACCATTATGTTTTCAGAAGCCTCGAATCAACAATACTGCACAAAAAAGCGCTGGGTCATGCTATGCAAGGAGCAAAATGCTTGTGAATTGGACTTCAGAGTGGAGGTGAAGTGTACAAATGTTTTCGCAACCAGGCGTGGACAGAAGTCTGTGCATAGAACGTAGAAGTTAATTTATAGTCCACTTACCAGGATAGGAATATGCAACTAATGAATCCACACTGTTTCCGGTAGTGAATAACGGGTCATTTTTGGAAATATGGGGCAACATTACAACGGATCACAGTGAGGAATTATGCCCCATAGCCGAAAAAGACCGTCAATGAACGTTTTCAGGCAGTGTCGTACATACTTCCTTGCTTTACATAGAAGTGCCAGAACCAACTGAAAATGGATAGTGAAAAATAAGAACTTCTTATGAACCTGGTGTATAATAAAGAACAACTCCCGCTCATAAAGGCTGCAAGTACCAAAACGAAAAACCCAATGACGTGACCCAAGCATCAAAATATAAGTGGTCTTCAAAATCCTGTGTTCAGAGGATTATGAAGTAGCTACTCTTTGCGTGTTCAGTAACTGAGGGATCGATAAAGAAATGGAAAAATTGGCCGGAAACTGTGATAGAACCCTTCCCAGCAGTAAAAAAGTGTTAACTATATGAGAACCCATAAGTTATCATCATCGCCTTCTTTTATGATGCAAAAGAGAGCTGGGCTGAACTGTGCAGACTGGGAAATTAAATGGCTAGCCACTACACAGCAGCCACTTTTTTCGTCTAGTCACTACTTCTGACCGAAGTCTGTTGACCATTCTGTAATTTGGCCACTAAGTTGGGTTAGGCAATCTAATGAATGCTAGTTGGTTAAGGGTAACCAAAAGGAAGCCTAGAACCTGGCAACCTTTGGTGAGGCGAAACGGTTGACAGAAGCGGATCACCATTCAAGATTGAACAACATGAAGCTACTCGCCAATGACCAATCACTGCATCTGGTCCAATCTTACGGTAGGTCTGCTGCTGCCCAAATACCTGCAACACTGGTTATTATTGGTTCCTGTCTAGGGGAGGAAATAAGCTACATCAAGGTCGTCGATACTCCTTGCCGACGACTGCCAACAAACCTGATCCCCGGCCAACTCGCAGACTAACAGGCCGAATATAGGTGTGAACAGTGTAAACAGATGGGTTACATGGAGGATTCAGCGGCGAAGTAGAACTGGGAATATGGTTGTTTAACTGATTAGGTTTGATGTTTTCGTCTAAAGCTATTAGAATCTTTCGGAAATAAGATAGGCTGTCTTGTATGTGAAGGTGGTTATGAATCTTGTCTCCTTCAATAAGTGGCGATTATCCAATTCCATCCTCTCGCCCACTGACACCGTAGGCGAACAAGCCGAAAATCCTCAGCGCCTGTGCGGTTGCACATCCCGAATAGTGCTATGCAACAGATTTCTCTGGTGCTTTGTCCTGTATGAACCCGTCTGATAGAAGTCGATTAATAGCCACTGTATTTACTTCGCGATGCTGCATACTTCAATGTGAAATTTATGAAGTTTTATGCGTGTGTAAAATCCACCACTGATGAACAACCATCCTACCAGTCTTTAATTACTTGCATCACGACAGATATTTCCAGCATTATCAATTTGAATTACCGGGAAAGACAACACTAAAATAGTGAGAAATACCTCAATCTAGATAATCAACTGGATTAAATGTTTGTATGAATACTTGTTTACTCCTGAATTCATTGAAACGGGTTGCTCCTGGTCAGCAAAGCTGCGAACGCAAAAACTGTTGTTAAAATAGTCGAATCTGACGGAACATTAGGTTTTGCAGCCGGGTCAATCATGTCGACTGCCCATAACGCAAAAACTGAATACTGCACTGGTGCCACTTAAGTGTGAAAATAGAACCGAGGGCAGGAATGATATAAACCAAAACAAAAATGTCGGGCGCAGTAAAACAACGTCACGTTGTCAACAGTCCGGCGCCACATAAAAGGAACGTGAAGCACCCATGATAAGTCTCAACCATACAGAGGCAAATGATGAGCGCGAAATCAAAGAAAACAGTCAAACAACCGAATAACATCACATCGGCTAAGATGAAAGGCACAACACCCATAACGAGGGTGGAAGTATTCAAATAAATGCCAATACTGTCATATGGGGTGAACGGGAGGGATTTTCAGTTTATTTTTCCCGCTACTCTCCCCCTTGTGGCGTTCAATACTGCCCAAACCTCTTAGGTTTCTTTGCGTTTCTTTATGTGATGATGCCCGTAAACCTGAGAAGGAAATATTTATTATTACTTGTTGCACTTGACGTTTAGCCAATAGCAATTTTTGACACATTGTTCATCGCCTGGGCCCACCATTTATGAAAAGTTGAGGTCATCGTTAAACGTATTGTGGCTGCAGGTGAGGTTCAGGTGAACAGATAAGTGGTAATGTGAACTGGTTTCAGAAAACCCAAGTGATTGTGGTACTTTCACTAACACGTTTAGTATGTCTCGCATCCAAGTAATTTTGGAATTTTCCTAGGGGAATGCATGCGCATTTTCCCTATAAGTGTGAATCTGAGGCACCGTGGTAAAGACAAGTCCTACATTAGGTTTGTTTATTTACTTTACAACACAGCGATACTTCGTGAAGTTTCGAGCATAAATTACTGCTCATAATCACGTGATATGATGTGTTATGATGTGTTGTAAATAAAATAAACAAGTCCAATGTGGAATGATTACTTTTTACTTCCACTGTTCTCAAATGGGTGCGGGAGTTTGCATTTCATGGATTATCGGGGTACTTTAGGTCAAAGACTGATAATCTTGCGGCGCTTACTGGCAACAAGATGAATATCTGCCTTTTTCAACTCCACTATCAGAATGTGTTAGGTTTCTTTCAATGCATTAGGTTGACATCCGGGGCACTTTTTCCGCCGCCTTCTCAGGTCATAGTAACCTTGCGATCTGTAGGTTTGATGCTCGCCCGTCCACTTTCATAATAAATCCTGGGTTTTGATAGCTGTAAAGTTGTCATCCGCACAACATTCGTCCCTTTCTATGCCTGGCGTTGTGGATAAAATGACACTATTCAACTGGCAGCGAGTAATGTCATGGCAACGACCTGCACCCTTGTGAGTTTAAATATATTCATTGTCAGGCGAATTTCGGGAGCTGGAGCTTTCGCCCACAACGAGAAGGAAAAAAAGTCAGCAGGAACGGAAATGAGGGAAATCCAACTAGTATTTCGCCTCCTGCATGCATATTTTTCCATACCATAGCCTTTATTGGTATACCGCTAGTCATACTTCCCCCGTCCATTTAACGTCCAAGGATGCGATTTTCTTGTTTAAATGTAGTTTAAAGTTTTCGTCGGTAGTTATTGCGGTAGGTAAAGGAGAATGTTTGTCACAATTCTAGACTTAGACTCGACTTGCTGTCCTGTTTTCACCCTTGTCCTGGTGGCTTAGCCGCTAAATACCCTCGAACACCTTGTTTTTAGTTCACCGTTGGCCTTGATATTACCCGGTATAAATAAATGATATTTTAACGGTGATCGTACGCAAAGCTACTGATTATGCACCCCGGCAGGATTCTAGATATGCCCGTCAGTGATGTAAAATGTTCCTAAAATGTGGGTTCTCCTGAGTACCCTGACCCAAGGTCACAAACACTGCTAGGGGGGTGGTTTCGTGAACTGGGAATGCAACTAGGCATCAATGCGTGGAGAGACGAAGTACACTCGACCGCGCTTGTCCATCGTGACGTGACGCTTCTAAGCAGGCGACCACGGAGATATTGTGTTAGGCTCAGTTCGTATTGATGCTGGGAACTAGGATAGACCATCATTGGTGAATGAGCAATCAACCTCAGGGTCGTCAGGGAACAAAAATGGTTCGCCGTGTGTAGCGCAGCTTCAAACTTCAATAGCATATTCAGTCAACAGAAGAGGATTGATGCATCGCCCTGAACCAAGTCAGAAGTAGCAGGCAAGGGTTTGAGTTGCGTGAGTTCACTTTCGCCCCCTAGGCGCTACTATTGAGGATGGACATGGTGCAGCTTAATGGTGTGCGGGACCTCGATTTCAGCGACATAAAATTACTGGACGTGACAAGGATGTATTTGAGTTTGTGTCGACAAATCTCTTCGTAATCCTAGGCACGACAGGCATCATATCCACAGGTTTATGGCGACTGGTTTACCTTCTTGAGCTGGATTTACTTCTGGGTAGGGTAAATGATGTTACTGAGATATTGAAGTGTATGGAAGATTCTGAGGACAGAAAACATCTCAAGTAACAATGGTGGAAGTTAAGGGTCGCCGCAGTTTTAGTATTTCACCTGTGTTTTTGCTACCGGAGTATTTTAACCGTTTGGTGACTTGGATTATGTCAGATAACGTGAATTCGACAGTGCTTTTTGGTGTCAATGTGGCTGAAGAGTAGTTTTTTATGATGAAGAGTTATGGGTTCTGGCTAATCAACTGTGGACAAGTCTTTGAGTATTTCGCACCAGCCCATTGGGTTGTTATAAGCTTCTTTGTAGTAAGAGAATGAAGGTCATGCCCTATGCAGCTCGACCACCTCCCAAGAAGTGTCAACAGAAATTATTTTCTTCACTAGGCGGCTGGTGCACTACTCTGTTCACTCTCCATTCTTATTTCCTGGCCGTTCCGCACACTTGGCGGAAGTGCGCCCCAGACATGGTGTCAGTGGCATCTCATCAAAACTTTGGGTAACTTTCTACGAGCACTGAGAGGTAAAAATTGTTGGTCGGCACAATGCATTTCTTGAAAACTTTCGACGAAGAAACTGTATCCAGATAAGTATCAGAGTTACAGTGAAATATATTTCAGGTTGGCATTGGTGAAGTATAATCCAAGACCAACATACCTCATCAGTCCGCCTCGTCATGATCTCCGTATCTTAGTCGCCGTGATGTGGAGGTATCAGCTGATGCGCTAACCGAAGTAAATGCTTGTGGTCACATCCTGCAAAATTGGAGTCTGCACATGTCAAATGAGGAATTATGTCGCGGAAGAAGATTACTTCAAATACGCTGATATCTCTTGCGGGGATCAGTAAAAATTTGTTGCTAGCCAAAAAACACCCGGTGAACTTAAATAATTTTTATACCTAGCTGGACCAGTGAGTCCCGTTTGATTTCAGGCAAGTGAGCGTCACTGCATATTATCTTGTGATCATATGGAAGAGAGGATGCGTGGTCCAGGGCTACGACCAGTGAGATCCCATGATTACTAATGGTACCGTGTGCCCCGTAGATGCATCCAGCCAGTACCATACGTAAGGCAACTTTTCCCCTTCCCGTCTGTCCGGCAACATTGATAGTGTATGCACACGATAACGCTTATCTCTTCTTCCGACACACCTATGTGACAATTAGACTCGATGATAATTTTTAAATAGGTGTGCGGTTTCTCTTTATACCGACGGTTTGCTAAGGACAGACCCTACATTCATGAGAAGAATGAAAAAGTGAGAGGAGCAGTGATTTATGAAGGTTTCGGGTTTGCTAGAACAAGCTGGAAGGTGACTCATCACCGCTTGATTGAGCACAGGTCTGTTACGCTGTCCCACAACGTATCTGCATCCTAACCCCTTGCAACCGTGAAGTCAATAAAATGTTCTAGTGGTAGGTCAACCGCAGTGATCTAGAAAAGCATCGGTTTTACTGGTGGAAGTCGGAGTGTCTTCGTTTAGGGCGTTCAGCTTTTGCGTTGTATCCACTGGCATAGAGTCTGACTTGATGCAGGCTTAGTATACACTCCTTGCATCTCCTTCACAGACAGCAGGGAGTTTTGGTTTAGCAAGTGACGGATATGTGGGGCTGGCGGCAGTGGTTCTTTCGTCGACGCCACTTCCATAGTTATCGTCTGACAGTTGCGTGTATGGCTGGCCGCATCTTTTCTGTTACTTCATGGGAGGTAAATTCGGAGGCTCAACGTGAATATCCTAACTGTCCTTGTCAGTTGTCCGGCTGACACCACAGCAGACGGTGGTGTGACGTATAAAACTGTCCTTGCGGCCGTCTTGTAACCAGTGTGACGACAAACAGAGGGGCGTTTCTTAGCGAACTGGTACCATGCAGTCGTTCGTAGTTCCTTTTCACACCGCGCCCTGGTGATTCCATGTTATAGGTGGTGTAATACTGGGACCCCGTGTTGGTGAACGCTAGAGTCGTGTTATTGCAGAGTATAGAATCACTCTGGGTGAGACGCCCGAAGCTCAACCTAACCTTTCTTTTACGTCTTTTATTTGGAAGCTCTAAAACGAAATGTGCTATCACTTTTAAACCAACACCGGCATATAATCTGCTTAATAGTGAGTACACCATCCCGATAAATAAGTAGCGCTCAAAACTTCAATGTAGGTTTTTCACAACGCAATACAGTATGCTGTGGAACAAACTCCCCTCCCCTATGTGAGAATGTCGACCTCTCGGCCAGTTTCAAAGATTACTTAGTGAATTCCTCCTATCTAACGATTCTCATCAATTAGTTGGCGGCCGAACCACGAGCGGTAATACCATGTACAATGGTGCTACTAGTAAGTGGACTCAAGGGAGATGAACACCAATGATATAAGTGTACAATGCCGAAAACTGAAAGCATTAGTTAAGTTAAAATGTAATTTCCAAAAAAGAAAACTGGCCAAGAGTGAACAGGAAGCGGAGTGCGTTACGATTAACAATGGTGGACTCCGCAGCTGCTCTAATGTAACTTGCATTTCTTCATAACCTAACTGATCTCATGACTTAACACCTATTTCTTAAAATTCTTCCCTTAAAATTACCTCTTTACTCCTGACTGGTAAATGAACTGTTTGTCGGTGGATTTTCATAGCATGTAACATGTTTTATTATCTACTGTTTGTTATCAGTACTTACATGTAAGTACTCTGCACCACCTACTGTTTCGGTAGCCCCAATATGGTAATACTCAACAGGAAACACCATGATCATCCCCCCAGTGACCAGATGAAGGGTGGTTACCGTCCTAGAAAAGGCCACGAACTTCATCTAGATGTTTATAACTTCATCCAACATTTGTGCATGGGCATATAACAAGTGAATACCTGGTCAAAAATTCTCTAATCCCTCTATTTCGTAGCAACATCTTCGGCTTCAGGCCAATTTACCTCACTGACGTGCGCACCTTCATCTTCTTCCACCTAAGCTTACCTCAAAACGGTTGGTTTCGGATACTTCTTCAAGTAAGTTTTGCGGTCAGTACAAAGAACCCACCCAGGTGTATCATGGTTGATCTACTTCGGCGTACTTTTGTGCTCCTGTCTCCAATTTCTCCTGCTGCTCGCTTTGTTATTCACTCTTCAGGTTCACCTAACCAGTCCTGCATTCAAACGGAATCCTGGAAATCGCACTTGTCAGTGTGTACCGTGCCATCAAAACCTTATGACCAACGCAAACACCCAAGGTCATGACTGTACTGCCTGCTCCACCTCCAAGACTATTGAAAGATTTAAACAATAACCGAATAATTCCTAATTTCGAAATGAGCCTGCTTCAACACGCCTCTTGCATGCCATGAATGACCGTATCCAATGTATAGCTTAACACCGTACATAATAGTCATTTCTCATTACCATAATGATCAGACCTGTAAACTGGCTTGTATTCACGTTACCCATGTTGTATGAAATTTATTATTATTGTATTTCTCCTCATGCAGCCGGCGAGTTTTGGCTCAAGATGCTGAAATTTATTGGCAGATCCTCTGTTCGTGAACAGTCAGACATGCGCACTTGCCCCACTTTTAGACTGGTTATAAGTACCACCGGAGGTTATTGAGTTTTCGTCTCATTCGCTCTTGCCGTTTGGGCTCCACTGATCCGTCTGTTTGTTGATTGTATACTTCATAGCCGCTATTTTACATAGTTAGCCAGTATCGGTTGTGGATTTAAAGTCTGTGTGGGGCCCCAGTGAAAGTTTTGTGACTTTTTGTGAAGTGTGCCTAAATAGCGTTAATCTTAGAGCCTTAGATTTCATGCAGTCTACTTGATTGGGAGCAGAAATGATGACAATTGGCTCCACGTGATCTGATCAAAATTTGGCCTCATTTCATTACAATGGTCATATGATTGAACGCTGCCGCTTCAATTCTGAGAGCTGTAAGGTCGTTCCAAGTATTGGCCGCTCTGAATGTAATTGAAGAGTAGTTATATTCAAAATTTATTTGTCTGAGTTTTGATAGAGTTTGAATCACCATGGATCACGCTGAAAGTGCTGTTGGATTTGCTCCTACTTAAAGTGATTCTACACCTTAAAGAAACACAGTCAAATTGTCACTTAAAGTATCCAGTTGACTTCGCATCTTCAGCATCCTCACCTATCAGGACCGTGTAGCCTGATTAACTTCTTTGGACTGTAAACTGTTTTTTGAGCACCATACAGTTTCAAGTTTCTCGAAAAATTGACAGTAACGCCTAGGCCTGGTCTTTGTTATTAGTTATCAAAAGGCGTTTCTAAAAACGGATATCTAACGTGAACTGTATTTGGTAACATTATTGTCTACATCTGGTCATAATAGGCTGACTAAAAGAAAAATAAAATCTGGTTGAATTACTAGATAAGGTGTAATAATTATATCGATGAATGGTACTCTTATTTCGTTTCACAGACGATAAGACATTGCACGAATTTCTTCCTCTGCAAACTGTATGCTCACGTGGTTGTCTTTAGTTTAGATGCATGTGCACTACGGACTCACTGACAGGAGTAAACTGACCTCAATAAGATGAGTTTAGTAATCATTCACATTCATTAAAGTTGATTATCTAACTGAAATAAATTTTTAAATTATTTTTATTGAGTGAACAGTCTTTCCTCATCTTTCTTATACAGACACTTTCTGATTGCTCTTCTGTTATCCGTTACAGATCGTGTGTATCTGTTTTTTCACCAAGTGAAAAGTTGTCCCTAAACAGCACTCAGTCGTTAGTTGAAGTCATGCCTATTCGTAAGGAAACAACTCGACATCACCTTAGGGAAATAACACACAAGGAAAGGATTGAGAAAGCGAAAGAACGTCGAATCAAACGCAAACAACGAAAAGAAAGTGGTGCACCTGCAGGAATTCCACAAACTCTCGAGTCACTTAGAACAGCTGATGAGACTATTGTTCCAAAAGAGGACGATGAAGTGATCATTGAACATGAAACAGTAAGTTTTATAACATAAAACACGATTTCGTTTGTTCTAGGATGAACTTTCACCTATTTTTAAAGGAGAAATCACTCCAAAGATTTTACTAACTTTCTCTGATCGTGTGTGCCCGAGGACAATTGGATTTTGTAAAGAGCTGAGCAAGGTAAATTTTATTAATATTGTAACTTCTTTCCTTATGAATTTACTTCTTTGATGGTCATTGCAACGCCGAAGGAAAAAACGAGAAGCTTCATACTTAAGTATTGCACCTTCTGTTATTCGTAAAAGTACACCTTTTATCTCTAAGGTGTCCATATTCAGTCAACAGACCTGAATTCATGGTCTTTAGTGTATAAAGGGGTTACTGTAGACGAAGACTTCGAAAAGAACTCTAATCACCATTCTCTTGATTTATTCGCACGCAAACATGATGATAGTTTAGGCTGCTCTTAGTTGTGTAGATTTGAGTGTTGATGAATGGACAAAAAGTACCCATCAGAATTTGAAAGAAGAAAAACAAGTAAACCAAATCGGCAATTCTATTCACAAAGCTGTACGACTGCATATCTATACGTATTTTCTATGGGCATTCCTGGTGTGATAGATAGTTACAGTAGTTTATTGGACATAGTGTGAATAGTGAAGATAAATCAAAATGTAATGAAAGTTACATGAAAATGATTCAAATAAGGTTTTGCATAAAATAATAAGATATTAGATTTGGTTGGACAGAAGATAAGAATAGGAGTGGGAATACATAAGAAGTGGAAAGAATGAAAGAGAGTGTGATTTCAAAACAAACAAAACAAAAGCTGACTTCAAATTACGACTGTGAGCGAAAAAGGAGCCAAACAAACTTCATTTGTTTACATCCTTCAGGATTTTCCAAGGGAATGGCCAGAGCCTCAGAGATACAAAGCATGTGAAGAAGTATGGCCTTTGGAAGATTTCTTTTTACTGTATAAATAACTTTGAAAACGAACTCCCCTGAAATACAGTAACCAGTGTCGACAGTGTGTTCAATCATAGCACATCTGATATGTATACATCATCACCTCTTGCAATCATATTGGATAATGTTCCTGGAATCTGTTGGATAAACCAAACAACCCGCTTACTTTGCTACACAATAGTAAGTACACCGATACATGCACATAGTTTGTTTTTCGAATTTTTAATGAACAATGTGTAGCAGTTTCCGCCTACTTCTGTTCCTATGTTCTTTACGGCCACGTCTAATATCTCGTCATTTTACGCAATACCTTATTTGAATAATCTTCATGTAACTTTCATTACATTTCTATTGATCTTCACTATTCATAACAATATGATAGTGTAATTTTTTTTACTGTATCCAACATACCACTGTAACTGTCTATCATACCAGGAATGCTCATCGAAAATATGTATGTATTTGCAGTCGTAGTGCTTCGTGAGTAGGATCGCTAAAAAGTCTTTTCTTCGATTTACTTGTTCTCATTTTATGTTGATGAATGGACACGTTTCTCTTCAAAACTAATGTGTTATTCCGAAATTTTATGAATGTATATTTAGAGCTTGTGAATATGAATGTGCAACATTCACTTCCTGCTTCATATAAAATCATGCTCAGTATTGAAAAAAGAATACAAATTTAAAGTCACAAACGAACGTAGAACCTTGCACAGAAGTGTATCGCAAGTTCTCTATACTTCATTAAAAATAGAAAAGGTGAATCGAAGAGGTATATTGAGGTAGGAAAAGGTGTTTAAACAGCCTGCATTATATTCACTACCTGGAATGCAGTGTCAGCCTTGCATACCACGATCACTAAATGAACTTTACTGGTCGAAAGCATATCAGGAAGATTCTTTGAATAACGGCAAGACATAAAGCAGTTACCGTTATAGTGTATTTTCTTACTGTATATTGGAGGTTCAAGGGCGAAGTCATATTGCTGGCTGGCTGGCTGGCTGGCTGGCTGGCTGGGAGTGTAACAGCAGTAAGATGTCTTCCTTGGCTAATCAGCAGTGTCACACCGATGCTGCTAACCTTGTAGCACATTCTTCCCTACCCTGTGCTTCTCCAGTGCCGGTGGTATGGATTTATAACTCGATCAAAAAAAGCATTTTGAACTTATTCACCTGTGTGCAAGGTACTACGTTGATTTGTCTCTCTGTCAAAGAGGCCGTGAGTGACCAATCTCAAACAGATATCTTTTAGACTTTGCTGTCAGACAACAATATTACGCACCCGATCTTATGAGGTACTTCGAGGAAAAGTAACATTCCACAGCATCGGCAGTTGGAAAGTGTCAACCACACTCAATACTGTCAGCACTCAAGTTCCCCCAAATCACTGTCCACCTATATCCATAACTTCTAATCTTCCTTCATATCCTCAAGTCAACACTCCTACACCATCTTTCACTCCTTCCATCTCTACATCTGTTGACAACGATCTGAGTTCACGGAATCCTATCATGGGTCTCCACACTTCAAACTACACAGGGGAACTTCTGATCTGCGAACCCTCCATCAAATATTAGTTATCTACGTAATCCCATGCCAGCGAATCGGCAACGGTGGTCGTCTGTTCCGACTTTGTCCTGACGGTCACTTGTTTCTGATCAGAACTAAATTCAAATATAAAGAAAGCCACCTTCTCTATTAGCGTCAGCTGGATCCAAACCAACGATGGACACAGATAGATCATATTGCTATAAGCCATCCTCAGAGATGATCGCTGGGAAATTGTCGCTCTTTGTGGAGTATCTGTTTGAACTCCGATCACACGCTTGTACAATGTGGTGTATGTTTGCGCCCTACTGGTGACAGGAAACACGCGACAACATAGCCTACCTATTCTTCATTGGAAGACTCCAAGTACGTATTTGGGGAGAAGTTAGCTAAGCATTTAAATGAATATGACAGCAATGCTCATTCTGAGGAAACCTGATGGGATGTTAATTCTGCTGTAGAAACACCGATAAAGACAGTTGGTAACCTACACCTGAAAGTTAGCAAACGTCATTGGTTTTCTGCAACGCCATCCGAACTGATTGATTCGAGAAGACTAATTCCAGCTAGCTGTGAACACGACGAAGAGCGAAAGCAACTGAAACGTAAGTTATCTAAGAGCCTTCGCATCGACTTCAAGCAGAGATACGTGGCGAAAGCGACAGAGAGATGGGGAATGCAGCAGCACTAGTTAAAATTCGGCAGTTATTTAGTTTATTAAGGATACTGGCAAGAAGAAGACGGTGGTTATTGAAATCATCAGAGATAAGGATGGGATACTCACAGAACAGGCGGCTAGAATGTTGGACAGGACACTTTAAAGCTCAATCCAACTGACCCACAGCCACACCTCAGTTGCCCAACATCCAGCCTGCCTGATCCTGAATGCGACACACATAACGCTCCTCCAACTCTCCTTGAAGTTCACAAGGCTGTATGGAACGTGAAACGATGGAAAGTAGCAGAAACTGACGGTTTGCCACCCGAAAATTTTATGGATGGTGGTAGGGAATTACAGGTTATGAAAACGGAGGTACTGGATAGTGTATGGGAATCAGAGGTAGTTCTGTCAGACTGGTCTACTTCTCAGATCAGCTCTCTATATGAGAAGGAATAGAAGTGTTCCTGTGACAACCAACCATAGGGGAACTAGTTTGGATTAATGTTGTATCCAAGATCGTTGGGTCGGTAGTTATCTGACGCCTAGCTGGATCACGAGGACACCAAACTCGAGGAAACCAGTCAGGTTTGAGACAGAGCTGGGTGAGGATGCTTCTATCATATTTTTACCCTCCGACAGGTTGTGGAACACAGGCATACCTATCGACCAGTGGCCAACATTGACCTGAATGCGGCATTTGACTCTGTCGACCGTGAGTTGTTGTGGCAGTGTTTGACTGTGTAGGGGAGTACAGAGGAAGTACACAACGCTAATCGAAGCTCTCTACTCGAACTTGTGCAGCCATGTAAGGGGTTATGGAGAGTAGTCATGTGAGTTGACGGGAACTATTGGTGTCAGTCAGGGATGCCCATTGTCAACGTTCCTATTTAACTTCGTCATAGATATACTGATGGAGGTGAACTTAGGTAGCTGTGGCTTCACAGAGATTGATCTACTCGCTAACTGGAGGTCACCTGGTTGATTTGGAGTATGCGGACGATATTTTCCTGCTGGGTGAAAACACTGACAAAATGCAGAGTCTTCTGAATGTGTTGAGCAGGAATCTGAGTATGTTTTGCATGTGTCAGTCTATGTTTGAGTTTCTTTCGCTGTTCATTTTGTTCAGGGACAGCTGTAATAAGTCTTCCTACATCAATCAGTTCGGATGACGTGTCTATTCGGGACAGCATACATCCATGGCTAGAGATTCCAGAGTTCTGGCGAGCAATGCTTGCTGTTTGGTTCGGTATATGGTTCAGACGTTGAAAGCTCTTACGCGAAATTAATGGCGGGGAGATTATGAATGTTGGGACCAGTCAAAGTCTCTGACTTGATCTGAGGTGTGTGAAGATATGCAGACTACCTGATTTGGGTCCTCGGACGATACAAATCAGTGGCTAGGAGCTCTTAGTAATATGGCTGAAAATCGGTCATAGTGGCGATGCATTCGATCTTCGACGTCTTCTGAGGCTTGGATATTTGCACTAACCTTTATCTTCAAATTGTCTAGTGTCTCGCACAACTTCGTCTACTTTGGTATCACTCTTTTTTCTATCCACCTGTTCTTTGTATACTACTTTGAAGTATGGCAAGTTGAACGGATGTGTTTGAGATTTTAATTTGATTTCATCTGTCTGTCTGCAAGTAGTTCTCAACCACTAAGTCCATTTTCGAGGGAGAATGCATGGAGATGTGGATTGCCCCCTGTAAACTTTGTGAAAACCAACACATGATAGCTTAGTGATCGCATTTCCTATTGTAGACTATTTGGGTTAGTGAAATAGCTTACGTTGTACAGCATTTGAAGGGATAAGGCCATCAATATGTGATTTTGTTTCTCATAAATCTTCCTGTTTTATCATGCGGCCTTCAATTTTTGTACTCTTCAACGGTTTGTTAAGATTTTCGATTGACTAGGTGAACTTGACATGTTTATAAGTCAATCGTGAATTTCGAATTCATAGTCAGTTCGTAAAAAATATGCATTTCCATAAAAAAAGTTTACTGTATCACAAGTATTTTACCTCTCTACATCCCACACTTTTGGCAGAGGTTTGTGTTTCTCGATTTCGTACCTTCGCCCATTTATCCGAGTTGAATATTAAGATCAATGTTTAGTAACAAGTTAGTAACAATCTGCTCTCCACAGCTAATTAAAGTAACTTTTAATGAGTTTTTTTGGCTGGATCTGGACAGGATTCAATATACGACTATACTGCATTTTAGTATGCTTTACCCTATTATACGTCTATTTGAGATAGCCTTTGAAAGTAGGAGATATGAGTTTGCAGATTTCTGAACAAAGGTGGCTTCACAGCAATCCTTGTGTGTGGTGGAACCACCATGTTAGTAGTGATTTCGAGTTTAGGTAAAGGGTGATGTGCAAGAAAGGCAAACTGGTGAATAAGGTTGTTAGGCTTCATTAACTGAAGTGGCTTGGACATGTTTTTCACTTGGTGAGATAGTATCTACCTGTTCGTGCGATGTTAGCCAAAGATTGGGTTAGAGAAAGACTAAGTGTTTTTGAACGAAAACTTGACACTAGTCTATAAAGTCTTTGGTTATAGACTTTCCGTCTTGTTTTCTCGAGGTAATAATTAAAAGCTGGAGACGTTTAGGGAGTTGACTGAAAAGCGATCACAATGTCGTAGATGTATTCACTCACTTATATCTTCGAAAGTTTGGAAATTTTCATTAACCTTCATTCATTTATTCTCTCTCACATACACTTCAGTTTACCTTAATTTCTCCCACTTTCCATCCACTTGTTCTTTGCATGTTGTTGTAAAGTGTGGTAACTTGAACCGATGTTGTCCTGTGCCAGGTTCTACATTGATTTGTCTCTCTTAGTGTAAAGGGATAATGATCAAAAGCTTAAGAAAAATTCCATCCACTACAGTAATTTAACCAGATTTGATTTTAGTTAAATATTATCGCTCCATACTTAGCTGTCTACTTAATAAAAGTTACATGTGATAGTCGTATCAAAAAATAACAACTTTTACAATACTTCAGAAATTCAGACACAAAGTACAGTACGTCATATTTGCACATCATTTGACATTTCTTAATTTACGTAATTCGGTTTAAAATGAGGGTCAAAGGCAGCATCAGAGTTCTCATCGAGGGACAAATTACTTTCTTCAGTAAAATCTTGAGAAGTTCCATTTCAATTGATTTTATTAGATGTTATCACACAGCGAAAAACTTTTTGTTTACTGGATTGTGTTTTGGACACAAGTTACTATCCATAGTCATATCAAGATGATCCCACAACTTTGCGAAATACTTTGTATAGTTCTAATTCCCTCGCCTTCTTTGTGATATGACAAGTGGTAGGATTTACCATATATCTGAACCGTTACGCAATAACACCTGTTTTTGTTTGATCGTGTCCTTCTGTCTCTACATATATCTAGAACAGATGCTGAATCATTCCTGTTGCATTCATTTTGGTGTTGATTGGATGGACTAAGATTTGTTCTCCGCATGTGTTTAACTGACTATGGACAATAAATGGTGTTTGACACATAATCCAGTCAATAATACTGTTTTACTATGTGATACATCAACTAAAATAAAATTAGATTTAACCATAGTGCTCAAGTTTTACTCTTATATAAATCGTAAGAAAGTTTAGTTTAAATGGGAGAAAATGAATTCAGTGTACTTTACTGAATTTTGATGGATAACTCTGTCATATCGTTTTAGTTAGGAAGCATCAAATTCTGATTTACTGCGTGTATATAATTGCAATTTACTGTGCTATTTATTACTGTACAATCTCACATGAGTTTTCGTGATCTTCAGGTTATTCCAAATGTTCATCTTACTGCACGTTGGCATCTACCTCTGAAAAAAATTATACCTTTAGCCATTGAACGTGGATTTACGTGTTTATTAATTGTAAATGAAGATCATAAAAAAGTCAATACCCTAATTGTCAGTCATCTGCCTAATGGACCAACGGCTACTTTTCGTTTAACTAATGTACTACTTCGTCGAGAAATGCGTTCTAAGAAGAAAAATAAATACATTGAGTCGAATGTTATACCTCATCTTATTACTACACGTTTTATGACACGTCTTGGTCTTCGTACTGACGTATTCTCAGCGGTTTGTTTCCCAGTGTTAGTCGTCAAACACCAGAACCACATAGTAGAACAATTGTTTTTCACAATCAAAGAGATTATATATTTTTTCGTCATTATCGTTATATACATCAGAATACTGGCGTTAATGAAGCTAAAATGGTGAAAATGAACATATTGCAATGAATGAAGTTGGACCAAAGTTCACACTTAAATTACGTTCAATTCAGTTGGGTACTTTTGATAGTCAATTTGGAAATTATGAATGGGTTCGTAAGCGAACTGAAGTTGGTAAAAGTCGAAGAACATTTGTTTTGTAATTGGTATTTAGTATGTCTGTTGTAAATGTAATTGCAGTTTGTGAATAGCCTTCGTCTTGTACAAAAATATATTTTCAGACAAATTTACCTCGCAGTGGTTGTCATTGTTAAGAAGCTAGTAAACGGGACAATATATATGTTCATTGTTCTCAAGTTTCCAATGTTTCTTCAGCTGTGGATCAATGACTTAAGCAGTAAACTTCCATTCAATGCATCTCGAGTTCAAACTCTACTCCATGTGCTCTGTACCACACTGCGTTACGTAATGCAGTTACGTAATAGGGTCGAAATATGCTGGTTGTTGTTATTATTATGGAGAGAAGCAGCACAGAATAAGTATGAGATTATTCGGATGCGACTTTTTAAGTTCTACCTTTAAAATAACACGAATATTCAACCACTATTCTCGGAATTTAAGTGACGTGTTATAAACTCAGTTTTGGTAATTATGTAGATTAATAAAAAAGGATCTGCGATTAAACTGTAAGGTGCACTGCATATAAGAAAGTACAACAGCATTAAATTTAGATTGTATTACAGATACTTAAATGTTCAACTCCAGTATATGTGAAAAGTCCTACCAAACTTTCATCTCAGCGTAACTCAACTGTCTTATTTTAGTTAATGACATTAAAACAACATAGTTTGAAATACTATGCTGAGAGTCCTGCTAAGTAGCAGTAAGACAAAAAACAGTTACAATAATAATGTTAATCCTTACTCTATGATGGCCTTCCGAGGTGAAGTCGAACTGCTGGGTAGACCGAACTAAGTTATTTCAGTAGGATTACTAGCAGCATCATGATGGTTCTGCCTGCCCTATGGGAAAAAGGAGATAAAAGAGGTCGGCCCCAAAATAGCATGCCTCAGTCTACCCAGCGCCATGTCGTTCCCGACGATTTAGGTTCACAGTTGGCTTCGAAACTAACAAACCAGAATCTCAAGCTTCCAAGAATGCCGTGAGTGACAGGCCTCAAACACATGATCCTTGGATTCTACAGGGGCGCACTAACCCATCTCCTTCAAGTACTTCAAGAAGAAATAACCTTCCACAGCGAGGGTAGTCGGAAAGTGTCATCCACACTCACAACTCTGTGACCACTCAAGTTCCCCGGAACTACTGTCCATATTCCACATCCTCAACTTCCAATCTTCCCTCACATTCCTCAGTCAACACTCCTGCACCACGTTTAATTCCTTCCAGATCTGCAGCCCTTGACATACATCTGAGTTCACGGAACAGCACTACGGCTTTCCTTAAACCACACTTCAAATTACACACAGGAGCTTTCAATGTCCACACCCGCCGTCGAATAGGCTAACTAGCTTCGCTTATTACAACTCAGGCCATGAACATGTGCTGTTTACAAAACACACATACAGGGCTGAAGTGTGGTTATTCACTTAGCCTCCTCTGTCAATATAGGGAGTCTACAAAATTTACCCTACGAGTAACTCAAAAATTGACGACTAGATTTCTTGGTTTTCCAGATGTAGGCATAACATACGCCGTTGAGGCAAAGTGCACTGCCCGACTGGATCCCAGTTGATATTCACTGTTCGACTGAACGGCACAGTGGGGACCAGAAAAAGGAGTGAAGCTTACCGCCATTTCTCCGCACCCACTGACTGCAGTTGAAGTGGAGGATCACTTTTGCAGAAAGCTATCTATCCTCTTACTGAAAGCCTGACGGTGAGATTTGGTTGTTGTAGCAGGTGATTTCAGTGTACAAGTCAGGCAGAAAATACCTTACGTGACACTCGGCAGCATAGCCAAATGAACAGATAATGGCAATTGTCTACTTCAGCTGTGCTCAGCAAAGCACCTATTTCTAACCAGCAGGAACTTCAGATACGAGGAGCGATACTGTCTGACGTGGTGTCCACCGACAAGGACTCAACGTAGCAGATAGATCATATTGCTATTAGTTATCGATAGAGAGGGTGGGTGTGAGAGTGACGTTTCTGCTGGATCACATGCTTGGACAGCGATCACGCGCTGTTTCCAGCCATTGTGTTTGGGCCTAAATAGATGTGGGAAGACTATAGCAGCAAGATGATTGTGAAACCCGACAATGAGACCACTAAGGCTGTTTTCAGGCAGAAACTACATAAACAGCTGTTAGAACAGTACAATATCATTCATCCATAAAAAGCCTAGCACCGTCTTCAGTTTGCTGTGAAAACAGTGCTGAAGACCGTAGCTGACTCTTTGAAAGTGTTTAGAAATGGCCAGTGGATCTCAGCAGTTTCTGAATTAATGGAAGCACATGAATGAATTCCTGCAGGCTTCTCAGGACAGTGAGGCTAAGAACCAACTGAAATGCAGACTGACAAAAAGAAAGTAATGACTGCGAACAGTGATAGGCAGAGAAGGCTAAAGAGATGGGAAGCCAGTGGCGATAAGCAATAGGAGACAGCTACTTATACTTATCTAGGCATTGGAGCGGGAACGTCAATGCTTAATGAGACTATAATGGGAAGATTGGGTTCACGATTAACTTGTGGCAGAGATGACTGGAATGATATGTGAAACACTTCAACAAGTTTCTGGCTGCTATTCCATTACCTGCTAACCAGTTCAATTGTTGATGCGAAATTGATACAGGCCCTCCATTTCTTGTAGAAGTTAAGAAGAGTGTGAGCGAGGAACGAACGGATTAGAACCGGAGTTATTCTATGATCGTGGTCGACGATTGTTGGTAAGGTTAACTGAAGTGTTAGCCGTTGTAAGAGTCAGCTATAATCCCCCTGACTGATCTCAACCAATCATTGTACAAGTCTTTAAGAAAGGTGAAAAATCGTACTCTGACTACCACATGGGAATAAGTATGACAAGCGTAGTATCTAAGACTCAAGGCTGTATGATCATTAGTTATCTGAGTGCAGCTCGATGACAGGAAAACCAGGCAGGTTTCATAAATGGCCGTGGGCGCATCGACCAGATATATACTGCATACACCACATCCTGAAACACACTCATGCTCACCAATAGCTGAGATTAGCTCCTTAATGAACTGTAGACGACATTCCACCCCGTCGACCGACAGGTCTTATGGCAGTGTCTCACTGGAAGGGTTACCTAGTGACTACTCTGTAAAAGGATTCGTAATGAAATACTTATCAGATTATTAGAGATCATAGCGATTTATAAGATGAGTTGAGTACCTCCAGCAGTGTTATTCAGAGACAAACAAACTGTGAATTCTTATATCTCTTGATCATAGATGTGCTTAAAGAGATCTCCCTCTCGTCATGTGAATTGACAAGAGTTGATCGTGTCCGAGTGAAATCCTTAGTAGAATAAATGGTATGCAGATGACATAGTCTCGCTAGGTGAAGACAGCGACGATGAGCAGAAGAGGATCGATTGACTTTCACCAACTTATGTGATTCATCGCTCTGCGTGTTTGAGGTTGAGTATACAGTGCACCAATTTGCTTCGTTTTATTCTGTGCTTGTAAAGCATGGTTATTCAAGGTAGAAGATATGAGAAGGCTTCAGGTGTTCGATCACCGTTGACTTCGCACCATAGGTCATGTGTCCTGGTGTCACCACATGCGTAAGGTAGAAGTCAGGTTTAGAGTGTTAGGGAGGATAGGAGAGACAATCGATGAGGTTTTGAACCCTAATCGGATCAGGTGGCTGGGACCTGTGTTACTCATAACTATTCACTATCTGTCTAGTCGCGAAGTGTCAGCTGGGGTATGTTTAGGCTGGAAAAATACTTAGAGCAAACGAACTGCAACTTGGCATCAGAGTATGGAGACTTTAGTTGTTGTTAGACAATACAGACTTCTCCGTTGGGGGCCACGGGGTAACGGAATCTAGTGGTTAGAGACTCCAAGCGATGTCTCATCAGGTAGGATATTAGAAAGCTATGCGCTGTCACACTGTAAGACAATAATCACAAACTCATGGTTAAATAGTTGTTTTTTCTTCTGACAACAAAACGATACCATCCAACCCAGTCGATAGCTGGTACCATGACATGGTGCTTGGACTTGCACATCACAATGATCCAACAAGCTACATTGGCTGAAAAGTTTATTCCCTCGAGGTCCCACCATGTCAGAAAGGACTGTTGGATAGTGGTAAGACGAATACCAGTTACCGTTGTAGTGTGAATTACTACACCACTGTGAGGGTCTGAAGGTGAAGTTGTACTGCTCTACCTGGGTGGGGTGTGACAGCAGTAAGGTGTTTCCTTTGATTAACCCCCAGTGCCGCGCTGATTAGGCCCTCACAATGGGAAGGAGGGGGTTAGAAAAGATCGGCCCCGAAAATAGTACACACTTTCCTGCCCCACGGTTTTCTTGTGCCGGTGGTATGGGTTCTGTCTATCTGGCGTTTGAACAACCAAATCCCGAAACAACAGCCCCCAAACGGCTATGGCAGGCCGCAGGCGGACGTGCAATCGCACAAACTCTAGAAGAAATAGCCTACCATTATGTGGGCAGCTGGGAAGCGTCAACCGCTCGCACGCTTCCAGTAGTACACAAGACCTAATCAAACATAACCTATCCTCCCCAACTTTATCTCCTCCTTTACCGTCACCTCATGATACTAATACTAAGCCTCTCACACTTACCTCAACCTCTCATTCTGTAACCACTGTGAAGGCTCAGAGCCATCGATAGCACATTCCTGGTCTCCTAAGACCGTGCCATCGATTTCGTGTGGAAGCTTTCAACGTCCGAAGTCTATGCCTAATCGGACAGCAATCATCGCTCGCCAGAACTCTGGGATCTCTAGTCATGGATGTATACTGTGTCTCTGATACACGTATACGGGACCCGAGTGTGCCTATTGAATTGACCTCACCTGGCCATACCAATGAGTCTTCAAGATTCACCTTACGGGTATCTGGAGACCCAGTGGCTAGTTGTCGTGGGCTCCCTGGTGTAGAGTTGGCAATGAGCTTCAGGACAGAAAGTGCACTTCTAGACTGGATGCCAGTGAACGGCCGTCTGTGTTGTTCGACTGAATGGATCTGTAAGAACTAGTAAGGATAGTGAAACTTGGTAATGTTCATTCGTAATCTCCGCCTACGCGACGTGCTCTCAGACTGCATTTAGTATGGTGCAAAGGATGAATTGTATGAAAACCTGTCAACTTTGCTTCAGAAAGCAAAGCGTTCAGATGTAGTCATAATGACGGGTGACTTTAATGCTGAAATAAGGAAGCTGAGGTGAGTCAGTCGGAATGACATCATAGAGGTAACTACTACAGAATGTCATGCCAAAGAACCGATAAGGGTGATCGTCTGTTGTAATTTTGTTCCAACAACCACCTATTTGTGGCTAGCACTAACCTAAAGTGCAACGAGAGACACCGTCTCAAATGTGCTCCAGCGACATGAAAGCAACGACGGACATCGACAGATCATATTGTTATCAGCCATCCTTGAAGAGGATCAGTGAATTGCCATTTTCTGACGAGTACTTACATAGACTCAAATCCCGTGCTTGCACAGAGTGCTGTAGGATTGCACCTAACTATCCACATGAAACAGCCAACATGGAAATATGCATCACCTCAGATGTCAAATGAGAATGTCAGCAAAGCATTCATCGAAAAGAAAAAAAGAATTCATCTCCATATGAGACGAATGCTCAAAACAATAATCTCCAAAGAAATACCCAATATAAAAAAAAATGCAACCCAAAAACATAAGAAACTACACCCCAAACTAAATCAAATCAAAAAAATAAAGCAAACCCAAAAACGAAAAACAAACACCTCAAAAAACCGTTAAAAAAAGCAGAGGTAAGTGACTTCAACGTGAATTGATCAAGTCTTCGCGTCGATCGCCAACAGTGCTGGGTGACGAAAGTGAGAGGGAAATAGACAAGGCATCAGTGTTAGATAAGCGCCCCAACTATTTAGGCTTATCACGGATAATGGCAAGAAGAAGGAGAAGAAGGAGAAGAGGGAGAAAACGAAGGAGAAGTGGGAGTAGAAGTAGAAGTAGAAATAGAAGTAGAATGAGAATGAGAAGGAGAAGACGAAGAAGAGGACGGTGGTTATTGGAATCATCATCGGATAGGATGAAACGCTGATAACCTCGCAGGACAGGCGGCTAGAATGTTGGACAGGACACTTTGAAGCTCAATCCAACTGACCCACAGCCACACCTCAGTTGCCCAACATCCAGCCTGCCTGATCCTGAATGCGACACACATAACGCTCCTCCAACTCTCCTTGAAGTTCACAAGGCTGTATGGAAGGTGTCTCACTTCCTTATTCAGGCTTTTCAACCTACTAGGCAAACTCATAGCCCCCATACAAAGACACTTCACGAAACCTACCTTGACAGAAGTGGGGTGACATGAGGTGGGATGAGAGATGAGATGAGATGGATGAGATGAGTTGAGATGAGATGAGGTTAAATCCAAGTGTCTATTCCAGTGTGTTGATTTCCCAGGATTATCAAGAAACAAGCTAGAATCCGGTCACTGACACACCAGAACTCTTCCCACTTGTCAAGTGAGTGAAATGGTCAACGCATTCAACCATTTCATCACTTCGTGTTCATACACGGGGCACCAACGCAAACCAGTCATCCAGTCGAAGTCCGCAATTGGGTGGTGATTATCAAATCGTTACACAAGGCGCCCAGTAGACTGCTCATCGTCACTGTCTTCACCTAGCGAGACTATGTCATCTGCATACCATTTATTCTACTAAGGATTTCACTCGGACACGATCAACTCTTGTCAATTCACATGACGAGAGGGAGATCTCTTTAAACACGTCTATGATCAACTCGTATCAGGATTGAGAAATTGCAGTGTCACTTTCACGTCTATTACTTCTTTGTTCACGTTCCCTAACTTACTATTCAAACTCATAACCAAGAGTTAGACATTTTACCCAAACCTATGCCGAATAAGACAGCAAGCACCACTCGCCACACGTCTGGAATCTCCACATATCGATGCATCCTGCGTACCGGATACACTCAACCTTCTCCGAACTCATTGATACATGAAGACTTATTTCGGCTGCTTCCAACCACAATGAAGAGCGAAAGTGACTTCAACGTGAATTGATCAAGTCTTCGCGTCGATCGCCAACAGTGCTGGGTGACGAAAGTGAGAGGGAAATAGACAAGGCATCAGTGTTAGATAAGCGCCCCAACTATTTAGGCTTATCACGGATAATGGCAAGAAGAAGGAGAAGAAGGAGAAGAGGGAGAAAACGAAGGAGAAGTGGGAGTAGAAGTAGAAGTAGAAATAGAAGTAGAATGAGAATGAGAAGGAGAAGACGAAGAAGAGGACGGTGGTTATTGGAATCATCATCGGATAGGATGAAACGCTGATAACCTCGCAGGACAGGCGGCTAGAATGTTGGACAGGACACTTTGAAGCTCAATCCAACTGACCCACAGCCACACCTCAGTTGCCCAACATCCAGCCTGCCTGATCCTGAATGCGACACACATAACGCTCCTCCAACTCTCCTTGAAGTTCACAAGGCTGTATGGAAGGTGTCTCACTTCCTTATTCAGGCTTTTCAACCTACTAGGCAAACTCATAGCCCCCATACAAAGACACTTCACGAAACCTACCTTGACAGAAGTGGGGTGACATGAGGTGGGATGAGAGATGAGATGAGATGAGATGAGATGAGTTGAGATGAGATGAGGTTAAATCCAAGTGTCTATTCCAGTGTGTTGATTTCCCAGGATTATCAAGAAACAAGCTAGAATCCGGTCACTGACACACCAGAACTCTTCCCACTTGTCAAGTGAGTGAAATGGTCAACGCATTCAACCATTTCATCACTTCGTGTTCATACACGGGGCACCAACGCAAACCAGTCATCCAGTCGAAGTCCGCAATTGGGTGGTGATTATCAAATCGTTACACAAGGCGCCCAGTAGACTGCTCATCGTCACTGTCTTCACCTAGCGAGACTATGTCATCTGCATACCATTTATTCTACTAAGGATTTCACTCGGACACGATCAACTCTTGTCAATTCACATGACGAGAGGGAGATCTCTTTAAACACGTCTATGATCAACTCGTATCAGGATTGAGAAATTGCAGTGTCACTTTCACGTCTATTACTTCTTTGTTCACGTTCCCTAACTTACTATTCAAACTCATAACCAAGAGTTAGACATTTTACCCAAACCTATGCCGAATAAGACAGCAAGCACCACTCGCCACACGTCTGGAATCTCCACATATCGATGCATCCTGCGTACCGGATACACTCAACCTTCTCCGAACTCATTGATACATGAAGACTTATTTCGGCTGCTTCCAACCACAATGAAGAGCGAAAGTGACTTCAACGTGAATTGATCAAGTCTTCGCGTCGATCGCCAACAGTGCTGGGTGACGAAAGTGAGAGGGAAATAGACAAGGCATCAGTGTTAGATAAGCGCCCCAACTATTTAGGCTTATCACGGATAATGGCAAGAAGAAGGAGAAGAAGGAGAAGAGGGAGAAAACGAAGGAGAAGTGGGAGTAGAAGTAGAAGTAGAAATAGAAGTAGAATGAGAATGAGAAGGAGAAGACGAAGAAGAGGACGGTGGTTATTGGAATCATCATCGGATAGGATGAAACGCTGATAACCTCGCAGGACAGGCGGCTAGAATGTTGGACAGGACACTTTGAAGCTCAATCCAACTGACCCACAGCCACACCTCAGTTGCCCAACATCCAGCCTGCCTGATCCTGAATGCGACACACATAACGCTCCTCCAACTCTCCTTGAAGTTCACAAGGCTGTATGGAAGGTGTCTCACTTCCTTATTCAGGCTCTTCAACCTACTAGGCAAACTCATAGCCCCCATACAAAGACACTTCACGAAACCTACCTTGACAGAAGTGGGGTGACATGAGGTGGGATGAGAGATGAGATGAGATGAGATGAGATGAGTTGAGATGAGATGAGGTTAAATCCAAGTGTCTATTCCAGTGTGTTGATTTCCCAGGATTATCAAGAAACAAGCTAGAATCCGGTCACTGACACACCAGAACTCTTCCCACTTGTCAAGTGAGTGAAATGGTCAACGCATTCAACCATTTCATCACTTCGTGTTCATACACGGGGCACCAACGCAAACCAGTCATCCAGTCGAAGTCCGCAATTGGGTGGTGATTATCAAATCGTTACACAAGGCGCCCAGTAGACTGCTCATCGTCACTGTCTTCACCTAGCGAGACTATGTCATCTGCATACCATTTATTCTACTAAGGATTTCACTCGGACACGATCAACTCTTGTCAATTCACATGACGAGAGGGAGATCTCTTTAAACACGTCTATGATCAACTCGTATCAGGATTGAGAAATTGCAGTGTCACTTTCACGTCTATTACTTCTTTGTTCACGTTCCCTAACTTACTATTCAAACTCATAACCAAGAGTTAGACATTTTACCCAAACCTATGCCGAATAAGACAGCAAGCACCACTCGCCACACGTCTGGAATCTCCACATATCGATGCATCCTGCGTACCGGATACACTCAACCTTCTCCGAACTCATTGATACATGAAGACTTATTTCGGCTGCTTCCAACCACAATGAAGAGCGAAAGTGACTTCAACGTGAATTGATCAAGTCTTCGCGTCGATCGCCAACAGTGCTGGGTGACGAAAGTGAGAGGGAAATAGACAAGGCATCAGTGTTAGATAAGCGCCCCAACTATTTAGGCTTATCACGGATAATGGCAAGAAGAAGGAGAAGAAGGAGAAGAGGGAGAAAACGAAGGAGAAGTGGGAGTAGAAGTAGAAGTAGAAATAGAAGTAGAATGAGAATGAGAAGGAGAAGACGAAGAAGAGGACGGTGGTTATTGGAATCATCATCGGATAGGATGAAACGCTGATAACCTCGCAGGACAGGCGGCTAGAATGTTGGACAGGACACTTTGAAGCTCAATCCAACTGACCCACAGCCACACCTCAGTTGCCCAACATCCAGCCTGCCTGATCCTGAATGCGACACACATAACGCTCCTCCAACTCTCCTTGAAGTTCACAAGGCTGTATGGAAGGTGTCTCACTTCCTTATTCAGGCTCTTCAACCTACTAGGCAAACTCATAGCCCCCATACAAAGACACTTCACGAAACCTACCTTGACAGAAGTGGGGTGACATGAGGTGGGATGAGAGATGAGATGAGATGAGATGAGATGAGTTGAGATGAGATGAGGTTAAATCCAAGTGTCTATTCCAGTGTGTTGATTTCCCAGGATTATCAAGAAACAAGCTAGAATCCGGTCACTGACACACCAGAACTCTTCCCACTTGTCAAGTGAGTGAAATGGTCAACGCATTCAACCATTTCATCACTTCGTGTTCATACACGGGGCACCAACGCAAACCAGTCATCCAGTCGAAGTCCGCAATTGGGTGGTGATTATCAAATCGTTACACAAGGCGCCCAGTAGACTGCTCATCGTCACTGTCTTCACCTAGCGAGACTATGTCATCTGCATACCATTTATTCTACTAAGGATTTCACTCGGACACGATCAACTCTTGTCAATTCACATGACGAGAGGGAGATCTCTTTAAACACGTCTATGATCAACTCGTATCAGGATTGAGAAATTGCAGTGTCACTTTCACGTCTATTACTTCTTTGTTCACGTTCCCTAACTTACTATTCAAACTCATAACCAAGAGTTAGACATTTTACCCAAACCTATGCCGAATAAGACAGCAAGCACCACTCGCCACACGTCTGGAATCTCCACATATCGATGCATCCTGCGTACCGGATACACTCAACCTTCTCCGAACTCATTGATACATGAAGACTTATTTCGGCTGCTTCCAACCACAATGAAGAGCGAAAGTGACTTCAACGTGAATTGATCAAGTCTTCGCGTCGATCGCCAACAGTGCTGGGTGACGAAAGTGAGAGGGAAATAGACAAGGCATCAGTGTTAGATAAGCGCCCCAACTATTTAGGCTTATCACGGATAATGGCAAGAAGAAGGAGAAGAAGGAGAAGAGGGAGAAAACGAAGGAGAAGTGGGAGTAGAAGTAGAAGTAGAAATAGAAGTAGAATGAGAATGAGAAGGAGAAGACGAAGAAGAGGACGGTGGTTATTGGAATCATCATCGGATAGGATGAAACGCTGATAACCTCGCAGGACAGGCGGCTAGAATGTTGGACAGGACACTTTGAAGCTCAATCCAACTGACCCACAGCCACACCTCAGTTGCCCAACATCCAGCCTGCCTGATCCTGAATGCGACACACATAACGCTCCTCCAACTCTCCTTGAAGTTCACAAGGCTGTATGGAAGGTGTCTCACTTCCTTATTCAGGCTTTTCAACCTACTAGGCAAACTCATAGCCCCCATACAAAGACACTTCACGAAACCTACCTTGACAGAAGTGGGGTGACATGAGGTGGGATGAGAGATGAGATGAGATGAGTTGAGATGAGATGAGGTTAAATCCAAGTGTCTATTCCAGTGTGTTGATTTCCCAGGATTATCAAGAAACAAGCTAGAATCCGGTCACTGACACACCAGAACTCTTCCCACTTGTCAAGTGAGTGAAATGGTCAACGCATTCAACCATTTCATCACTTCGTGTTCATACACGGGGCACCAACGCAAACCAGTCATCCAGTCGAAGTCCGCAATTGGGTGGTGATTATCAAATCGTTACACAAGGCGCCCAGTAGACTGCTCATCGTCACTGTCTTCACCTAGCGAGACTATGTCATCTGCATACCATTTATTCTACTAAGGATTTCACTCGGACACGATCAACTCTTGTCAATTCACATGACGAGAGGGAGATCTCTTTAAACACGTCTATGATCAACTCGTATCAGGATTGAGAAATTGCAGTGTCACTTTCACGTCTATTACTTCTTTGTTCACGTTCCCTAACTTACTATTCAAACTCATAACCAAGAGTTAGACATTTTACCCAAACCTATGCCGAATAAGACAGCAAGCACCACTCGCCACACGTCTGGAATCTCCACATATCGATGCATCCTGCGTACCGGATACACTCAACCTTCTCCGAACTCATTGATACATGAAGACTTATTTCGGCTGCTTCCAACCACAATGAAGAGCGAAAGTGACTTCAACGTGAATTGATCAAGTCTTCGCGTCGATCGCCAACAGTGCTGGGTGACGAAAGTGAGAGGGAAATAGACAAGGCATCAGTGTTAGATAAGCGCCCCAACTATTTAGGCTTATCACGGATAATGGCAAGAAGAAGGAGAAGAAGGAGAAGAGGGAGAAAACGAAGGAGAAGTGGGAGTAGAAGTAGAAGTAGAAATAGAAGTAGAATGAGAATGAGAAGGAGAAGACGAAGAAGAGGACGGTGGTTATTGGAATCATCATCGGATAGGATGAAACGCTGATAACCTCGCAGGACAGGCGGCTAGAATGTTGGACAGGACACTTTGAAGCTCAATCCAACTGACCCACAGCCACACCTCAGTTGCCCAACATCCAGCCTGCCTGATCCTGAATGCGACACACATAACGCTCCTCCAACTCTCCTTGAAGTTCACAAGGCTGTATGGAAGGTGTCTCACTTCCTTATTCAGGCTTTTCAACCTACTAGGCAAACTCATAGCCCCCATACAAAGACACTTCACGAAACCTACCTTGACAGAAGTGGGGTGACATGAGGTGGGATGAGAGATGAGATGAGATGAGTTGAGATGAGATGAGGTTAAATCCAAGTGTCTATTCCAGTGTGTTGATTTCCCAGGATTATCAAGAAACAAGCTAGAATCCGGTCACTGACACACCAGAACTCTTCCCACTTGTCAAGTGAGTGAAATGGTCAACGCATTCAACCATTTCATCACTTCGTGTTCATACACGGGGCACCAACGCAAACCAGTCATCCAGTCGAAGTCCGCAATTGGGTGGTGATTATCAAATCGTTACACAAGGCGCCCAGTAGACTGCTCATCGTCACTGTCTTCACCTAGCGAGACTATGTCATCTGCATACCATTTATTCTACTAAGGATTTCACTCGGACACGATCAACTCTTGTCAATTCACATGACGAGAGGGAGATCTCTTTAAACACGTCTATGATCAACTCGTATCAGGATTGAGAAATTGCAGTGTCACTTTCACGTCTATTACTTCTTTGTTCTCGTTCCCTAACTTACTATTCAAACTCATAACCAAGAGTTAGACATTTTACCCAAACCTATGCCGAATAAGACAGCAAGCACCACTCGCCACACGTCTGGAATCTCCACATATCGATGCATCCTGCGTACCGGATACACTCAACCTTCTCCGAACTCATTGATACATGAAGACTTATTTCGGCTGCTTCCAACCACAATGAAGAGCGAAAGTGACTTCAACGTGAATTGATCAAGTCTTCGCGTCGATCGCCAACAGTGCTGGGTGACGAAAGTGAGAGGGAAATAGACAAGGCATCAGTGTTAGATAAGCGCCCCAACTATTTAGGCTTATCACGGATAATGGCAAGAAGAAGGAGAAGAAGGAGAAGAGGGAGAAAACGAAGGAGAAGTGGGAGTAGAAGTAGAAGTAGAAATAGAAGTAGAATGAGAATGAGAAGGAGAAGACGAAGAAGAGGACGGTGGTTATTGGAATCATCATCGGATAGGATGAAACGCTGATAACCTCGCAGGACAGGCGGCTAGAATGTTGGACAGGACACTTTGAAGCTCAATCCAACTGACCCACAGCCACACCTCAGTTGCCCAACATCCAGCCTGCCTGATCCTGAATGCGACACACATAACGCTCCTCCAACTCTCCTTGAAGTTCACAAGGCTGTATGGAACGTGAAACGATGGAAAGTAGCAGAAACTGACGGTTTGCCACCCGAGAATTTTACGGATGGTGGTAGGGAATTACAGGTTATGATAACGGAGGTACTGGATAGTGTATGGGAATCAGAGGTAGTTCTGTCAGACTGGTCTACTTCTCAGATCAGCTCTCTGTATGAGAAGGAATAGAAGTGTTCCTGTGACAACCAACCATAGGGGAACTAGTTTGGATTAGTGTTGTATCCAAGATCGTTGGGTCGGTAGTTATCTGACGCCTAGCTGGATCACGAGGACACCAAACTCGAGGAAACCAGTCAGGTTTGAGACAGAGCTGGGTGAGGATGCTTCTGTCATATTTTTACCCTCCGACAGGTTGTGGAACACAGGCATACCTATCGACCAGTGGCCAACATTGACCTGAATGCGGCATTTGACTCTGTCGACCGTGAGTTGTTGTGGCAGTGTTTGACTGTGTAGGGGAGTACAGAGGAAGTACACAACGCTAATCGAAGCTCTCTACTCGAACTTGTGCAGCCATGTAAGGGGTTATGGAGAGTAGTCATGTGAGTTGACGGGAACTATTGGTGTCAGTCAGGGATGCCCATTGTCAACGTTCCTATTTA
>OX104134.1:17072849-17306016 GCA_944470555.2 Heterobilharzia americana | reverse complement strand
CAACACTGGACAAGACCTCACTGCAGTTGGCGATATCAAAATTCTAATGGGCGACATGAATGCCAAACTGGGAGGGGACAACACAGGAAGAGAACTAACCATGGGTCGAGAAGCGCTCGGTGAGGTGATGAACGAGAATGGAGAATGGTTTGCAGAATTCTGTGCATTCAACGATTTGGTGATTGGAGGTGAGGCAGTGTGTTCAAGCACAAGGATATCCACAAAGCGAAATGGATTTCACCAGATGGACACACTAAAAATCAATCGACTTTATCTCAATCTCAAGAAAATGGAGACTCAGTCTACTTGACACAAGGGCAAGAAGAGGAGCAGATGTAGGTTCACACCACTCACTGTCTAATGCAAGGGACCTGCCTTCCAAATCAAGTTAAAAGCCTTCAAGGAAGCTGGTGATAGACGACCACAGTTCAAGTACAACACTCGGAAACTGAAGGATGAAACTACAAAGGAGATCTTCACGTCAGCCATCAAGACAAAATGGGAGATATCGAGCAACATCCCTGAAGAAACCTGTGTGGAGGAACACTGGAAGTCTTTGAAAGCTATGTGGAAAGAAACCCGCACAACAGTTTTAGGAAGGAAGAAGGTGGAAGACAATGAATGGATCTCGACGGATACCTGGAAGCTGATAGAGGAGGGAGAGGAGGATGGTGAAGTAGAAGATAAACCAGTACAAGGATGCACAACGGAAAGGCGACCTGAGTACAACTTACAAAACACTACACTGGACAAAGAAGTGAAGAAGAATGCACGCAAAGACAAGAGACCTTTCTACGAAACACTGGCAAGTGAAGCAGAACAGGCTGCAGGTAGGAGAGACACAGACCTGACAACATAGTATCAAATAACCAAGTTACTATCTAGGAGGGCAGAGATCAACGCAGATGAAACCAATAAAAGATGAAGAAGGAAATTTAATTACGAAAGAAGAGAAACAAAGGAAACAATGGGCTGACCACTTCAGAAAGCTCTTGAATCGACCACCACCACCATCAACTGCAACTCGTCCAGAAATACTACCTACAGCTCAGCCGCTGAATTACAAGTGAGCACAAATCCTCCAACAAAAGTGGAAGTCATGAATGCCATAAAGCTACTGAAGTGTGGGAAAGCAGCAGGACCAGATGGAATCCCGCCAGAAGCACTGAGAGCAGACGCAGAGGCAATAGCGGAAATGCTCACACCACTATTGCAGAAGGTGTGGAAGGAAGAGAAGGTACCTGGCTAGTGATTGGAAGAAGGGTTACCTTGTCAAACTCCCGAAGAAGGGCAACGTATGTCTACGCAAGAGCTGGCGAGGAATCATGCTCCTGTCCCAGTCCATCCCAAGCAAAATATATTAAGCCGCATCATCTTGAAGAGGCTAAAGGAAGCACTAGATTCAAAACTACCACCAGAACAGGCAGGCAGGCTTCAGCAAGTACAAATCATATGCGGACCAAATTGCATCGCTACACTAAGCATCATCATAGAACAGAGAATAGAACGGCAGTCAACTCTATACCTCAACTTCATCGACTTTGAGAAGGCCTTTGACAGCGTCGACCGAGAGACAATTTGGAAACTGCTTCGATACTACGGAATACCACAAACCTTTATCAACTCCATTCAACAACAGCTATATAGAGACGCCACATACCAGCCAAGTAATTCACAATGCGAAGCTCAGCGATACTTTTGAAGTGAAGACAGGAGTAAAACAAGGTTGCCTACTATCCCTCATGATATTCCTGATTGTGGTCGACTGGATCATGCAACAAACAGTGGGGAGCGAGAAGGGGGGGATACGCTGGCTGGACTGCGGAAAAGAACCTAGAAGATCTGGATTTCGCCGATGACTTATGTCTAATGTTACACAAACTTGAAGATCTACAGGCAAAAACTAACAAGTTGACACAAGAGGCAGCGAAGACGGGACTTCAAGTGAATGTAGAGAAAACAGAGGTGATGAAGGTACCCGACCAACAACAGCATCAACAACAAGAGGCATCAATCATTATTAAAGGGAGAAACTTAAAGGAAGTAGTCTCTTTCACCCATCTAGGCAGCATCGTTTCGTTTCTAAATTAATCTTTTTTTATGAGTTGAAACAGGAAATCGTCTCTGAGTGTTAGGATGAACTTCTGATGGCTAAAAATATGTCAAAATTAGGCTTTGCCATTCCGAGGCATTCCAAGACCCTACCCACTTCATTTAAGGTTTTCATTTTTAGATTGTCTTGCCTACTGAATAGTGAATTGCTAACTACTGTCGACTATCTTCTGCTCTAATCAATACTTTGATATTCATGAGTAATTGTTGAATCAAAGGTATAACTTTGGCAGCAAAAATGTGGTTTATTGAATGATACGTCAATCGACAGTCGTATAGATATCTGATTTAGACTTCTGGGGTCGTATTTACTCTGCGAGTATGATTAAAAGTTAAGTGACCCAATGGTTTCAAAGAGATCAGTATTATCTATTATCAACTCACCGTTTCTCAAAATCACTCATTAGTTTACTGAAAAACTATAAATGATCTTTGCAAACCTAGTAATCCATGGTCTGAGTGTTAACTTGAAGTTTGTCAAGAAGTTAGACCGGTTAGATACCTCGAACAAATTCATAATGTTGTTTGGTGAATCTATTTCATTGAGGAATATTTCCTCGTGAGGAGAGATGGAGGTTGTTTGAAGAAAGTATGATTTTTCTTGTCGTTCAAAGGATGAAGTCAAGAAATTTCTACCCGTATGTACCAACAACAAAAGAAGAAATCGCCAGTGATAGAAGATGCATAGTAGACAATGGATTCGTAAAGAACTATGCCATAGCTTAGAGGAGAGAAGAAAGTGTGACAGACGTCATACAGTGTAAGTCCTCCTTTAAAATTCATGAAGCTGTTTTAAGGATTGATGACAGAAAAAGTAGTGAAATGAAAGGGACGTTTTCAGTTTTCTCATGGTACTTAAATAACTAGCTAACATGACAGAAACTCATCAAATTCGTTTTTGTGTTACCTCTACCAATTCAAATGTACCTTTCAAATCAAGAGCCTTGAAGGATTAGAGATTCATAGGTTTATATTTCTTTAAAGATGTGACTAACCATCATTTATACAACAATGTGCATGATGTATATGCCAGGATTGTTCAGAATAACTCAAAAGTAGTGGAACGTAGTTATCAGTTATTCAACAACAAAGTAGTTCCATTTCATATTCCTTATGCTGGTGTAAATCCGGTTTATGATATTAATCTATTCGATGCTCTTAATTTTTTATTCAGACTAAAGAAGCTTTTCTTTTTCAACCAACTTCATTTTATGGTTTTCTGAACATCAACGTCTTTATATTACACAATGAAAAATTGTACAGTGAACCTTTAAACTTCTTGAATTCACTTCCTCGGAGTTTGAAGATATCGCATCCATGAATCCTATATTTCAGTTAATCTTTATTTACGAATCTGATGAAAGTAAAAAAATTTCATATTCAATTCAGAAATTGTTTTAGCTTGTAAAAAACTAATGAAAATCGTCAAAACTAAAAGAAACTGATATTATATTTATTATTATTATTATTAGTCCCTTGGGTTCCTAGTGGAACATAGGGCTTCAGTAGCACGCCTCCAGTGACCTCTGTTCTCTGAGATCTTTTGAACCTGGTTCCACGACAGCCCAGAAGCTCTCATTTCTTCCTCGCATGACCTCCTCCATGTCACCCTCGGACGTCCAACTCGTCGCTTCCCATGGGGATTCCACTCGAGGGCCTGACACGTGATGTCCCCATTCGGCCTTCTCAGTGCATGCCCAATCCATCTCCACTTCCTCCTGCATATTTGTTGCGTGATAGGTTCTTGGTTGGTTCGTTCCCTGAGCTCCTTGTTGCTTATTCTTTCTGGCCATCTGATCTTCAGCAGCGAGCGTAGGCAGTTGTTGATGAATGTCTGTAGTTTATTGGAAATACCTTTCGTGACGCGCCAAGTCTCTGAGCCATACAGGAGCACTGACTTGACGTTGGTGTTGAAAATCCGTATCTTGTTCCGCATGCTGAGTGCAGAAGATCTCCACACTGGTTTCAGGCTAATGAAGGCCTGTCTTGCTTTTCCGATTCTGACTTTGACATCCTCGTCTGTGCCTGTGCTGCCTGTAGTTGAAACAGTGCTTCCTAGATAAGTGAAGGAGGTTACTTCCTTTAAGTTTCTCCCGTTGACGGTGATTGGAGTTTGTTGTTGATGGTGGTGGTGCGGTATCTTCATCACTTCTGTCTTCTCTATATTCACCTGAAGTCCCGTCTTAGCTGCCTCTTCTGTCAACTTGTTAGTTTTTGCCTGTAGATCTTCAAGTTTATGTGACATCAGATACAAGTCATCGGCGAAATCCAAGTCTTCTAGGTTCTTTTCCGTCGTCCAGTGTATCCCCCTCTACTCTCTGCCTACTGTTTGCTGCATGATCCAGTCCACCACAATAAGGAATATCATGGGGGATAGTAGGCAACCTTGTTTCACTCCTGTCTTCACTTCACTTCAGGGCATCACTGAGCTTCCCATTTTGGATTACTTGGCATGTGGCATCTTCATATAGTTGTTGAATGAGGCGGATAAAGGTTTGCGGTACTCCGTAGTATTGAAGCAGTTTCCAAATTATCTCTCGGTCGACGCTGTCAAAGGCCTTCTCAAAGTCGATGAAGTTGAGGTATAGAGCTGATTGCCATTCTACGCTCTGTTCTATGATGATGCGAAGCGTTGCAATTTGGTCTGCACATGATTTGTACTTCCTGAAGCCTGCCTGTTCCGGTCGTAGTTTTGAATCCAGTGCGTCTTTAAGCCTCTCCAGGATGATGCGGCTTAATATTTTACTTGGGGTGGACAGGAGAGTGATTCCGCGCCAGTTCTTGCAAGCACTGAGGTCTCCCTTCTTCGGCAGTTTGACAAGGTAACCCTTCTTCCAATCGTCAGGTACCTTCTCTTCCTTCCACACCTTCTGCAATAGTGGTGTGAGCATGTCCGCTGTTGTCTCTGCATCTGTTCTCAGTGCTTCTGGCGGTATTCCATCTGGTCCTGCTGCTTTCCCGCATTTCAGTAGCTTTATGGCGTTCAGGACTTCCATTTTCGTTGGGGGATTTATGTTCACTTGTAATTCAGCGGCTGAGAAGTGGTATTTCTGGACGAAGTGCAGATGGTGGTCGATTCAAGAGCTTCTTGAAGTGGTCGGCCCATCGTTTCCTCTGTTTCTCTTCTTTTGTAATTAAATTTCCTTCTTCATCTTTTATTGGTTTCATCTGTGTTGGTCTCTTCCCTGATAGCAACCTGGTTATTTGATACAATGTCGTCAGGTCTCTCTTACCTGCAGCCTGTTCTGCTTCACTTGCCAGTGTGTCGTAGAAGTGTCTTTTGTCTTTGCGTGCACTCTTCTTCACTTCTTTGTCCAGTGTTTTTGTAAGTTGTACTCAGTTCGCCTTTCCGTTGAGCATCCCTGCACTGGTTTATCTTCTGCTTCACCATCCTCCTCTCCTCTATCAGCTTCCAGGTATCCGTCGAGATCCATTCCTTGTCTTCTTTCTTCCTCCTTCCTCATACTGTTGTGCGGGTTTCTTTCCACATAGCTTTCAAAGACTTCCAGTGTTCCTCCACACAGGTTTCTTCAGGGATGTTGCTCGATATCTCCCATTTTGTCTTGATGGCTGACGTGAAGATCTCCTTTGTAGTTTCATCCTTCAGTTTCCGAGTGTTGTACTTGAACTGTGGTCGTCTATCACCAGCTTCCTTGAAGGCTTTTAACTTGATTTGGAAGGCAGGTCCCTTGCATTAGACAGTGAGTGGTGTGAACCTACATCTGCTCCTCTTCTTGACCTTGTGTCAAGTAGACTGAGTCTCCATTTTCTTGAGATTGAGATAAAGTCGATTTGATTTTTAGTGTGTCCATCTGGTGAAATCCATTTCGCTTTGTGGATATCCTTGTGCTTGAACACACTGCCTCACCTCCAATCACCAAATCGTTGAATGCACAGAATTCTGCAAACCATTCTCCATTCTCGTTCATCACCTCACCGAGCGCTTCTCGACCCATGGTTAGTTCTCTTCCTGTGTTGTCCCCTCCCAGTTTGGCATTCATGTCGCCCATTAGAATTTTGATATCGCCAACTGCAGGTCTTGTCCAGTGTTGATTGAAGTTGTCTGTAGAATTCCTCCTTCTTCTCTTCCTCTGCATTATTTGTAGGTGCATAACATTGTATGATTGTGACCTTTCTTCCTTTTGAGTTGAATCTTGCTGTCATGATCCTGGAGGAGATTGGTTCCCACTGCATGAGAGCCTTCGATGCTGTTGGGGACATCATGATAGCCACTCCATAACTCAGTGTGCTCGTGGTTGTCGTCTGGGTGACCGGAGTAGATTATTGATTCTCCAGTTGACAGTTTGGAGAGTCCACTCCCATTCCATCTGCTTTCGCAAATCCCAAGCACTTCGATGTTATACCTTCTCATCTCCTTTGCAATCTGGGCTGCCTTACTGGGTTCAAACATCGTGCGGACATTCCATGTCCCCACGTTTACTTTCGCTTTCATCGAGAGAAGACACATCGGCCAATTGGCTTCCAGAAGGCTTTCACCAACTGGCGTCATTTCGCCTCTCCGATTTCAGCGGGGTATAAGTTTGTTTTCATTTTTTATATTTTGTTTGTGCTTTGAAGTTGGTTTAGCGGTTAGATTTGTTTTACGGGGTAGGGTTGCTAGCCGTATGCCCAACCTTCCCTCTTTATGTGGGCTTAGGACCGGCTAGTAACTAGTAAACTAGTTAACCAGGCGATCTCATTTTGTTTAAATCTTTATTATGTTAATGATGATTACTTAATAGATCAAAATCTAACTTCAGATTTACAATTGATAGAGTTATAGCCTCCAATGGAATCTAGCAAAAAAAAATTAACTTCTAATCATCCACCAAATAAACGTTTTCGCTTAAAATTTCCACAAATAGTTCCTCTTAGCCTCGATACTTAGTTCGTTGAAATGAAAATGATTATCAACGAAAAATATTTGTCGTGTAAATACTGCTTATAAGCATTTCTTAAGTTAAGAATTTCTTTAATCTCTGGCAAGTACTCCAAGCAACTGAAGTGCATTGAGATTTCCTATTTATATTAAGGTGTACAACTCTTGCAATATATCGTAAAGAACATACTTTTGGTATATGTGGACATTACTACTTCAAGTAAGGTGCAGAATAATCATTCTTTTCGAAATTGTTTGAGTGAAGATTACTGGTGTAATAGGCGCTTCTTTCGAGGAATTGTGAAGTCCATAGTTATATATTTTAATTGTTAGATAGTACTTTGGCCAACACATTTCTTAAAAAGTTTTGTTACAAATTACAGGGTTTCATGAAGCTGATGTGCATAGACCGGTAGGCATGATAGGAAATGAATACTATAATTCCAAGTGTTTTAGAAATGACAAACAGTATATCTGTTCATGTCTAACGGTGCATACTTCTTGAAAATCAATTCATATTACTTCAAGCAATCACCATAAACAGGAAGTTCAGCAACCATTCTTCGCTCTTGTTTCACGCTGTACTATCCTCATTAGTAGATCTGATGATTATACTCGTGAAATAAAACATGACAAAAAATGAGTGAAATAATGGGAAAAAGTTTCATAAAGTGCAAAATGGAATTTCTAAATACATTATGTACAAAGAATATTTTGATATTACTATGTGTGGGAAGATGTGAAATAATGCTCCGATTATTAAGAGTTAAGTCCACACCAAGATAACATGATAAAAAAATATGGGTCTACGCCTAATCGACTGGACATAGAAAGGAAGGAAGTTATATGAGAAGTACTTATCGTCAGGGTGGTCTGGTTTGCATTTTAGTTGAGCGTGCGCTACTAAAGTGTTCTCAAACCAAATATATGGATGATCATATAGTGGAGAAAAAAGTTTCACGGACTTCAGTGAGAAATATGCAAAATCCTATTTTGTGAATGCCTACACTAACCCTATTTCACCTTAAAGCACTGCAATTTTAGTTACGATACATTTCTATCTGTCTACTTAAATTCGTCTTAATTCGTATCAAATATGTCGGTTCACTATGCGCTTTTGTGACAGTGAAGTTGCAATCAGTCTAGTAAGCTGTTTACTCGTATCAGTTGATCAAGAATCTTTGTCAGCGTTATGCTTCCATTGAACTGGATAAGGAACTTGGCTGCAAATTAAATTTCTCTCTATAACACAGAGTCATGCATCATCTTCTTGCTAGTAAGATGTTAGCATTACAATGAGGATTAGATTTATTAAATCGGAAAAGGTACTTGAACTCATTCTACAAAGTCTAAAATCTAATATGTGTAGCATAGCACTGCTTAAAATTAAACATAATGTAAGCTACCTAGTACAAAAAGACCTACACTATCGCAATCCAATAAGTGGAAATGATTTTTATATATTCTGGCTGTTGATATACAAAATTTGACAACCATTTTAAAATTCTAGGTGTATTCAGAGATAAATAGGAGCAAAGAATAACACCAAAAGTGAGTGAAGTGACAGATTACTGTAAATCTTTGGTAGGTGTCTCGGCAGCTATGGAGAAAGTGATGTAAACAAAATTGGTATTAGATTTGTTTCGGTTCACATGATTAACTTTGAATACAAGACTTATTGTCTGCAAATCAAAATTTACACAAACGGTTAATATATATATCTTAAAAATAAAACCTATGATTGAAAAATGCGATCTCTACTTCTTTATTGATGAACAGTCATCACTCATACAGTTAGATGGGTCAGTTACAAACCTAAAATTGGCAATGGCTTGGAAACCTAAACTCAGTCTGGCAACAGAGGACCAAGTGGCATACCTTTGATGAACAGAACGGCAAATTACGCAACGGTATAAACAGATATTCAGAAGCAGGCTTATAAGCAAAATGAAACAGTACCTGGAACTAACCGTTGGTAGAATGCATATTAAAATATTCATATTGATCCAGTGAAATATACTCACCTTAGTTTCATATTTTTTTTCATGGACTTTTGTAGTATTTCAGTTTTCAGGAAAACTGACTCAGGAGAACAAGAGGAAAATATTTGTATTGAGGAGCAAAACAGCTGTTGAATGTTTTACTTTCTTGTTATCGACATTTTAGACTGATGTTACCATCTTTTACTGGCATAACACAGGGATCGGAGACGTAGATTTTCTCGTATTTCAACATAGTTGGGTTTTAGATAAACCCAGTTAAACAATGTTGCTTAATAGACGACATCTTAAGTACAACTTATTACGCATAACTATGTCAAAGTGATATAATTGCACTTCAGCATCCTGGCGACACTGATGAGGATAGAAATACACAAGTAACGTTAAAAATTAACTCAGTACTATCAAGGCATCTGTACAAAGACCTGACGCACTGGCTGCCCAGGTACAGATAACAGATGATTGCATTGTATTTAGTAACAACGGAATTATCGGGAAACTGAACTATCATACTAAATAGACAGAAGCCAAGAATTCACAATCGCGAGATTTTTTGCATATTGTAGATACAAGAAATACAACAAATAACAATGAAAATTTATATGACAGTAATTATAATGGTAATTCATCATAGTCTAGTAAATTCATGGCAAAAATTACAGTCTATTGAAAACTGATACCTAGATTGTAAAACGGGACTCTTATTATTCATATGCTAAGTGGATAAATTATTGTTTTAAATACTGCCGACTCAGTTTAAGTGTATTTACGGAATGGATTCCAGAGAGAATACAGCGTATATTTTAGGTACTGCTGCTGGTTTTGATCACCAGTAAAACTGTTGCTCAAACAGATAGTGAGGAATGCTCAAAATAGGAGAGTGAAATATATAAATTCACTATGAAGAGTTTACCTGGGTGTCTTAAATTCTTCATTTGCCTACCTTTGATTCTTAGCTTGAATACGCCATTAACACCAACTTTCCAATTGTATATGACACTGATCCCACACTGACAAGCTGGGGATGATTTTGGTTTTAAATATGGAACAGAATAGTCTATAAATACCAGCCAAATTGAGTAATAGGTGGATGAGGGTGGTGTATTTTTCAGGTTGCACTGGTCACGTATACTTCCACTGTCCTAGAATATGACAATGTGAATTCTTTTATGACAACCATAAAGTGGTTAGTTTGACCTCTAATTTCAAAACTCTACGATCGGTAATTTTTCACTGAGTCATTATTGGAGAAAAATTGTGATTGTAAATTCACTACATTTCAAGCATATTCGAAGATGAGCTAACATTTTCTCACTTTGCCATATTACGCAAGCAGGCATACGTGCACAAACGTTTAATTCAACCTAAATCATTCGACTTAATGTTGTTCATCTAGAGATTTAGCATTTGCATACGCTTGTGAAAGGGATAACAAGGTAGAATATTACTTTGCTGAATGCGCTGTGTTCGAACTTATGCCACTGTGTGACGGAAAGTAGGAGAGGCAAAATTGTTTCCGACCTATGAAGAATTAGTCCTTGGTAAGGAGATACTCTGATCAACCAAGATTAAGCAGAAGATGGGGTGCTTTCAAATTGTGACGATAACAAAATACAGCTTTCTGGACACCCCGATCTAAAAATGTTCTAGTGTTTGGTAAACGAATCTCGCCCCACTGGTGGCTTCAACTGAAGCTTTATTCAAAAAATAAAAATAAGGTGGTCAGCTTTGTCAAGCACTTCACTTTTAGGCAGATTTTCTTTTGCTCTGGTAGACTCACAAATCACTTTGACTTACGTCTTCCAATGAACGGCAGCTACCACACTAAAGGAAAATCTGAATATTGGTCATTGATCAACTGACTACAACAGTCTGTCTTGTGATTTACGGATTAATAATTATGAATTATGAATTTCATAAACAGAACGTTTTCAGTTATCCCATTCGTAACTAGTATTCCTATATCTTGACCTGAGTGGTAAGAAACAGCTAAGAGTGCTATGCTTGGGATTGTTAACTCAGTAAGTCAGCTCCTTTGATAGCTTTTCGTAAGGCAGAAAAATAAGGACTATATGATGCAATGAATTCATTTCAAGTGTTTTAAACCTTCGACAGCCTGTCAAAATACAATTTAGGTCAGATCACTTCAATGATAGAAGTGAGAATGAAAACTTCCCACAATCGTCCAATTCATGAAACAACTAATCATAGGAAATGCTAGTAAATACTACTGAATTCCAGAGATTGGTTATGGTGTAGAAGAACCAAACGACATGAAAACAATTGCTTTTATTTAAGTTTTTTGTTATGTACAAGCTAAATCATCACATTGTTTTGTACCTAGGTTGTTTAGAACTTCCGAAATCCATATCCACTTCTGTAAGTCGATTGTGTTAGTCAGGGAAGTTGCCAGATTAGTGACAAACCAATAGAGGAAATAATATTTGATGAATAGTGTCATAATCTTTAGAGAAGATGTAGACTTGTTCATGATATCTGACAAGGTAATGCCTAATGAACGACTTTCGATAGTGTTACTTCATTTTTTGTATGGATGGTTCGGATGAATCCATCTTTTACCTTCGTTTAATATTGGAACATCGCTTTTGGTCTATTCACTTTTTGTTCTTCTAATACTATTACTCTTCGGTTGAGTTCTACTAGGCATTATATGCGGATGATGAATGAAATTAAGAGTAAATCGGTGTCACAGAAGGGTTTCACGTGGTGGTTTTTCCAGGTTCCCTACCCAGTGCTCTATCACTTTAATAATAATAACTTTATTGAAAGAAGACTTGTGGTACATTATGAATTCTCAGTGTGTAATTATCATTATTATTATTATTATTATTATTATTATTATTATGTGATTATTACATCTGAATAATGTTAATAATAATAGTGATAATTAGCACAATGTGAAACAGACACCTGATATTGCATTGGCATCTGAAGCGTAATTTTGGTGGTGGTAGTTTATTCAGTCTGAATCAAAATCTGCAGTTTGGCATAGTTATCCATGGAAAAGTCATGCACTGTATTTATGTGCATTTATAAACTCATCTCTTATCGGTGTATCGTTTATTCTTGTTGTCACCTTGAAAAAACAATAGCTTGAAACCATTTTAAAAGTGTCCAAGACTACTTCATGCGTTTAAAAGACATATTTAAAGGATTAAAACAAATTAAAAAGGCGGAGGAATTTGATGAAATGTATTCGATGGAAAATTTTTGGTAGCCCAAAGTTTAAGCAGTTTGCCTTTGGTTTGGTTTACGTTATAAGACTTAACAAGTGTTAAAGTTTTAACTTCAGTCAGCAGACTTTTACTTGGTTGTCATTTGAACAGAGGATACTTTCTGCTTATTGTTGCCATCATCACACCAGCTGTCCACTTGTGCTTTCTCGTCCCAATACAAATCGAGATGATTTTGAAAGCAGGAGCGAAGGATTACTTGTCTGTTAGCTAATACAGTCTTGTTTGATAGCCTCATTTATATGCATTACTGCAAGATATTTGCTGATTCAATTTAGACGTGATATTGAAAATATGTTAAGCTGAACTGATTCAGTGTTGTTACATGTTTCAATTTTAAATCTGTGAAAAGTTTACGTATTGTGAAGTGAATCAATTTATTACAAATATATTCGTAGTTTTTCTCGAAATGTTACCAAAACTTAGTAAATCTGATCATTGTATGTAAAAATTTATTTTAAACCTTTTCGTCTGTTTAATCTCAATCCATATATGCATGTATTGATTTTCATTCATGTTTGTCACCTGTTTTTGATGTAAGACGATCATTTTTGTACTCACCTTGCATAAAAGTTTGAATATTCTAGCACTTCCTACTGTTCAAAGAAATAAAACCGTTTCATCTAACTATTTTCTTTCATAAGGTAACCTTTGTTAATATATTATCACTGTGGTTGGTAACAATAATAACTTCATTGATTATTAATTCATAACGCGCGAAAAAATATACGTGACTCCTAGCTTCCACTTCCGGTCACAATCAAGCTTGTTCTGTTCTAGGGACCGTGAAACGTTGATAAAAGTCGACTGATTCATCTCATTAAGGAAAGGTACGGAATTTAAATACCAAATAGTAATCCTTACTCATGAGATGGCTGTCGTAAATAAGTAGCCAATCGGAAAACGCTGTGGCGTTTCTAGTAGTGCGTGCTGTGTTTTAAGTACCTTCTATTAAGCTACTTTAGAACAGAATGAAAAATATGTTTTGATTTATGATGCTAGCCATCACTAACCAGATATGTCAGTTGTTTGTTTTCACAACTGAGACGCTGATTTTATTGATTGTGTGTATGCCTTCCGAAGTTGAAGTTGAAATATACAAAACCTTTAGCATAGATAGTTTCAAATATTATGTATTAAGGGATAAACATGTATTGAAATCAATCATGAACGCCTATATCCCCATTGTTGTTTGATTTTTAGTGTTTCACCTGTAATGTAACAATGGACTTAACTTAGTATACATAATAATGTACCTTAATCATCAGTGTTTATGATTAACATAGCCTACAATACTTGATACATTTTCCATAAATTAAAATAATTGATTTACGTTTTAGAGTTATAATAATACATATACAAATAAAAAGGACTGAAAGCTATGCTATTATGAGTATTTAAGGTTAGTTTCGACTTATTTTACTGGTTTGATTGTTGCACATTTGAAACTGAAATAAGCGCACACTTGTAACTAGTTCATTCGAAATCAAACGTCTTAACGAACTGACTGTAATTCCACACATTTAGAGTCTGTTTACCTAAAAATCTGTTGGATGTATTGAAAGCAAGATGTTTAAGTAGGCATTATTTTTTGCAATCATATGCCTTTAGGGTATGCTCTAACAACTAAATAAACCAGTCATGATGATTTATGAGTCAACTATAAGAAAAATGCTGCTTATGCAATGAATATTAATAGCAACAGATGTTGTGATAAGAATGCTGAAAGCAGTATAATAATGTAGATAACTGTTTCAACAGTCACAGAAAAACGGTAGGGTGAAAAATCTGAGTAAACACAGCCAAAGTACAAACATAGTAGGATGTGAAAGCATAGGGATAAGAACAACTTTAAACCTAACAGAACTGGAAAAGTTTAGTAACAGGTCTGTCTTGACTAAAATAAAGACGAGAGCAGTACAACCTCTTATGCACGGGGAAGGTTACATATGCGGGCTGGACTTATTATGCCCTTGTATTTTGTACATGAGATGCAATAAAATGCCCTAATACTTTCAACGGGTTGCCATCAATCATATAACATCAATACAGCTGAATTCCATTAAAATGCGAAACACTACTATCCCTTTCTTTGGAAACCATAATGTTCAAACCTTAAGTTATAAATGACTCAACAACAAGAATGGTATCAAGGTGTCAAAATGAAGAAATACAAGAAATAATTTTAGCCGAAATGAGTTTACGGGATACTGTTAGGTTACCCAATCGCAATCCCCAACTACACTGTGGTGATTTAAATACTGGATGACAGTTTTATTCATTTTAGATTACATTCATCAGCAGTTAACCTGAATCGATAAACTTCAGGTACCAAAATACTGACCGAGTTGGTGAGTCCTTTGGTAAGGAAAGAACACTAATTGTATCGTAAAAAAGGCTGTGGAACACATTCTTTCTAACTCAGCCCATCTCTGGATAATGAAGACGTCAGTTATTGTTTAATGATCACTTAAAGAAGAGAAATATCAAACTTCAAGAAAAAAACAGAAGCTGGAATGAAAGGTAGTTAAAATGGTTTTCGAATAAACTAACTTTCGTTGAACTGCTTCTCGAAACCTATCATTTGTATTGGCGGTCATAGGCGTATACACTTCAAGAACTATGTCATAGTGAAGGTGTGTGTTTAAAGGGGGAAAACATTTCAAATAAAAGGTAGTTTAACAAGGAAGCTGTAAACATTCCAAGGTGACATCAAAAAGATACACTCATAAAAATCCCAACTTGACATCCAATTACTAACCATGGTTGTCAGTTTAGGTCTAAGCTTCGTTTTTAATGGTGGATGGTTCTTCGAAATCAAATCGCCTTTCCAGTAATTCGCTACGAAACATACAGTCTTGAAATAAGATTTATTAAATTTTATTGCCACATTTCCATATCTCGATCAGTGGGGTAGATAAAGAGATGATGTTAATCACTGTTAAACTCACCTGTACGATCTTTTGCTTCAACTACATACTGTAGCGCAATTCATAATGATAATCAGTTCATCTGGGCTAATTTAGTCTCAGCAAGAATCACAAAGCAGTGAAATCTGAAATGATAAATTAAATTTGTCCAAAACATTTATCATACATTCAGTTGATATCAACACAAAACTGGCATTACTACATCTTATAGCAGTACATCAAGTGAGAACAAGCCAAGATATAAGATATAGCAATAAGGGAGAAAATAATCAAGACTAAAAGAAAGTCGTTACAAAGGGAGAAAGGATGAAATAAAAATGGAAATCGATATGGAGATTAAAATGAACTGTGAATACAACTGTGCCACCGAGATCAATTCCGAATCACATCACTTAGAACCTCCAACAACCGATTTCTGTTGTGACAAGGAACCCAACTAGGAAGTTCGTATTTCCCTATACACCTTAAACCAACAATCTAAGACTTTATGAACTAATGCCATGATTTATTCTCACCAATTCTAACCTTTTTCCACCCTAAACCTATTGCAGCAAAGGTCCCACAATGAGGCAGATGGTGATGACTGGGCACGCGTAACACAATTCTCAGTTTCTTCAGTTGATGGAGGTTTACAACCTGATTGACCACTAACTTCCCTCTTTTTCCTAAAACTATAAGCTTAACCTCTTACAAACGTGATGGTTCCACGACAAACATCCAATGCTACGAGGACGGCAGTCGTCAAACTCCTGTAACCTCATCATGCCCTTATCGTCAATGGTCATGTTTCCTAGTCAGAAAGCGGAACAGAGCGCAGTGCAACGCAGTACTCTCGACACTGGATAGACAACCGGCTATCGCGGCAATGTAAGTTGGGAGAAACCACGAGAGCATTTTATATCTGTGTCAAGATTACGTCGATCATTGTACACAACATAAAACTAAAATCAGCATGTGCACGTTTCGTCACTGTCACATGTGGAATGTCCTGGCTATTACAAACTTTTAGGTTCGTAACAAGATCTAATTGACCACGAAGTAATAGGTTAAATCTTTTTCAAATCTGGACACATTTCAGTTTGTACTGAAATTAATGAGTCATGTTCTGATAAGTTAAGATCTTGTATCTGCCTGTATTCGCTATGAAGATCAAACTAGCTCTCTATCACAGTGAATTTATCATTTAATTTTTTCTGTAAAAGGTCATCTAAGAGTGTCTATATCTGATGTGATGCAAAGACTAATAGAATGAATAGTGAGTTAACTGTGATGACAAAGTAAGCATACCTATGTGTTGGATCGTATGGACTGTCACAGTCGATCCAAGTATTTGGATTTTAGGTAACATTAATGAACATCTTTCATCAAGGAAAAAGGAAACAGATTTATGAAAATAAAACAAGCTCACTTTAATTTGAGGCTTCACTTCAGTTGATGGCGACTAAATATACAAAGAAATAACAAAATTACGACATAAGTGTTTGCTTCCGATGAGCGACATGGAAACTAATTAGACGCGAAATACTTGAAGTAGACAAATGATAATACCACATTTTTGAGTGATGATAGATTATGGCGTCTAGTTATCCATAGATTAGAGGATTTTACAGCTTTAAAAAATGGTGTACGATAAACTTCTCTAAAGTTTCAATAACAATCAGTAACAAATTAGGAGAAAACTAGTAAATATCACATAAGAAGACAAGTAAGGGAAGTAAACTGAGTTTAAATCAATGGGTAAAGAAGATATGAGTAAAGACCATATCATTAGGTAGAGGAACTGTAACAACAGTAAGGTCAGATTCCTTGTGGTCTCCTGTGCACCAAGATCAGGTTGAATTAGCTTGATTGCATTTGATTCAGCAAAGCAAAGTATGATTGCATTTCTTTGCTATTTGATTACTTTAAACGGGGGTTCTGAAGTAGCTGAAATGATTGATCGATAACACTTTGGAGTGACTTCGGAGAAGTAGTCCGCCGCCCGTCTTCTGTCCTTCTAGTATACTTGCTTTGGTGAGTACGTGTGAATGTATACATGCAATTAAAGATAACGTTCGACAAGTACTTATCCGTATTCAATTAATAGAAAGTAGTTTTATAGCCAAACAACTCTTAACTATTTGTTCACTCGTTATGAAATATTATCTTTCTTGAAGTTAACTGAATGAAAAATGACTTCTTAACTGTAGTGACACTCTTCCTATCTCCCTATAATCTTCCATATTTACCTATAGTTTTTTCGGATCCCTACGTCAGACCGATAATCTTCGAAAAATGCCAACTCTTTAGGTGGAGACAACGAAAAGTAAAGTAAACTTGAAGGATAGTTTTTAGCAGACTGTCAGAAAAATCCTTTTGGAACATGGGTGAACAATCGGATGTATACAAATCATTTTGTCGTTAGGCCCAACCATTACTATTTAAAAGATAATTAAATTCACAATAATCACAAGAAAGTAATGATGTTCACCATATAAAAATAATGTAAACACAAGTGGGAATTTATTTAAATGTCTGCTTATAAGAATATGCAATTATGAGTATGCCTGGCAGTACAGAAACAGAAGCGTGTGGAATGGTTTTGGAACGGATAATTCAGTTATCTGAAATTGAGCTCCGCTTCACTCATCCCACGAGAATAACACGACTTAAATAGGATATTGTCGAAAAAGAACAACTTAAATCACTAGTCGATTACAATTTATTGGGAATATATATATATCACTTCCTTTAAAACTCCCATTATAGTTCAAAAGCCATTTGAATAGACAAAGAATATTCTTTCGATAACTTCTTCTTCAGGTACTACAGTTATGTGTCTATATTGTGCAATTTTGCGTCAGTAAGAGAGATTCCGTTCGTCCAGCTGAAGAATTCTCTTCGGAAAAATCTTGTGTGAACATTACAGCCAGACTGTTATCATTGAAATTCGATTCAGAACAAATGATTTGTAGAGGGACTGTTTGTGTCACTATTACGTAACGCTTAACCAAACCTGTTCAACTTGATATGCTCCAGTATCTGCTTAATCAGTATCTTACCTTACGTTTAAGTATTGTTAGCGGAACACAAATCAAAAGAACTGGTACTCAGGAATATATTCAAAAACGCAATATATTTAATTAGAATAAATGTGATAGTAGTTATTAGAGGAAAAGTTTATCCAACTTATCTGGCTAGTATGTCTGAACTAGGGCTTTGGGGATCTGTACGTTAACCAGCAGAAAGAGGGCGAAAAATGGCATCGAAGTCTGCTCGGATGCATGCTCGTTGAAACAAAACTTAAATTACCTTGAGCATCGGGAGGCAAGCTAGATGTTTATTTACTTAATATTAAGTTAATTCAATTTAATCTATTTATTTAAACCGTCGTTGCATTTTGGTGCTAGGAAGATGCACTACAGATTATTTAAACGATTATACGGCTTATGTGATACTATAAGGTGATAATTTAATAAAACGATAGTAAGATGCAATAAACAAAGACAGATAATATGACGAATATTAGCTTAATAAAATATTACTAATGTAAGGAGAAAAAATAGGTTAAGAGAATTTGATAAAATTATTTCACATTACAGGGATGAATGAATATCTACAGTATAAAATCTGAAATATAGGTTACACGGGGTAGGGATCTGTGAATCTTGAATGGCGCCACGGTAGTTGCAGCAAAAACATCTTTTTCTGAACTCAGGTTGTTTAATCTTGATTTACACCCTTGCAGTTTGTAGGATTAGCGACCGTGTGCCTTTGGTAAATTGATGGAAACCCGGTAAGAAATGGAAAATGACTTATTAATATTCGCTGTATTGTTAGTTTGAACTAAGTACGCTAATATGGGGCTGGTAATTGTCTGTATCAAACCCTTACTTAACCTCGCTGAGAAATGTCCATGAGCACAGAAAATTAAGTTCCTAGAGCTGCGGTCAACGTAACTGGTTCCACAGGAGCAGTCAAACTGATAAATACAACAGAGTGTTCAGTTTAGGCAGTTCACCTTTCAGTCTCAGTGTCATTACTGGGCATATGAAAAACGAAACTTGTAATTCACTAGCATTAAAAGTTCTCTGAATTGATCTGGGTAGTTTGTACCGAATGTAGATCAGTTTTCTGCTAGCCGCTGAAGTGTTTCTTCTTGCCATTTTTGTAATCGTGTTTTTTATGAATTTATCAGGATAACCATTTCCAATTAATTTGTTGCGTAAAATCATCGGTTCACCCTTAAATGAATCTACCGAACATATATCCTCTATTCTGTAACTAAGGATCTTTGTCAAATTTCGTTTGTACTGAAGCGGGATGAAGCTGAGAAAATATGTGTATTGTCCTGTCCGAGCACTTTTCCCCAAGTTTTTATATGAGTGGAAAATAAGGTATCTTGGTAAACACTCACATATTCATTCTTCGGGTTATCAACACTGATAAAAAAGTATCGTGAACTAGTGAAATACAAAACTCATGAGCATGAGTAGTGACAAACCACCACAGTTGGCATGTTGAGAAACTAGTTAGCTGTGATAAAAGTCATGGTCAGCCGTACAGTCTGTGAATAATTCTCGAACGTATTGTCTGCATATTGAAACTGAACAAATAGTCTGATGAAATTGGTTAGATTCAGCGAAGCGATGTAAGATACATAGAGATTTGCAGTGACAGGGAACTGGAAAGAACCTGTTGCTACCATATTTTCCTGTTTAAGTAGTTTTCCTCTCAAGGTAAACAGGTCCAAATCCAAACAGTTTCATTGACTTGATGAATAAACTGGAACTCAAGACAGATCCGATTGACAATATGTGAATCACCTTACAGCATGACGTACATGAAACACAAATAATTTCTAATGCGACTGAAGCATAACAATTATTCATTGTTTCAACCTTTTAAGTAGCTAACTCGACTTCAACTAATAATAGTAATTAGTTGGACTGGTTATGAAACATCAGAGAAATCTTAGCATAGATGAAAGATTTCTTGATAAGGAAACTTTAAAAAAATCTAAAGGTCACTATAACCTCGCCTGGTTAACTAGTTCACTAGTTACTAGCCGGTCCTAAGCCCACATAAAGAGGGAAGGTCGGGTATAGGGCTAGCAACCCTACCCCGGAAAACAAATCTAACCGCTAAACAAACTTCAAAGCACAAACAAAATATAAAAAATAATAACAAAATTATTCCTCGCTGGAATCGGAGAGGCGAAATGACGCCAGTTGGTGAAAGCCTTCGGGAAGCCAATTGGCCGATGTGTCTCCTCTCGATGAAAGCGAAAGTAAACGTGGGGACATGGAATGTCCGTACGATGTTTGCACCCAGCAAGGCAGCCCAGATTGCAAACCAGATGAGAAGGTATCACATCGAAGTGCTTGGAATTTGCGAAAGCAGATGGAATGGAAGTGGACTCTCCAAACTGTCAACTGGAGAATCAATAATCTACTCCGGTCACCCAGACGACAACCACGAGCACACTGAGTGAGTGGTTATCATGATGTCCTCAACAGCATCTAGGTCTCTCATGCAGTGGAAACCAATCTCCTCCAGGATTATGACAGCAAGGTTCAACTCAAAAGGAAGGAAGGTCACAATCATACAACGCTACTCACCTAAAAGTAATGCAGATGAAGAGAAGAAGGAGGAATTCTACAGACAACTTCAATCAACACTGGACAAGACCTCAGTTGGCGATATCAAAATTCTAATGGGCAACATGAATGCCAAACTGGGAGGGGACAACACAGGAAGAGAACTAACCATGGGTCGAGAAGCGCTCGGTGAGATGAACGAGAATGGAGAATGGTTTGCAGAATTCTGTGCATTCAACGATTTGGTGATTGGAGGCAGTGTGTTCAAGCACAAGGATATCCACAAAGCGAAATGGATTTCACCAGATTTTTGAACGCAATAAAAGTCAGATTGACTTTATCTCAATCTCAAGAAAATGGAGACACAGTCTACTTGACACAAGGGCAAGAAGAGGAGCAGATGTAGGTTCAGACCACTGTCTAATGCAAGGAACCTCCTTCCAAATCAAGTTAAAAGTTTTCAAGGAAGCTGGTGATAGACGACACAGTTCAAGTACAACACTCGGAAACTGAAGGATGAAACTACAAAGGAGATCTTCAAGGCAGCCATCAAGACAAAATGGGAGACATCGAGCAACATCCCTGAAGAAACCTGTGTGGAAGAACACTGGAAGTCTTTGAAAGCTATGTGGAAAGAAACCTGCACAACAGTATTAGGAAGGAGGAAGAAAGAAGACAAGGAATGGATCTCGACGGATACCTGGAAGCTGATAGAGGAGAGGAGGATGGTGAAGCAGAAGATAAACCAGTGCAAGGATGCTCAACGACAAGAGGAACTGAGCACAATGTATAAAACACCACAGTGGACAAAGAAGTGAAGAAGAGTGCACGCAAAGACAAAAGACACTTCTACGAAACACTGGCAAGTGAAGCAGAACAGGCTGCAGGCAAGAGAGACCTGACGACATTGTATCAAATAACCAAGTTACTATCTGGGAAGAGATCAACGCAGATGAAACCAATGTGAGATGGTGACGGAAATTTAATTACGAAAGAAGAGAAACAAAGGAAACAATGGGCTGACCACTTCAGAAAGCTCTTGAACCGATCACCACCTGCACTTCGTCCAGAAATACCACTTACAGCCGCTGAATTACAAGTGAACATAAATCCTCCAACAAAAATGGGAGTCCTGAACGCCATAAAGCTACTGAAATGCAGGAAAGCAGCAGGACCAGACGGGATCCCACCAGACGCATTTTTTTTTTTTTTTGAGGCAATAGCGGAAATGCTCACACCACTATTGCAGAAGGTGTGGAAGGAAGAGAAGGTACCTGGCTAGTGATTGGAAGAAGGGTTACCTTGTCAAACTCCCGAAGAAGGGCAACGTATGTCTACGCAAGAGCTGGCGAGGAATCATGCTCCTGTCCACCCCAAGTAAAATATTAGGCCCAATCATCCTGGAGAGACTGAAGGATGCACTGGATTTAAAACCACGCCCAGAACAGGCAGGCTTCAGCAAGTACAAATCATATGCGGACCAAATTACATCGCTACGCATCATCATAGAACAGAGAATAGAACGGCAGTCAACTCTATACCTCAACTTCATCGACTTTGAGAAGACCTTTGACAGCGTCGACCGAGAAGTAATTTGGAAACTGCTTCAATACTACGGAGTACCGCAAACCTTTATCCGCCTCATTCAACAACTATATGAAGATGCCACATGCCAAGTAATCCAAAATGGGAAGCTCAGTGATGCCACTGAAGTGAAGACAGGAGTGAAACAAGGTTGCCTACTATCCCTCATGATATTCCTGATTGTGGTCGACTGGATCATGCAGCAAACAGTGGGGAGCGAGAAGAGGGGGATACGCTGGACTGCGGAAAAGAACCTAGAAGACTTGGATTTCGCCGATGACTTGTATCTGATGTCACATAAACTTGAAGATCTACAGGCAAAAACTAACAAGTTGGTAGAAGAGGCAGCGAAGACGGGACTTCAAGTGAATATAGAGAAGACAGAGGTGATGAAGATACCGCACCACCACCATCAACAACAAACTCCAATCACCGTCAACGGGAGAAACTTAAAGGAAGTAACCTCCTTCACTTATCTAGGAAGCACTGTTTCAACTACAGGCGGCACAGACGAGGATGTCAAAGTCAGAATCGGAGAAGCAAGACAGGCCTTCATTAGCCTGAAACCAGTGTGGAGATCTTCTGCACTCAGCATGCGGAGCAAGATACGGATTTTCAACACCAACTTCAGTCAAGTCAGTGCTCCTGTATGGCTCAGAGACTTGGCGTGTCACGAAAGGGATTTCCAATAAACTACAGACATTCATCAACAACTGCTTACGCTCGCTGCTGAAGATCAGATGGCCAGAAAGAATAAGCAACAAGGAGCTCAGGGAACGAGCCAACCAAGAACCTATCACCCAACAAATATGCAGGAGGAAGTGGAGATGGATTGGGCATGCACTGAGAAGGTCGAATGGGGACATCACGCGTCAGGCCCTCGAATGGAATCCCCATGGGAAGCGACGAGTTGGACGTCCGAGGGTGACATGGAGGAGGTCGTGCGAGGAAGAAATGAGAGCTTCTGGGCTGTCGTGGAACCAGGTTCAAAAGATCTCAGAGAACAGAATTCACTAGAGACGTGCTACTGAAGCCCTATGTTCCACTAGGAACCCAAGGGACTAATAACAAGAATAATAATGATAAAAAAGTCACTATGGGTTTTGAGAGAAAATTAGGTTGTTATCACTTTTAATAGTATTTTTTTTAATCATTTGACTTCGGTTTTACCTCTGAATGGACACGTGATTGGTAGAGTATAAAACCACCACTCCTCGTATACGCAATTCACACAACGATCAGTTCCAAGACTATTCACCACAACCACCATTAAATCGAAGACAAAGCTAGTGCTCATCATCTTTGCTACTCATGATTTGAATCCAGCACAAATACATCTAAACTATATGCGTACACCGCATCAGAGTTCACAGCGATAGGTTATTTTACGTATATAATAAAGGGGTTAATTGCAATGATTGAATTCCTTTAACGAGCGTTTATTTCGGAATTATGACTCGTAAGCAGATAAGTGAGGGATTAATAGGAAGCTCTTGAGATGAGCCATGCAGTAAAACAACTCATAGGTAAAATAGCTTTCGAAAAACAGTGCGATCGGTCACAGTTATCTGGGGTTTCTGCATTCCTTTCTTTGACCGGTGCAACACAGACTCCTCAGTATTCCTCGGCAGGTCATAAAGATGCAAGATGATTTAGGAGACAAAGTAGGCCATAAGGTATTCACAGATCTCATTTATTTAGCTAGTCCTAAGCCTAATCTTCAGTGTCCTATTGGTAGCATTTCTTTGCAGCTGTTTACTGATGGATAATAACACACCTAATCATAATCATTTCCCATAAAAAGAAGTAATAGCTAAGCCCGGCCGAGAACTGTTACCACTCTTTGTTCTGCTCCGTTTTTTCTCATAACCTTATTTATTTTTCATTGCTCCAAGTGATGTTTATCTGTAACTGTGATTACAGATTGGCACGTTAGAGCAGACAAATTAATCAACGAATAAGCAATTTATGAGATGATAATTCCCACTGAAATAGATATAAAGCAAAGTTTTCAGCGGAAATTGTTTTTGTGACAATGGAAAATGGAATATTGTGTCACACCTACATTCAAATCAGCTATATTCCGTGTTATTCCTGAACATTTTATACCAGTCGATAGCTACTACCACCTTGACGTGGTGGTTGGGCATACAATCAAAATGACACAACAAGCTATGCTGGCCGAAACGCTTGTTCTCTCGAGGACCCACTACGCTATAAAGGTAGGTTGGATAGTGGTTAGACGAAAAGCAATTACCGTTGTAGGTTAAATTGCAACACTATGATTGGGGTGTGAGGACGAAGTCGTACTGTTGGTTGGATGAGAGTGTGATAGCAGTAAGGAGTTTCCCTTGGATGGCCAGTAGTACCATTCTGATGCTCCCTTCCCAATGGGAAGAGGGTTGAGGTTACAAAAAGTGGCCCCAAAATAACACACTCCTCCTTGCCGCCACAGTCTTCCGTTGGCGGGGATATGGGTTATCTCTGTCTGCCGTTAGAACAACCAAATCTGAAAACAACAATCCGTAAAAGGCTGTGTGTGACAGGCCTCAAACAGATGTCCCATTGGCTATGCGGTCACACAATTCTTCTCCTCTTTCAGGTACCTAAGGAAGAAATAGTCCTCCACAGTGTGGGCAACCGAGAAGTGTCAACTACCCACACGCTCCCAGTAGTACACAAAATCCAATCCATAGGACATAAACAATCCTTCTCACCTTTTGCTTTCATCCCTGGAAACCAACACAAAGCCACTTACACCTTTGCCAACCTCTCGTTCTGTGGCTATTGTGAACAGTCGAAGCCATTGAAACCTCATTCCTAGTCTCCTAAAACCCGACCACTGACTTCATGTTAGAGCTTTCAACGTCCGAACTCGATGCCCAATCGGACAGCAAACGTCACTCACCAGAACTCTACAATGTTGAGCCATGGATGTGTTCTGTGTGTGTCTCTGAGACACGTATATAGGGCTGGAGTGTGGTGATTGAATTGATATCTCCCATGGCCATGGTAGTGAGTTTTGATAATCCACCTTATGAGTATCCGGATACTCAGTTGCTAACTCTCATGGACTCGCTGGAGTAGACGTGACATTGAGCTGTACGGGAGAAAGTGGGCTTCTCGACTGGATACTAGTCAATAGTTGTGTATGTGGCGTTCGAGTTAACAGATCTGTAAGAACTAGGAAGGATCATGAAACCAAAAGACACCTATTGGTAATCTGTGCCTACGCATTCACGAGTTGTATCTCAGATGAAGTAAAGGATGAGTTCTATGATAAGTTGTCAACTTTGCTTCGCTAAGCAAGACGTCTAGAAGTGGTCATAGTGGCAGATGACTGAAATGTTCAAGATGGGAAACTGATCTGAGCTAATCGAAGGGCATCTTGAGAGTTTATACGGGGTATATTATGCCAACGAACCGACAAAGGTTATCGTCTGTTGCAATTTTGCTCTAACAATCCCTTCTTCGGCCAGCCGTGACTTTAAGCATATGAAGAGACACTGTCTCACGCGGAGTCCATCGACTTCAAACCAACGATGGATACAGATAAATCATATTACTGTTCTAAGCAATCTTTTTTTAGGATTGTCACTTTTCCTCGAGCACATGCTTGGATTCTGATCACGTGAAAGTACGGGCTCGTATAAGTCTGCGGCTCATTGATCTCAGAAAACAGATGACAATAAAGCCTGTCTATGGTCGTTTGGAAAGTGAGGACATCAGGAGAGTATTTAATGAAGCGTTTGCTAAGCATTTATTTGAACATAACAGTAACAGTCATCCTGAGGAAACCTGACATGAAATTCTATCTGCTGTAGAGACAGCGGTAAAGATAGTTGGCAGCTTACAGCCGAAGGTTATCAAACGTGTTTGGATTTCTGCAACATCATCGGAACTGACTGATGCGAGAAGACTGATTCTAGCTGGCTGCTTCTGACCACGATAAAGAGCGAAAGCAACTTAAACATGAATTAACTAAGTCTTCGTAATCACCACCAGCAGTGATTGGTGGAGAGAGCGAAAGAGGTAGAGAAGACATCACTGTTGGGTTGTTAGGCTTAATGAGGACCTCAGTAAGATGATAGCTAGCGAAACCACTACTGAAAACAGTGGTACCCTGATAATCTCACAGTACAAACGGCGAGAACGTCGGCCAGAATGCTTACAAGCACAGTTCAGCTGGCTTACAGAAACGCTTCAGTTTCCCACATCTAACCGGCGAGAACCTGAATGGGGTGCAGATGTCAGTCCACTAGCTCTCTTTGAAGTTGAGAAAGCTGTATGGCAAGTGAAACGATGCAAAGCAACAGGACCTGACAGTTTGTCACCCGAAAATTTTACGGATGGAGGCAGGAATTACAGGTTATGGTAATGGATATACTAGGTAGTGTATGGGAATCAGAGGTAGTCCCGATAGACTGGTTTAGCTTATTGTTCATCCTAGTCTATTGGAAGAGAGAGGAGTTTTCCTGTGACAGCCTACCATAGGGGAATTATTTTGACTAATGTTGTATCTGAGATCCTAGTGTTCATAGTAATCCAACGCCATTTAACTAGAACTGGAGAACAGAAAACTCGATGAAATTAGTTAGGTTTCATGCAGAGCTGTACGAGGGTGCATCGGTCATATTTTTAACCTCCGACAAGTTCTGAAAGACAGACATACTTACCGGTGAGTGGCCGATACTTGCCATATTTGTAGACCTGAAGGTGACATTTGACTCTGTCGATCGTGAGGTGTTGTGACAGTGTCTGACTGTGATGAGAGTACTACCGAGCAAGTATTGTATAGTGCTAATCAAGGCTGTCTATTGGAACTCACACAGGCGTGTAGTAAGGGCTTATGGGGAGTTTTCATGTGAACTGACGATAACTAGTGGTGTCAAGCTGGGATGCCTATTGTCACCGTTAATGTCTAATTTCGCTATAGACGTACTAATTAATAATCATAATCTTAAGTACGCCTGACTTCAGAGGGATCGATCCACTCCGTGGAGTGCAGGCGTGTGGTTGAGTTGTAGTGTGCAGACGATATTGTTCTGCTGGGTGAGTACGCTGATGCAGTGCAAGGTGTTGTGAACGCGTTGAGCGAAAATCTGAGTATTTTTGTCATGGGTTTCGCTGGCACCTGTGAAATGTGAGATGATGCTCCAGGACTGGTTTGGTGAAAGTACTCGTAGTTTAGTGATAGGGAGTGGAGTGGTGGAATGTGTTGACCACTTCACTTACTTGGAGAGTTGCATCAACCTAAACGGGTAGGTTGCTGATAGAATCTTAACTGATATGTAGAAGGCCCGTTTGGCGTTTGCCAACTAGTGTCGTCTGTGGCGCCGACTGGAGAGATATCCGACTATCTATCAAAGGACGCGTATTCTACTCTGTAGTCACCTGTCCTGTTATACGGCTGTTGAAAGTAGAGGACATGAAGCAGTTACAGGGTATTAACCATAGGTATCTTTCGTAGCATCGCTTGCGTTTCGTGGAGTCACTGTGTAAAGTGTTGGTGTTAGGCGGTTACTAGATAAATCAACTGATGAAGTTGTGCACCTTGACTGACTGATATGTACTGTATATACCAACAGACCCACTTCCTACCTCGGCATGCTATGCTAGGGGAAGTACGAGTCGGTTAAAACAGGATTCAGAGTGGCCAGACCAAGATGTGGCACCAGTCGATGAAGTCTCTTACTGTTGGTTCGAGTCATGTGGTGAGAGGAACACTGACTGAGGTCGCCCAGATGAAAGGAATCAATGATCGAGGACTGTTGGTGATATGGCTGAAAATCGATCACAATGGCGATTTATCACCGTTTGATATCTAAAGCTTGAATATTTGCACTAACCTTTATCTTCAAATTGTTTACTGTTTCACACGACTTTGATATCATTCCTATTTTATTCACCTGTTCTTTGTATACTATTGTGAAGTATGACAACTTGAGCTGATCCAGTTGTTTGCGAGGTTCTACGTTGCTTTTGTCCGTCTGTCACATATTAGGTGTTTGTTAATCCAGTGACATTTGATTGAGAATTATGAAGAACACCATGCAGCATAAATTTAAAGTAAAAACCGAGCGATGCTTCTTGTATCAGGAGAGTAATTTTACCTGTTCGTCAAGGTACGACCGAATCTTAGTAAAGATATTTAGAAAACACTGGATTAGAGCCTTTCATAAATTAACTTGGTTTGCAAAATGGACTGACATTAGAAGACGAACCATTGAAAACCTGAAAGAATTGACGGCTGTCAACTGGTATCCAGTCAAAACGTGAGCTCTCTGCTCCAGAACTTGAAGCTATTCGGAAACTAATCACTACAAAAGGACCGGGCAACCGATCTCCAGTTGCTGGCAAGGTGAATTTTACAGACTAAACAAACTGGCCTGGTGAAGTTAAGTGAGTAGTCTGAGAAACACAGCATACACACAAAGCATCGGATTCCGCAGTTTTGAAGATTGAAATCTGTTGTCATATCCGGTATGAGCTTTGGACACTGAAAGCTCCGGTATGAATTTGGCAGCTTGGTTCTAGGAAACTGCAAACAGTGCTTTGTTGGCTTAAATTTTTCAACAAGAGGTGCAGGCTAGTAAATTGTATCTGACGTAACGTAGGCGACGAGCAGAGGTAATAAAGACAGAAAAAACAGAGGTAAGGAAGTTACTGCGTGGTTAGACATATAACACGTGCCACAGAAAGGATGAGACAACTGAATATCACCGGTTGTCAATAATATTGAAGCCGATATCCTGAAATGTATGAAATAAAACATGAACTCCTCGTGATCAAAGAGTCCATGGAACATCTAGCTGAGGTCAGCCATACACATCTTTCTCAAAGGTTCGAAGTTCGTAGAGATGCAACCATACTTGCATAAATTCACTGCCATCCAGAAAAAGCTTAGGAGCTAGGTGGAGGCACAGATAATAGGCTTGGTCTCTTCCAATTCCTTCCTCTCATAAAGATACCAGCGTAGTCAGGATGCTGGTTGTTCGGGCGAAGCCCTTTATTGGAGCCACATATCTGTTCAGCCCTATGATCCCAGTCTTGAAGCTATTCAGTGAACGTTTCTACAGTGGTACGACGCCAATGAACAAAACTTTTAGACAGTGAAACTAAAGCGATTTTAGAAATAAAAACTCTGACTGTTCAGTCAAAGTTGTAGATGCAAGTTAGGACAGCTAATCATTAACAATATAATGTACGATTTTCGATCAATTGAACTACCAAGCCTAACTAGGTTATGAATTCACTTCAATGTTGGGGAATTTTAACAGGCCAAAGTAATTTTAAAAAGTGACGCTTAACTGATAGTTCATTATTCAAACAAAACTGAGTAAGTTATCAGTCCAATTCGGACAACTTTTAGACAATCTGTTTTGACACAAACACTGAGTCATATGAGTGTTTAATCCTTCATTCATTATTGTATCAAAAACAAGGAAGTCAACAGGAACCCAGGGTTTCAAAACCCTAATTATTTCCACATAACAAAGAAGTGGAATTTGTTTTCTATCTCCTTTTAGAATTGTTTTGAATAAACTACCCCTAGATTACTGAGTGGGCAGTGGTGCGAAATAAAGAAAAATAATTTACTTGACAATCAATTAATAAAGTTACATCAAATTAGACCTGCGTAGAAAATTAACTTGATTCTCCTTTCTGAGAATATGATCGATGTAGACTTGTCTTAACAGTAGTGTACTGCCTGTCTATTGGTAGATTATTGTTGTTGGTATTTAGTTATATCAGACTAATCATAGAGAAATTTCTATATGTTAGCCGAATTCTGCACTCTTGAAAGATGAACATACTACTGTCAAATCGTCATCCTTTTCGGATGTGCAATTGAAACAGAAAATTAAGGCAAAATAAAATGAGATTTTAGTAGCCTTAAGTGTCAGTCAAGGATAACTTTGTTACTTGCTAAGTGGGATACATAAAACGATGAGCAGTAAGCGAATGTATGACATGCATAGATGTGTAGTGAACTTAGTAGTCCTATACAAGTTCATGAACTAGAAGACAATGTCTCACACCTAAAGTTTGAGGTCTCATTACTGTACTACATGACTTTTCAGAAAGGCGCTTCGTGCTAGTAATCTGGCTGTTGAAGGTCTACAGCTTAGACCAGTAAACTACAACCTTACAAGGACATATGTGTAAGATTACCTTATAGCTACAGTCCTGGTGCAACCTAGTGGTTTTTCAACATTTTGAGAATGATTGGGTGTTAGAGGAATGCATTTGCTATATTGTTTCAAAGTAATACATCATACAATAATATTTTCAATTGTCTGGCATGATAACAACGTTCAAAATCCCCATAATACATTAGTGGATCAGCAAAACGCAGAAAACGAATGGTATGATACAAAGTTGGAGAGAATTTCTAAAAAAGAATCAATAATCAGTTCTTATAATGGCGATAATAACACGCAACTGGATCCGAAGGAGTGCGAGAGCATTAAATTATCCAGAGTTTCATCATGTATCAGATACACAAATGCTTACCCTAAGCTATATCCTGAAACCAATGAGTACCAACCGGCACCCAACACTGAACGTGGCATATGATGGCATCAATCGAAATTTTGTAGCGTTATTTCTCACTGTAGTGCATTACAGGCAAGGCAATGAGGTTTACTTATTACAATACGGGATCTTGCGGTGGGCCATCCAGATAAATTGACTTAGAACTCTGCAGAGATATGTATCAGTTCAAGCACCTACACCTCGCAGGAGCACAAAGAGGAGGTGGTCAGAATGAGAACGATAATGAAGCGGATGAACTGTACATTGACGCACGCTCCCACTATTTTTATTGTATCATGATTGTGCATTTTAAAGTCACACTTGGTCCTCTGGGTTGACGGGGATCGCTCTTGTTTCCGAATATTCTGCAGTAAATGGTATATTCTGAGGATACCAATTACGTCAGAAATACCATCAAGTGTTTGTGATCAAATAAATCTAGAGAAGAGTACAAAACGCCTGACTGACCGCCATCAACCTAATTCATTCGTGGTGCTCTCAAGATAATGTACATAACCAAGATATGATACCCTGCTTCCGTGTTACAGCAAAAACTAAACGGAATGCAAATCAGCGGTTGCGCAACTTTCATAGTAGCTGATATAACCTCAGGGATTATATGTCGAATTAATAAGAAATCTGAGTCACAGCATGATTTAATCCAAGCAATATCTGGATTACTACCTCAGTGTCCAACCAAATAAACTTAAATCCCCAAGAGTTAAGATCTACATGTGCGTTTATTCTTTCACAGACAGTCCCAGATACTTTGAAACAGCTAACAATACTATCCGACTGTTCAAAACGTGCAACTCAGCATTGATAACTGACCATTCATATTGCTGAGTCATAAATTCTTGAATACAAAAGAATAAAACAGAACACCTTCTATTATTACTACTCACAATGATAAGAAGTGCAACAATAATAAGAATAATAAACAAATGACTGATTAGGTGTAATTATTCACACTGCCCTTCAACATTGCCCTTTATATTAAGTAAAAAGAATTGGATAAAAAACGATATCAAGAAACACGAAATCAAGGCATCAATTAACATTGATAAAGTTTCTTCTTTGAAAAAGAACCAGACCGGAAAGATAAAACACACATCCGGAATAAACTAAGCAAGAGGACATAAAAACACCAATAGACAATATGGCAATAAATCACCACAAATAGAAAGGAGCCAAAAAGTACATAAAGAGACAAACAAGTTTCCGTGCAGCTTGAAACAAATATAGTTATATGTGTATATTTGTGGACTGAAAAGATAGACTAAGTGGCCTGTATTTGAGGAGCCTATATAATACTCATAGGTAAGCATATTGTGCAGCTTAACAATAGTGCATATAGTATTTTATGCATAGATGACGATCGAAGTATCAGAAGCAAAAGGTAGCAAAAAGAAGTTAATTCTACATAATCCAAAAACCTTAACTTACTTAGCTCCTGCCATGATGATAAGAAATATAATTTTCAGTAAGCATTATACAAAAGTATTTGTACATGAAAGTAAATGTGCGCATACAGATAATCATTTAATTGTTAACAGAAAGAAAAAAAACTAGATACAAAGTGGTGAAAAGACAATTTTTGTAACATTGTTAATATGACCAATATTATTTAAATTGAAAGTGCCAGGTAACAAATGAGAAAATCAGTGACTTCAAGAAAAAAAAATGGTGTAGAGGCGAAAATGGCAAAACAAAGACAAGAACAAGTTGACTAAGCGAAAATTATCATCAAAACTCATACCAACTACGATCACATTTCCGTAAAATGACAAAAAATGTGTAACATGAACTATTGCACAGCTGATGTGACAACAATGTATGGTGAAAGTATTTATATATGCATCGGAACAGGTCTATGCATTATTTATAACTCGTATAGGATATGAATACAAATTAACGAGGAGAAATAAACATTTTGTAGAACTGAGACAAAAGAGTATGGGAAAACTATGATGTTCCGTGTATACGCAAAACACATGTATGCTTGATCAGGGGGGGATTTTGAAAATTTTATCAAGGCGGCAATTCAACAGTTTTTCTTTTTCGTTATTGATTCATTTATATAACTGAAGGCAAATCGTCTACATAATTCGATGGGAATAAACCGCATCGTCCATCTGATGTACGACCATGCCACCAATTTTCATCATCACGATTAATTACCTCGACAACATCACCACGATGTAGGGATAGTTCACCGACATCTTTAGCGATGAAATCAAACCTGGCTATCACGCGATCAAGTTGGAATTTTCGAACATTAGTGGGAAAACGCTGAAAAGAAGTGAAAAACATTCCTCGTGTCCAAAGTGAAAGGTAGGAAACAAAATTATTCCAAATATATTCTTGTAAGATAATAGAAGGAAGGTTTCAACTTTAATTGCAAGGGTGCCAGCATTCATAAGTTCATAGATGAATCGGTCACAGTGAGGAGAATAAAATTCTCTATAGAATCCAAACAACCATGTTATTTTAGTGTGATAAAAGCGGCTTCATAATCCACGGGGAAAATAAATCTTCTACAAACTTCATCTAAACATTGTTTGCAACTAATAAAAGGCAAAAAACCTACGTGCATGGGACTCTGTTTAGCTTCGGTAACCCCTGATTATATTCCCCTCACTTTCATAATATTATTACAACTTTTGTTCTGACAACACCAAAAGATTAAGTACAATCTTGGTTATGACTAACCGCACACGACTTCGTATATTAGATTATGAGTTATACCTGATAAAAAAAAAGTAACGGTGCTGATTGATCCCTTCATACTTAGTATGCTGAGTGGGACTCATACTGAGGAGATACTAAAAGTTAATAAATTAGATCAATATGCTACATAAATGGAATGGTTTGACTTACACACAAGTTTTTTAAAAGCGAATCCACTACATCAAACTAACTAGCTGTGATGCATACACTCATATAAGATTTTCGTCAACTGTGCAGCATCAATACTTTCAACTGAATAAATTTGAATAATGGAAGTATGTTGATCCCACCAAAACAGGGTAGGTTGCTACAGCGATGCAATCTAAAAACCAGACAAACGGATTCGATCTGCTTGTATACAACTATCAAACCCACTAATGTAAGAGTAAAAACCTGGGCACAGTGATAGAGTATAATTTCCATACTAGATTGTTTATTCAGTGTAGCACACAGTGATACAATTTTACTTGCTGGATGACATTCCAAGTAGAATCTATTGCTCATATTCATACAAAATAAGGGTACTACTTTCAAACTACACTTACATAGTCCAACATTTTTCATTCTTTATTTTAATGATGGTAAAATTTTCCAAATATCTACCATACAAGTGTTAAGCATTCATTTAACGAACAAAGATTTTCTAAACAATCTCTCTTTCCATTTAGCGATATTGAATTCTAAAATTGTCACCCTATAGTGTGAGCATGAGTCAGTGCATGCAAAACGATAGTTGAGTTTTTCTTTAGATTACTTATCTTATTAGGATCTGTCACATTCTGTTCCATTAAATTTTTGTGCTGCTCTCCTATGATTGACCTTGCTTGGCTGCTGTGACCTGCATACTTGACTTCAGAACTATTACACAGTATTTAACAGACCAAGTTATTTTGCTTAATTAACTCTACTGGATCTTCCTACACTTTATCGTTAGTTTGACCTGTAAATCTAAAATCTTATTTTTATGACCAGAAAAGTTTGATTACCACAGGCGATGCATACAATCAGTGGCTTAAGGGCAATAACTTTGAGTTCAAGTGTGCATACTGCAATAAAGCCTACATTGATAAAAAGTTTTGAATAGAAAAGCATGAACATGAAAAAACGTTTTACATAGATTCTGTAAATAAAATATAAGTTGTTCGTTTACTTCAAGTAATTTAGTAATGAAAGTTAACCGTGTAGCTTCACAAAATTTGTGCAAGTAGCTCAGGAATAACGTGCAGGTGCATGTAAAATGAACAATATCCGTCTACACTGCACTAACAAGTTACTGGGACTTTAATAGGTGGAATTAGCTTAAAACGAGTGACTCAGTAGCTAGCGTTTCTAGACAAGTAAACCAGAACTCCAAATAAATCAGTCAAGTGCACAACTAAATCTACCAAACTTTGAGTCATACACTTTGTAAATATCAACGATAATACTCAAGCATCCACAGTGATAACATTTATATCCTTAATGTCTGTAGTTAGGAGTCAACCAGAATAGGGCGTGAATCGATGGTACAAAAAATAGAACCTACCTATGACGGGAGTACTGAGAGCTGGATAATCGGTCATACTTTATCAGAACGTATTTGATCAAAAACAGGGAGGCATTACACAGTAATCATTAAATGATGGTAAGTGGATCTGATCAATGAAAAAGGAGGGACAAATTATTCAATGTAGTGCTCAAACATCTATTTGCACTGATGAAACAATGCAGACTTGGGATATGATTAACATTCACGAGTAGCCAAATGACAGAACCAATAAACCAGTTTTCAAAAGTATACCTAATGAACTGATCCCATTTCAAATCTTGTTTCTACTAACAAATGAACACTAGTGACGAACGTTGAGTGAAAACACAAAAGATTTTTAATAGCCATCTCCACTACTCTATAATCATGTTTCTTCTTATTCAGATTATATCAGGTTCATTTGTCAGCATTTACATCAAAGGAGAAGCTTCTCACTGTTGATTTTTTCCATCTAATGTAAGCTGCTACTAGTGGAGTAAAATACGTATGCTTGAGCTGACACGAAAAGTGGCAAATTGTTATTGCTAAACCAGTTAGTTTCCATTGTATTTTAAGTAGTACTTAGCATTTTATTGCATCATTTAAAGTAACTGATAAACAAAGATAACCAGCAAGTAATGACATGAAACAAGTCTATCATTCGAACAGAAGGACTTAATCAAGTACAGAAAATAAGACAATTGGGTAAAATTCCATGAACTGTCCTCAACAATAAATCAAAGTCTTTAACAAACTTGGGTGATGACCTTCTTTGCAGAGATCATCAAGGCGTACTACATTTTAAACAAACACGAAGAAATGAATTCTGTCTGCCAAAGTTTTAGGCATTAACGTTCACAACAGTACTTTACTTAAGTAATTAGCAGTATTGGAGTCTAAACAATGTAATTTCAAGTGCTGGGGTATAGTGTCAAGTGATTAATGTTTGTTTGAAAACTTGTGGAATCACATTGAAATTGCTGTTCTGCAAACGGCATAGAAACTAAAATTCGATTTTGAAGTACAAATTTCCATGAAAACACTTCCACAAAACCCACCAACCGAAGTCTAAATAAGCATAATTCGTGTGGAAAGTAACCTTAGTAACATATTGCACCGATTTTGCTCACGTCAAAATAAAAAATATGCGGTGATTCACATAATGTAGGTGTTATTTAGTGCGTAATCCACTATCGACAGCTAAAAAAAAGAGGCAAGCACGGAGGTTAGTTTCCACTGAAACGATACTCCTGTAAAATTAGAGTAGAATAATACTGAAATTTACCTATGTAGCATTGTACTCTACACAGCTGACACTATCAATCTCTTCAGAATTGAATTGATAGCTGGAAAGCTAACAACAAACTGTTGAAAAATCTACACAATAAAATGAAATGGGAAAAACTTTTTCGCTGAGTTAATTAAACAGTAATTTCAGAAATGATGTTAACTCCTTCAAAATTGTTTTCATCCTTTCCTTAATAGCAAGTAATGATGGGAACGAAGTCGAAGTAGACCGAAATTGGAGTCAGTTAAAAATTTTCAAACCTTCTTACTCTAGTGTTTACATGGAAAGTAAGACAAGTGAAATAGCCACCGACATGTTTAGCTGACAGGTTAAACAAGGCATATAAACCACAAGACAGCTTAGCATATATCTCAACTAGATTGTGATTCAGTCGATTGCCAGTGCGATGCAACTCAACAAACATGCTGTACTATTTATTTGAAGGTCAATGCTACTAACTAGACAACGAAATATCTGGATAGAAAAATGGTAATAACAGCATGATAGTTCTACAAGGTAAAGTTCCTATAAAAAGTGAAATGCATGATTTTCATCGGTAAGTATGAAGCAAAGAGTAGTAGGAAATGAATAAAAAGGGTTTTTTTAGTACAATTGATAATAATAACAGACGAGGAAGAAATGAAGATAGTTTAAGAGTGATAGGGGCTATGTTATTGACATTAGTTCAAAGACGTTTCTTATCTCTACATCAGTTAATTTCTAGCCTACAATTGCGAATCTAACTTACTTTGTCATTCACACAGACAGACAAACGTTGTCATACTCTTAAACAGCGTAGTGGAAAGTGAAGAGAAATGAACAGAATTATATATATATATATATATATATATATATATATATATATATATATATATATATATATATATATATAAACTTACTCCTGTGGAGCTAAATATATAGGATGTACTCCGAGACAGACTGACCAATGTCAACGCCAATATATCCCGGCATGGCTCAGTAAAGCTCAACATAGACTGATCAATAGCTCCACATTATAACATTTAGCTACCAGAGGATTTGTTCGCCGTACCCTACAAAACAACGTAGTCTTCCGAAAAGTTTCAGGAAACGTTTACCTTGCATTGCTGAGGCTCTGGCAATACAGAGGTTGAACGCAGAATTGTAAATCCGAAAGCAACTTTCGCTTTCACCGTCGTTATTCGCTTTTTAATTTTCCTGAAATTTTCAAGTCCTAAGCCTAACTACCTATTTTGAATTTTGAATTTGTTATTATGTAAACTTTTTAGCTCATTTACTGATTTCTCATGGCCTTCCAACTGATTGCTCAATATGTTACGAATTTTTCAGTTTTTGGTTTTAAATTAATTATTAACGTCACCAAATATTTTCATGTTGCTTACGCAACTTTATCCTAGATTATTTTCTTGATCATAGCCTACTAAGAACTACTGGTTGACAAATATTGACATTTTTACCAATAAATGTGCACAGTAAGTGATAGGAAGTAGCCAAGATGGAAATCGACATTTTAAGCAATCAACCCCTAAGGTATATTTTAATTTCGCTTTAATGTCACTGTGTGGTCAGGAAAAACCTTATTGGACAATTTATCCAAAAGTTGATCAATCAAAATAACTTTTGACCTAGTGGCCTTATATGCTCATGAAGACTATACAAATGATGTGTTTCTGTCGAATAAAGTGTTTACCTTTCATAGGGCGATTTTTGCCGTCAGAATTTCGCGACTCAGTGAAGTATAACGTTCTCAACAACAGTCGCTATTCGTATCCAGCCGAAGTGTTTCATCGTGTTAATATTGTTCGCGTATTTCATACTATTATTTGTTCGGTCACTTGCATTTAAATGCAGTTGCAGCTTTTCGAGGATGACATCATCGAAAACAAATTCGGTCGTGCAAGTCTTTCTTATTTTAAAATTCCCAATCATTTCTTTGAATAAAACGCCCCGATATTAATTAATTTACACTGCCTACCGCTACCTAGAACGTCCTATCCATTACATAATCATTGGGAAACGAATTCCAGTAGTATTTGATTATGGCACTGCTACTCGAGTATACGCTTCCAGAAAAGGGTTTATAAACTTATCTGAATGGTCTAAATTCTTAAACGTTTGCAGTTTTCAACTTATACCTAGTCTTTATTCAGCTAGACAAGCTAGTACACAGCAAAAACAACAATATTCTGCTGTTCTAAAGATCGAATTAATTTCCATAACGAGTATTAACTGTAATTTGTGATCCAGAATTAGGTAAGAAGAATAAGGACTGTAATTTGCATTAACACACTGTCCCAAAAGTCAGGTAGACATACCATCCACACAGTGCACTGAATTTAGACAAAATAATCAAATATTTGCAAACACTTATTTTCGAGAGTACAGGAGTGACTTCAAATGTCACTCTAGTAACCAATGAAATAACCAGTCAAGTTAATTTTAACCGGTATGGTGTCTTTTTTTAAAATTTGCTATCCCGAGTGAAGTTAAGACCACGCTAGCAAGTACTGTAATAACCAATCAGACTTTAGTATTCGGCTAGAAAGGTAACTTTTCACGAATTAAAGAAACGTAATCAGTTATTTCATGAGTTGCAGAGGTGGTCTACCAAGTTACTTGTTACTTCAGTGGTTGTTTGGGTGAACTGAAGTACAGCGTTAGTCACCGATGCTTTTACATAAATTAATACAATTACAATGACGCAATCATATAAACTGTACCGACGTATTAATGAGATATTGAGTTCGAAAAGCAGACTTATATCTTTCACCCATGCATGGACATGCATGTGGAAAAAAGACAGTAGAATATGCGCAAACACAGAATGGGTAAATCAACTCATTCAGAACATTTTTCCTTGCTTCTCCATTGATTTTAAGTCACTAGTTAGCAGTCAAACGAAATATGCTCATTTCGCCATTCCATTTCCTCATTAAGGTGATAACACAAATTCGCAATGACACTAACCGGAAAGCCGCCTATATAAAATAAATATCCCCGCAACACTCAAACCAACAGTCATGGACATCATTGACTAGTGTCGAGTCTCATTACCGTCACCCTTAGACCTAAACCAACTAATCCTAGAGAAGAACACCAAGGTTAGTGGTGGATCCGCATGCACAACAAATGTCTAAGAAACCTCAGTCGATGAAGGTTAACAACCTTATCAATCGACTTGCCTCCTACGGTTTGCCTAAACCTCAACACTCCTCACAAGGTGATCCTATCAAAAGCGAAAAATGCTAAAACAATTCATTATCAAAACTTTGCAATCGCTACATGTCGTCTATCCTACAAAAAACCACAAAAAAAAGACAATACCGTAAACTCGACCATCCATAGCCAGCTCCATAGACCCTCAGGTAGAGCTACACGAGACGTAACGCGCTAATTGGGAAACACACAATCACCATCGGAATTAAGATTTGGTCACCAACATCCCCTTTAGACTGATGCAACACTCAAAATAAGTGGAGTAGTCAACACATTCTACCGACCGATAGCTGCTACCTTGACGTGGTCGTCGGGCTTGCATATCACAATGACCCAACGAGCTATGCTGGTGGAACGCTTGTTCCCTCGAGGTCCTACCATACCAGAAAGGTCTGTTGGGTAGTGGTTAGACGAAAAGCAGTTACCGTTATAGTGTAAATTGCTACACTATGATGGGGGTCTGAGGGCGAAGTCGTACTGCTGCTAGCTGGATGGGGTGTGACAGCAGTAAGGTGTTTCCCTTGGATGACCAGCAGTGCCAAGCTGATGCTGCCTTCTCAGTGGAAGGGGGGGTTAGAAAAGGTCGGCCCCAAAAATAACACACTCCACCACGCCCCACGGTCTGCCGGGCCGGCGGTGTTGGTTCACTTGTCGTTTCCTTTCGACCATCCGGCCCCAAAAATACAAAATTCAAAATAATCATACTCAAAAGGCTGGGTGTGACAGGCCTCAAGCAGATGTCCGATGGGCTCTGCGGTCACACAAATCTCTTTCAGGTACCTTAAGAAGAAATAGCCTTCCACGGTGTGGGCAGCCGGGAAGTGTCAACCGCCCTCACAACTCTGTCAGCACCCAAGTTTCTTCTGACTGCTATCCTCCTCCTCCATCATTACCTTCTAATCTTCCTTCACGTCTCTTAATTAATGATGCTGCATCATCTTCAATTTCTCCTACCTCTGCAGCCTTCGACAACGATCTGAGTCCACAGAACAGCATCCCTGGTCTCCTTAAACCACGCTCCAAATTACATATTGGAGCCTTCAATGTCCGCACCCTCCGTCAAATTGGCCAACAGGCTTCGTTGGCAAAGACTCTAGCAACTCGGGCATGGATGTGTGCTGTGTTTGTGAGACACGCATACAGGACCCAAGTGTGGTTATTCACCTGACCTCTCCTGACCAATCTGGTGAATCTGCAAAATTCACCCTTCGAGTTTCTGGAGATTCGATAGCTAGCTCTCGTGGTCTTGCAGGTGTAGGTATAGCATTAAGCACCAGGGCAGAAAACTCACTACTAGACTGGATCCCAGTTGATAGTCGCCTCTGCGCTATGAGGCTGAACGGCACAGTGAGAACTAAAAGGAATAGTGAGACTCGCCGTTGTCTCTTTGTAATCTCTGCTTACGCACCCACTGACTGTAGTTCGGATGAAGTGAAGGACGAGTTCTACCATAAACTGTCTAACCTCCTCTCGAAAGCCAAACGTTCGGACGTAGTGGTTGTTGCAGGTGACCTCAACGCACAGGTGGGTAGACTGAGTGAGGCAGAAAGGCACTTAGGTGGCACTTTCGGAATCCCAGCTGAACGTACAGATAACGGTGATCGCCTATTACAACTATGCTCAGATAACCGCCTATTTTTAGCCAGCACAAATTTCAGACATAAAGAAAGGCACTGTCTGACCTGGCGTCCACCGAGCTCGACTCAGCGATGGACACAGATAGACCACATTGCTATTAGTCATCGCTGGAGAGGATCGGTGGAAGACTGCCGCTCCTTCTGGAGTACGTGTTTGGACAGCGATCATGCGTTGGTCCGAGCACGTATATGCCTGCGTCTCAATGGACGTAGAAAAAATTTGGCAACAAAACCACTACGAGTTCTGCTGGACAACGAAAACACCAAAGCCGTGTTCAGTGAGAAGTTGGCTAGGCAGTTATCGGAACAAAAGACTGTCACTCATCCAGAAGAAGCTTGGTGCCATCTTCAGTCTACTGTAAAAGCAGCACTGGAGACTGTAGCCGACTCCAAGATAATGGCTAAAAAGAGCCAGTGGATATCAGCAGCTTCTTCCAAACTAATGGATGCACGTGAATGCATCCCTGCAGGCTCTGAGTACAATGAAGAGCGAGCGCAACTTAAAAATAAACTGACGAAAAGTCTGCGCAACGATCGTGAACAGTGGTGGGCAGCAAAGGCTAAAGAGATGGAAAAGGCAGCGGCGATCGGTAACAGTAGACAGTTATTTAGACTTATTAAGGAGACTGGGGGGAAATGGTCAACAACAGTTAGTGAGGTTATAGCGGAGAAGGACGGATCGCGATTCACTCGCAGGGAAGGCGACTGGGACGATGGGCAGAACACTTTGAGGAACAGTTTAACTGGCCTCCAGCCACCATTGCGCTGCCCGCTATCCAGTCGGACCCTGAATGGGACATAGAGACAGGTCCCCCAACACTAGAAGAAGTTGAGAAAGCGGTAGGTAGCCTGAAACGGGGAAGGGCAGCAGGACCAGACGGACTACCTGCTGAGGTATACAAGAATGGTGGTAGAGTTCTCTTAGTCAGGCTAACGGAAGTGTTAGCCAGTATATGGGAATCAAATACGATCCCCTCCGACTGGTCTAAGTCACTCATCATCCCAGTCTTCAAGAAAGGCGAGAAGTCCTCTTGTGATAACCACAGAGGAATCAGCCTGACAAACATAGTGTCTAAGATCCTAAGTTCTATAATTCTCCGACGCCTGAGTGGAGCTCGGGAACAGCAAGCCCGAGAAAACCAGGCAGGCTTTAGACCTGGCCGTGGATGTATCGACCAAATATTCACACTGCGCCAGGTCCTGGAACATAGGCATGCTTACAGACGCCCGACAATAGCTGTATTTCTCGACCTGAAGGCGGCATTTGACTCCGTTGATCGAGAAGTCTTATGGCAGTGTCTGTCACTGAAAGGCGTGCCTAGTAAGTACATCACCTTATTGAAAGCTCTCTACTCGAACACTTGTGGGCATGTTAGAGCCTATGGTGAGTTGTCCAGGGAGCTATACTCATCAAGTGGTGTCCGTCAAGGATGCCCACTATCCCCATTCTTATTTAATTTTATCATAGATATTCTTATGGAGGTTTCCCTCTCGTCACCTAATTACAAAGACGTTGACCGGATCACAGGTGAATTTTCCTTAGATCTAGAATATGCAGATGACATAGTCCTGTTAGGTGAAGACGCTGACAAGATGCAGAGTCTTCTGAACACTTTGAGTGGGAATTTGAGAATGTTTGGGATGCGATTTTCACCACCCAAATGCAAATTTTTGCTCCAGGACTGGTCTTCAGCGGTACCGCGGTTAACAATAGAGAGTGAAGTGGTTGAGTGTGTTGACCACTTCACTTACCTGGGAAGTAGGATCAACCCTGGTGGGTTAGTTGCCGATGAGATTTCTGCACGGATACAAAAGGCTCGATTGGCTTTTGCCAATTTGCGCCACCTATGGCGCCGCCGTGATATTCGTTTGTCTATTAAGGGTCGCGTGTACTGCACAGCAGTCCGCTCTGTTCTACTGTATGGCTGTGAAACATGGCCATTGAAAGTGGAAGATACAAAAAGGGTTCAGGTATTTGACCACCGTTGCCTTCGTAGTATAGGACGTATTCCGTGGTGTCACCATGTGAGTAATGCAGAAGTTAGGTGTAGAGTTTTAGGGAGAAGAGGTAAGTCAGTCGACGAGGTTGTGAACCTTCATCGACTGAGATGGTTGGGACACGTACTACGTATGCCTAGTCACCGATTGCCTCGTCACACAATGTTGGCTGAGGTGGGTTCAGGCTGGAAAAAGGCCCGAGGTGGCCAGACTAAAACATGGCACCAATGTATGAAGTCTCTGACTGTTGGTTTAAGCCATGTAGGACGATGCAGACTAGGTGGTTGGGGTCCACGGGACAAGAGGAACCAGTGGTTGGAGACCCTAGGTGATATGGCTCAGAACCGAAGTCAGTGGCGCAGATGTATACACACATTATCCTCATCTTAACAACGCTATACCGAATCTCACTATTTTGTCACTCCTCTTTCCTTTCTTCTCGTACTTTATATTTCTTTTGACTGCATTCACTTATCTTCATCCTTCACCTCACTACCTTTTTACTTGATGTGCTGATATGAGGTGTGGCAACTCGGACCGTTACGCAGTAATGCCTGGTCCTATATTGATAATGATGATGAATGATGACACATTCCACCACTCCACTCCCTATCATTAAACTACGAGTACTTTCACCAAACCAGTCCTGGAGCATCATCTCACATTTCACAGGTGCCAGCGAAACCCATGACAAAATACTCAGATTTTCGCTCAACGCGTTCACAACACCTTGCACTGCATCAGCGTACTCACCCAGCAGAACAATATCGTCTGCACACTACAACTCAACCACACGCCTGCACTCCACGGAGTGGATCGATCCCTCTGAAGTCAGGCGTACTTAAAATTATGATTATTAATTAGTACGTCTATAGCGAAATTAGACATTAACGGTGACAATAGGCATCCCAGCTTGACACCACTAGTTATCGTCAGTCCACATGAAGACTCCCCATAAGCCCTTACTACACGCCTGTGTGAGTTCCAATAGACAGCCTTGATTAGCACTATACAATACTTGCTCGGTAGTACTCCCATCACAGTCAGACACTGTCACAACACCTCACGATCGACAGAGTCAAATGTCACCTTCAGGTCTACAAATATGGCAAGTATCGGCCACTCACCGGTAAGTATGTCTGTCTTTCAGAACTTGTCGGAGGTTAAAAATATGACCGATGCACCCTCGTACAGCTCTGCATGAAACCTAACTAATTTCATCGAGTTTTCTGTTCTCCAGTTCTAGTTAAATGGCGTTGGATTACTATGAACACTAGGATCTCAGATACAACATTAGTCAAATAATTCCCCTATGGTAGGCTGTCACAGGAAAACTCCTCTCTCTTCCAATAGACTAGGATGAACAATAAGCTAAACCAGTCTATCGGGACTACCTCTGATTCCCATACACTACCTACTACTACCTTTATCACTTTAGTTAGAAATTCCCTACCTTATTCCTTGGAAACTTCGGGTGGCAAACTGTCAGCTCCGACTGCTATAAATCGTTGCCATGAACAAGTTGAACTGTGCTACAAACTGTTCTGTCCTTGAAAATTATCAACGTCTCATCCTTCTCCGCGATCGTTTCACTACTAACCATCGTCCTCTTCTTGCCAGTATCCTAGATAAGCCTAAATAGTTACCGGCTGTTACCCGACGCTGATGTTTTCGCCATCTCACCCTACTCACCACTCCTCGCCATCACTGAGAACGCTCTTCGCATATCTACATTTCAGCTCCTTTCGCTCTTCATCATGGGGTTAGAGCAAGTCAGCTGGAATCAGTCGTCTAGCATCAATCAGTTCGGATGATGTTGCAGAAATCCAATGACGTCTGCTGACCTTCAGCTGGATGCTACCAACTCTTTTTGCCGCTGTTCCTATACTACACTTAATATCACACCACGTTTACTCAGCATGACCACTCCTGTAAACATCAAATAAATACTTAGTTAACTTCTCCCTAAATACCTACTTGGCATCCTCATCTTCCAATCGAGAATAGACGGGCGTTACTTTCGCGATTGTTGGAAACAAAATCGCAACAGATGAGCACCATTGAGGTTCCATAAGTACCTTCAAGATGCCTTTCCCCATCATCACCTCAGCTCAGCTTCCCTACCTCAGTGTTAAAGTCACCTGCAAATATGACTACATCTCCACGTTTCGTTTTCTGCAGCACAGTTAACAGCTTTTTATAGAACTAATTCTTTGCATCATCCCAACTGTAGTCGGTGGGCGCGTCGCGTAGGCAAAGCTTAAGAATATGCCACGCTCAGCCTCACGATCCTTCATAATTCTTACAGATCTGTTAACTCGAACGCCACATACACAACTATTGACTAGTATCCAGTCGAGAAGCCCACTTTCTCCCGTACAGCTCAATGTCACGTCTACTCCAGCGAGTCCATGAGAGTTAGCAACTGAGTATCCGGATACTCATAAGGTGGATTATCAAAACTCACTACCATGGCCATGGGAGATATCAATTCAATCACCACACTCCAGCCCTATATACGTGTCTCAGAGACACACACAGAACACATCCATGGCTCAACATTGTAGAGTTCTGGTGAGTGACGTTTGCTGTCCGATTGGGCATCGAGTTCGGACGTTGAAAGCTCTAACATGAAGTCAGTGGTCGGGTTTTAGGAGACTAGGAATGAGGTTTCAATGGCTTCGACTGTTCACAATAGCCACAGAACGAGAGGTTGGCAAAGGTGTAAGTGGCTTTGTGTTGGTTTCCAGGGATGAAAGCAAAAGGTGAGAAGGATTGTTTATGTCCTATGGATTGGATTTTGTGTACTACTGGGAGCGTGTGGGTAGTTGACACTTCTCGGTTGCCCACACTGTGGAGGACTATTTCTTCCTTAGGTACCTGAAAGAGGAGAAGAATTGTGTGACCGCATAGCCAATGGGACATCTGTTTGAGGCCTGTCACACACAGCCTTTTACGGATTGTTGTTTTCAGATTTGGTTGTTCTAACGGCAGACAGAGATAACCCATATCCCCGCCAACGGAAGACTGTGGCGGCAAGGAGGAGTGTGTTATTTTGGGGCCACTTTTTGTAACCTCAACCCTCTTCCCATTGGGAAGGGAGCATCAGAATGGTACTACTGGCCATCCAAGGGAAACTCCTTACTGCTATCACACTCTCATCCAACCAACAGTACGACTTCGTCCTCACACCCCAATCATAGTGTTGCAATTTAACCTACAACGGTAATTGCTTTTCGTCTAACCACTATCCAACCTACCTTTATAGCGTAGTGGGTCCTCGAGAGAACAAGCGTTTCGGCCAGCATAGCTTGTTGTGTCATTTTGATTGTATGCCCAACCACCACGTCAAGGTGGTAGTAGCTATCGACTGGTATAAAATGTTCAGGAATAACACGGAATATAGCTGATTTGAATGTAGGTGTGACACAATATTCCATTTTCCATTGTCACAAAAACAATTTCCGCTGAAAACTTTGCTTTATATCTATTTCAGTGGGAATTATCATCTCATAAATTGCTTATTCGTTGATTAATTTGTCTGCTCTAACGTGCCAATCTGTAATCACAGTTACAGATAAACATCACTTGGAGCAATGAAAAATAAATAAGGTTATGAGAAAAAACGGAAATAAACAAAGAGTGGTGTCTATAATTTGAAAATGATAAGGTGCAGCTATATTATCATCACAAGTTTTGGACGAAGTTACGGAAGGTCATCAAGCCATCCAGTTACTGATATTTCAGAGATCCTAATTGGTCAGCCTACACGATTCAGGCCATGATAAAAGGGTTATAGGAAAACTGTTTAGAAATACACGAAATACTGAAGTTTTACCGACAAAAGCCACTGTCATTCTGCGTTAGATCCTTGATGAACAAGAAACCTTAATGATTTGAAACTTTACTCTCAGAAACTATCTACAATAAAGACTGGTTGTATGAGGAGTATAAACTTGTGTAAACACAAAGGCTTGTTCTGATAAATCTGTAACCCAAAATACTAGGTAACACAAAAAAATTAATATTCGATGGACTAGAGATGGTCATACTAACTTAGGAATATAATTTATAACACTTCAGCATTTGAACTGATAAGTATTACATGTATCAGTGAAAATAACAAGGCGAATGAAAGTACCTCCGATGGATGCATTCCAAATAACGAGAAACCTGAAGTGGCTGACACAAGCTAGGAGTGTTCTCATCGGTGGCATAAATAAACTAGGTTATACAAACAAGACTGTACCGTCAATATTGCAGGAAATTCAATGGAATTATTTCAAATAACAGGAAAAATAAATTCCTCTGAATAATTATTGTTAAACTCAGTTATACCTCACAGCCAGCACTTTCATTAACTTCATAGCTCTGAATGACCCTGATATAATGGTCGCAAATAAGATCCTCATCTAAGTAGCGGTGATTTACGTAAATGACCAAACCAGTTGGGACAAATATTTCAGTAGTTTTCTACAAGCATTTGTTTCTGCCAACACTAACAGCAGGATTATTGAAACACAACCACTTTTAAAAAATAACAACACCATTAATAAAACACACCTTGGATGGGACTAGATCAACTAAAGTCAACAGACGATTGCGCGATATACTTGTCTTTCGATGATGATCGATTAACTGGTTGATGGAGTCAAATTTTGATAACCAGAAAAAATACTTCCCAGCTTCATCTTGAAAGCACTTTGAAATGGAGCACTTCACAGCCCTGCCTTAAAAATGACAAAATAAACGAGAAGAAAACACATGGGATCATAATAAACACAGACAGCGATAAAGAAATTCAGAGATAAATTCACTCGCCTAAAAAAGTACTAAAGGAAAGTCAATTTCTAATCAATAGATCAGAAAACGTTTTGTCTACAGTACCACAACCATGGTTATATCATAAGTAGAAGGGAACAAACAATGAAGAAATGAATCAATAAATTGTTGAAAATTCCTCAGATGAAATGAAACTAACCTAGCTAAAAATAGTCATGTAGTTCCTTTTTTTCTCCTGTGAAATTTCAATCCATTATAATTTTCCTAAATTAAGGTGAAAAAAATTTCGACATCCAACAAGATTTCCGCCATAAAAGTTGTTAAAAGTAGTATTATGTTATGAGCCAGTGGGTCACGCGTTCAAGCCCCGTTTCACCTACCAAGGTTTGAGCAGGCACTACTTGTCACACGAGAGGTGTGGCTCATTGCTTACTGCATTAATGTGCACAAGGTTGCTGAGTGCGTGTTCTAGGATGTAGTTGAGATAGACTGAGCTATTAGTATGTCGCCATCTCAGAAATAAGATTTTAGGATAGTACCATATTAAATAAGCTGTGATATTTTCTGTTGATTGTTTACAAAATATATTTTCTCAACATCTTCAGGACATTTCACATTATAAAAAGAAACCATATTGCCGAAAACTTGATTTAGGCTAATTGATCGATGGAAAAAATGCAACATATAAAACAATCTGCCTATTCAGCTTGTAAGACGTAAAAACAAAATAAAAGAATTTCTATAGGAATATAAGATATTGAAATGAACTAGAGGAGGAACATAAGATGAAGGAATAAGTGTATGCACGATGGTAATAATAACAATAATGATAACGTTTAAAACTTGAAGCAAGATAATGGTCTATGCCAGACAGTATCGAACTGCAATCGTGTTTCATTGTTTTGTCGACTACTGATCTGTAATAACTCGTGGACCAAAACTAGAAATATGCGCTTTATTCACATGATTAATATCAATAGACAATGGTTACATAGATCGATAACGTCTCGGTGTGACACAATGAGATCCTTTCTACCCTACAACTGACACAACCTAACATTGCACGCTGAAATAGTTAGTACTAAAATATATCTATTACAGCTTCATGTTAACTGACACTCGGTACAAAGAAGAGACAAACAAATGTATTACATAAAATACCATAAGATTATGAAGACGTTAAAAAGTAAAAAACGAAAGGATCATAAACATATAAGAAACAGTAACATAAGAAGTTTTCACTACCTTTTTTGTATTAATTTTCGAAAACAGCAGATATGAAACAGTTGCAATAACATGCGCGCTGGTAATAATGATCCAACACAATCTTATTTAACTGAATGGTGTTATTTTATGGCACTACTCTGAGAGTGGCAATAAGTTAACAGAAGCTGACCTGGTACAACAACTTGAAAGTTATAAAGGATTATTCGATAGTTGATTACTTCTTCAAATACCTAGTTGTTACAAAGTAGTTGGCAAAATGGACAGACAGCATCAACAAAGAACCTCGCACAGAAATACATCGGCCCAAGTTGCCACACTTTACAGTAGTATACAAAAAACTGGTAGGTAGGAAAAGAGTGACATCAAAGCAAACAAAAGTGTGTGGAGAATGAACAGTTTGAAGATAAAGGTTAGTGCAAATATTCAAGCTTTAGAAAACACCAAAATGTGAATACATCTGTGCCGCTGTTACCGATTTCCGACCACGTCACCAAAAATTCTCAACCACTGATTACTGTTCATCTGGGGACCCCAGCCAGTCTACGTCTCCCCATATGACTCAGATCAACAGTCAGGGACTTCATCGACTGGTGTCGAATCTCATTCTCGTCACCCTTATATCTGATCCAACTTCCTCTAGCATAGCACATCGAGGTGAGTGGTAGATCCGCGTGCACAGTACATGTAACAATATTATCATTATTCTCATATAATGGATTTAACATGAGAGATACCAGTTTACAGACATTATCAAGCTGATAATTCTTGACAGTATACAAAATGATATTTCGTATTAAATAATCACATATCGAGTCGTTGATGCATATAATCACATCAAAACTTGCTGCAACTCATGAGACGGATATGAATTCATCCCCATCACATAGATAGGTTTCACTATTAGGACCAAAAGCGCACTATTTTAGAAGTTTGCGTTATAACCAGCCGACATTGTTAGCCTGTATGCATAGTTTTTTATTTGGTAATATAACCGTCTACTTATTAGAAAGTTCTTCAGTTTTTAGCTTTTCTAACCACAAAGGACTCATGTAAACGCTCTGGAGTATCAGTAAGTATCCACAGCTATATAACCAAGGTGAATGTACAAATTAATGCATTTGCAGTTCACCATGTTACATTTAAAGGTAATATGGATTAACACCATTCAGAATACTAGTTGTAGTGCATGAAAATAGACGTTGAAAGAGTAAGCGTCCAAAAGTCAGTAGTTATACACGGACTTCAGGCAGCAGCATCACTCGAGAAGTGTATATAATGTATAGTGACCTACATATGGTAAGATCACTTGGTACAGAGTACTACAAAACATGTAGTGTAGGGCTACGGCACGTAAGTGGCCTTTCAAACCAGTAGGTAAATTGGTTTCCAGTTAAATCATTTGTTCAGAATATCTCTGATACTATAAATGTTGGGGAAATTTAGACGGCTCGTCGCTGGAAGAATCCTGACCAGTAGGTGGGTTAACCATGAAGATGTTCCAGGAACCATCAAAGACTGGGAGCAGTTCAACAATTCTTGGCGTCACAAAGGAGGTATTATTTCCGCCAAGTAATTCAGCATCAAGTATCCTCATTGAGCTACTGCGGCAAACCATCTCAGTCTATGAAGGTTCACAATCTCATCATTCGACTTGCTACACTTACCTAGTACCCTACAAATGAAATCAACATACGAAATTAAAACCCTGTAACCGTTTCATGGCTTCTACATTCAACAACAATGTCTCACATCCGAATAACAAAACAGAATGGAACACAGTGCAGTATATCAACAATCGGCGAAAAAGATAACGCAAAGTTGATTGGCTGACCGGAAAGTGCATATTACCTTGCACACATATGTGAAGCACGCAATGACTCACACCTATTGTGTTAGGCCTAATGACAATACCTGGCTGCCCAAATGTCGGTAGATAGGCGGGGAGATGGAAACAACGATCTAATTATTATTATTATTATTATTAGTCCCTTGGGTTCCGAGTGGAACATAGGGCTTCAGTAGCACGCCTCCAGTGACCTCTGTTCTCTGAGATCTTTTGAACCTGGTTCCACGACAGCCCAGAAGCTCTCATTTCCTCCTCGCATGACCTCCTCCATGTCACCCTCGGACGTCCAACTCGTCGCTTCCCATAGGGATTCCACTCGAGGGCCTGACGCGTGATGTCCTCAGTCGGCCTTCTCAGTGCATGCCCAATCCATCTCCACTTCTTCCTGCATATTTGTTGCGTGATAGGTTCTTGGTTGCTTCGTTCCCAGAGTTCCTTGTTGCTTATTTTTTCTGGCCATCTGATCTTCAGCAACGAGCGTAAGCAGTTGTTGATGAATGTCTGTAGTTTATTGGAAATACCTTTCGTGGCGCGCCAAGTCTCTGAGCCATACAGAAGTACTGACTTGACGTTGGCGTTGAAAATCCGTATCTTGTTCCACATGCTGAGTGCAGAAGATCTCCACACTGATTTCAGGCTAATGAACGCCCGTCTTGCTTTTCCGATTCTGACTTTGACGTCCTCGTCCGTCCCGCCTGTAGTTGAAACAGTGCTTCCTAGATAAGTGAAGGAGGTTACTTCCTTCAAGTTTCTCCCGTTGACGGTGATTGGAGTTTGTTGTTGTTGTTGATGGTGGTGGTGCGGTATCTTCATCACTTCTGTCTTCTCTATATTCACCTGAAGTCCCGTCTTCGCTGCCTCTTCTATCAACTTGCTAGTTTTTGCCTGCAGATCTTCAAGTTTATGTGACATTAGGCACAAGTCATCGGCGAAATCCAAGTCTTCTAGGTTCTTTTCCGTCGTCCAGTGTATCCCCCTCTTCTCGCTGCCTACTGTTTGCTGCATGATCCAGTCCACCACAATCAGGAATATCATGGGTGATAATGGGCAACCTTGTTTCACTCCTGTCTTCACTTCACTGGCATCACTGAGCTTCCCATTGTGAATTACTTGGCATGTGGTGTCTTCATATAGTTGTTGAATGAGGCGGATAAAGGTTTGCGGTACTCCGTAGTATTGAAGCAGTTTCCAAATTACTTCTCGGTCGACGCTGTCAAAGGCCTTCTCAAAGTCGATGAAGTTGAGGTATAGAGCTGATTGCCATTCTACGCTCTGTTCTATGATGATACGAAGCGTTGCAATTTGGTCAGCACATGATTTGTACTTCCTGAAGCCTGCCTGTTCCGGTCGCAGTTTTGAATCCAGTGCGTCTTTAAGCCTCTCCAGGATGATGCGGCTTAATATTTTACTTGGGGTGGACAGGAGAGTGATTCCGCGCCAGTTCTTGCAAGCACTGAGGTCTCCCTTCTTCGGCAGTTTGACAAGGTAACCCTTCTTCCAATCACCAGGTACCTTCTCTTCCTTCCACACCTTCTGCAATAGTGGTGTGAGCATGTCCGCTGTTGTCTCTGCATCTGTTCTCAGTGCTTCTGGCGGTATTCCATCTGGTCCTGCTGCTTTCCCACCTTTCAGTAGCTTTATGGCGTTCAGGACTTCCATTTTCGTTGGGGGATTTATGTTCACTTGTAATTCAGCGGCTGCAGGTGGTATTTCTGGACGAGTTGCAGGTGGTGGTCGATTCAAGAGCTTCTTGAAGTGGTCGGCCCATCGTTTCCTCTGTTTCTCTTCTTCTGTAATTAAATTTCCTTCTTCATCTTTCATTGGTTTCATCTGTGTTGGTCTCTTCCCTGATAGCAACCTGGTTATTTGATACAATGTCGTCAGGTCTCTCTTACCTGCAGCCTGTTCTGCTTCACTTGCCAGTGTGTCGTAGAAGTGTCTTTTGTCTTTGCGTGCACTCTTCTTCACTTCTTTGTCCAGTGTTTTATACATTGTGCTCAGTTCCTCTTGTCGTTGAGCATCCTTGCACTGGTTTATCTTCTGCTTCACCATCCTCCTCTCCTCTATCAGCTTCCAGGTATCCGTCGAGATCCATTCCTTGTCTTCTTTCTTCTTCCTTCCTAATACGGCTGTGCAGGTTTCTTTCCACACAGCTTTCAAAGACTTCCAGTGTTCTTCCACACAGGTTTCTTCAGGGATGTCCCTCGACGTCTCCCATTTTGTCTTGATGGCTGACCTGAAGATTTCCTTTGTAGTTTCATCCTTCAGTTTCCGAGTGTTGTACTTGAACTGAGGTCTATCACCAGCTTCCTTGAAGGCTTTTAACTTGATTTGGAAGGTTCCTTGCACTAGATAGTGGTCTGAACCTACATCTGCTCCTCTTCTTGACCTTGTGTTAAGTAGACTGCGTCTCCATTTTCTTGAGATTGAGATAAAGTCGATTTGATTTTTAGTGTGTCCATCTGGTGAAGTCCATGTCGCTTTGTGGATATCCTTGTGCCTGAACACACTGCCTCCAATCACCAAATCGTTGAATGCACAGAATTCTGCAAACAATTCTCCATTCTCATTCATTTCACCTAGCGCCTCTCGACCCATGGTTAGTTCTCTTCCCGTATTGTCCCCTCCCAGTTTGGCATTCATGTCGCCCATTAGAATTTTGATATCGCCAACTGAGGTCTTGTCCAGTGTTGATTGAAGTTGTCTGTAGAAATCCTCCTTTTCCTCTTGCTCTGCATTATTTGTAGGTGCATAACATTGTATGATTGTGACCTTTCTTCCTTTTGAGTTGAACCTTGCTGTCATGATCCTGGAGGAGATTGGTTCCCACTGCATGAGAGCCTTCGATGCTCTTGAGGACATCATGATAGCCACTCCCTCAGTGTGCTCGTGGTTGGCGTCTGGGTGACCGGAGTAGATTATTGATTCTCCAGTTGACAGTTTGGAGAGTCCACTCCCATTCCATCTGCTTTCGCAAATCCCAAGCACTTCGATGTTATACCTTCTCATCTCCTTTGCAATCTGGGCTGCCTTACTGGGTTCAAACATCGTGCGGACATTCCATGTCCCCACGTTTACTTTCGCTTTCATCGAGAGAAGACACATCGGCCAATTGGCTTCCCGAAGGCTTTCACCAACTGGCGTCATTTCGCCTCTCCGATTCCAGCGGGGTATAAGTTTGTTTTCATTTTTTATATTTTGTTTGTGCTTTGAAGTTTCTTTAGCGGTTAGATTTGTTTTACGGGGTAGGGTTGCTAGCCCTATGCCCAACCTTCCCTCTTTACCCGGGCTTAGGACCGGCTAGTAACTAGTAAACTAGTTAACCAGGCTAATGACAATACCTGGCTGCCCAAATGTCGGTAGATAGGCGGGGAGATGGAAACAACGATCTAATGGTTGAAAATTATCCCCGTAATTCGATGAGCCAAATCTCTAAACAAGCTTTCGGCATCCCAGTTCAGATTTTGTCACCAACATCCCCCTTTAGACTGATGCAACACTCAAAATAAGTGGAGTAGTCAACACATTCCACCACTCCACTCCCTATCATTAAACTACGAGTACTTTCACCAAACCAGTCCTGGAGCATCATCTCACATTTCACAGGTGCCAGCGAAACCCATGACAAAAATACTCAGATTTTCGCTCAACGCGTTCACAACACCTTGCACTGCATCAGCGTACTCACCCAGCAGAACAATATCGTCTGCACACTACAACTCAACCACACGCCTGCACTCCACGGAGTGGATCGATCCCTCTGAAGTCAGGCGTACTTAAAATTATGATTATTAATTAGTACGTCTATAGCGAAATTAGACATTAACGGTGACAATAGGCATCCCAGCTTGACACCACTAGTTATCGTCAGTCCACATGAAGACTCCCCATAAGCCCTTACTACACGCCTGTGTGAGTTCCAATAGACAGCCTTGATTAGCACTATACAATACTTGCTCGGTAGTACTCCCATCACAGTCAGACACTGTCACAACACCTCACGATCGACAGAGTCAAATGTCACCTTCAGGTCTACAAATATGGCAAGTATCGGCCACTCACCGGTAAGTATGTCTGTCTTTCAGAACTTGTCGGAGGTTAAAAATATGACCGATGCACCCTCGTACAGCTCTGCATGAAACCTAACTAATTTCATCGAGTTTTCTGTTCTCCAGTTCTAGTTAAATGGCGTTGGATTACTATGAACACTAGGATCTCAGATACAACATTAGTCAAAATAATTCCCCTATGGTAGGCTGTCACAGGAAAACTCCTCTCTCTTCCAATAGACTAGGATGAACAATAAGCTAAACCAGTCTATCGGGACTACCTCTGATTCCCATACACTACCTACTACTACCTTTATCACTTTAGTTAGAAATTCCCTACCTTATTCCTTGGAAACTTCGGGTGGCAAACTGTCAGCTCCGACTGCTATAAATCGTTGCCATGAACAAGTTGAACTGTGCTACAAACTGTTCTGTCCTTGAAAATTATCAACGTCTCATCCTTCTCCGCGATCGTTTCACTACTAACCATCGTCCTCTTCTTGCCAGTATCCTAGATAAGCCTAAATAGTTACCGGCTGTTACCCGACGCTGATGTTTTCGCCATCTCACCCTACTCACCACTCCTCGCCATCACTGAGAACGCTCTTCGCATATCTACATTTCAGCTCCTTTCGCTCTTCATCATGGGGTTAGAGCAAGTCAGCTGGAATCAGTCGTCTAGCATCAATCAGTTCGGATGATGTTGCAGAAATCCAATGACGTCTGCTGACCTTCAGCTGGATGCTACCAACTCTTTTTGCCGCTGTTCCTATACTACACTTAATATCACACCACGTTTACTCAGCATGACCACTCCTGTAAACATCAAATAAATACTTAGTTAACTTCTCCCTAAATACCTACTTGGCATCCTCATCTTCCAATCGAGAATAGACGGGCGTTACTTTCGCGATTGTTGGAAACAAAATCGCAACAGATGAGCACCATTGAGGTTCCATAAGTACCTTCAAGATGCCTTTCCCATCATCACCTCAGCTCAGCTTCCCTACCTCAGTGTTAAAGTCACCTGCAAATATGACTACATCTCCACGTTTCGTTTTCTGCAGCACAGTTAACAGCTTTTTATAGAACTAATTCTTTGCATCATCCCAACTGTAGTCGGTGGGCGCGTCGCGTAGGCAAAGCTTAAGAATATGCCACGCTCAGCCTCACGATCCTTCATAATTCTTACAGATCTGTTAACTCGAACGCCACATACACAACTATTGACTAGTATCCAGTCGAGAAGCCCACTTGCTGCTGTATAGCTCTTTTTTTTTAAGCAAAGAAATATTTTTTCGCTGATACATGTTTTGTTCTGATTCATGAATAAATGGGTATATTTTGTCAGTCATTTATTTAAGTCTAAGAATTATAAAACTATCAAATTAGCTAAGTGGAATATAGTGGTTGAAACTTTTTTGCCTCGGGTTGAATCAAGACGGGTATACAGTGGCAAATATTTTGTCATGTAATTAAACTGTTTATCCACAGTTATTAATCTTAGCATAGCTTCAATCTTATTCTGATTCATCTTCACTTTTAATCACAGTGTTTAATTTTAGTGGAAGCTCATATATTTTTTGCGAGATATTTTGTTGCCATGTTTGACAAACCACTTTTAACTGTTAAACCTGGACGCAAGAAAATATATGAATTTGCGATTGTACAGCTTTAGAATAAATACGCCGAAAAAACTCTGCTGAACTACTTTTTTTCATATCACGGATTAACTCAGTCTAAGACTAGCAAAATCGCTAACTAGTGACTGGATCACTTCAACCTGACCAACAGGTAACATTGATTGAGATGAGTGGTGTATCACTACCGACATCAGTCAGCATAATCAACTGTACATTCACCATTTTTCGTACTTTGGCATAGTAAATCCACCTTGTACATTTTATTGATGTTGTCTCTCACATTAGTCAGTCAATAAGAAATGTGTAAATGTAAAAATGAAAACAAACATTTTAAAGCAAACAAACAGGTTTATGGCGACGTACGCAATGCAAATAGAAATTGGAGCTAAAAGCTTTCGATTGCGTAACATTTTCGATATAGAAAAGTTTTGTTACCACATAACCGCACATTATTCACCTTGCGCATGCCCAATTATACAGAGTGCACTGAACCGACTAGTGCTAAACTGTGTTATTGCAAGCTATTCTTATAAATTAGAATCTCTCTATACTTAAGAATGAGTATGTGCTTGTTCTAATTTATTTGGTCTAATATAGCTAATACAAGGTTATAACTGAGTGAAGCATAGTGGAGTTACCATGTGAGGTGGAGGGTATTAAGCAGGGAAGGCAGATCACCAGTCAGTGGGGTTGTGAACCTCCACCGACTGAGGTGACTTGGACACGTGCTACGCATGCCAAATTGCCATCTACCTTAGCGTACAATGATAGCCATAGTAGAAGTGGGTTACACGCCTTAGGTTAATCAGACCAAGACGTGGTACCAGTCCACGAAATCGCTAACTGTCAACGTTAGTCACGTAAAAAGGTACAGACTACTTGATTAAGGTGCTCCAGATAACAGGAACTAGTCGTTGCAGATGTTTGGTGAAATGGCTGAAAACTGATCATGGTGCAGCGGTATTGATTTTCTTAAGTCTTCAAAAGTCTGAACATTTTCAATAACTTTGAGTTTTTAAGTTCCTTCTCTCCTCACACACTTCTGTTTCCTTTGATATCATTTTTTGTTGTTCAACTTATGCGAGATTTTGCGTTGATTTTATTTGTCTGTCCGAGTTAATTATGATTGCCGCCTTAGAAAGTTCAGTAAAGTGAAGACAGCTTTCATAATAAACTAAAATTAGCTACAGAAGTACACCGAAAAACAGCCATAACTCGACGGTTTTCTTCAAAGTGGATAACATGACTGTCTTCTGTGGTTATCGGCGATTATTTGTTTTTAATTCCCACTGCATACTAAAATGACCACAAAACTATCAGTAAATTCGTCTCTAGGGGCTTAAACATAGTAATTTTTACTCGTAGGCAAACCGACTGGTGACTTTAGAAAATGAATGTGAATTTCAATCAAAAGATTGATGTGAAATATGTTGACGCGTGAGGGAGTTTCACTTAACCATAGTAAACCCTGATGGTACACTCCAATGAAACAGTGCCCCTTCAGTATAGTTAGTTTTTCTAGCTATTTCAGCTCATGAGGAAAAATATCTTTAAGAAACTATACTCATTGCCTAAAGATTGTATTCATATAATGATTTGCTGAAAAAACATCTCATACCAACGGTCGACGACTTCATGAACTAATGCCATGTTTTATTCTCGCCAATTCTAACCATTTCCCATCCTAAACCTATTTCAGATAAGGTTGCACGACGAGACAGATGGTGAAGACTGAACACATGTAACACATTTTCCAGTCACTTCAGTCGATGGAGGTTCACAACCTAATTGACTACTAGCCTTTCTCTTCTCTCTGAAACTACCCTCAACTTCTTACAGACGTGGTGGTTCTACGATAAACGGCCAGTGCTACGAAGGCAACAGTGATCGAACACCTGTAACCTCCTCATGCCCTCATCCTTAATGGTCACAGTTCGTAGTCTTAAAGCAGAACAGAGTGAACTGTAATGCAGTACACTCGACGCTTAGTAAGCGATTGGCTATCGAGGCGGCACTAAAGATAGAGTAACTTGGTGAGAGATAAGTAAGTCTTTTGTTTATGTGTAAGGAGTTTGTCGACCACTGACCCACCAGTACTAATCTAAAGTGGTCAGCGCACTGAACCGCTTGACTCTCTATTGTTAAACGAGGTACAAAGGTAGCCAGTCGCGAAGCAGGAATTTACATTTGAGTAGTAACCATTCGACCGATGAGTGACATAATCGGCCTTGGGCTGTACCACCATTGTGTCTGAGAAAAGAGTGACGGCCTATGATTCACACTGAGGTATAAGCCAATGAAGCGGATGACAAAGAAACTCAAATGATAGAATCAAAAGTTGTAGAAAGCTAAAGGAAAATGAGGGAATAAAGCGAGTAACAAGGCATAATAAAGTGGTTAGGATGGAGATGTGCAGATGCGCCTGGACAACTGAGGGTGAAGGTAGACAAAAATTATTTGTTGAACCTGTTAAAGTGTTAGTTGGTTCATGGGAATCAGATATGACACTTTATCTGACTGGTCTTAATCACTGTTTGCCCTAGTCTTCAGGAGAAAATTCCCATTATGATAAGCATTGGGGAACCAACCTGATGAAAATAGCGTCAAAGACTCCAAGTTCCATAATCAATAGACACCCAAGTGGAGCTCGGGAGCAGAGAATTCGAAGAAGGGCATTTTCGAGATCTGACTTAGGATGCATCAACCAGATCTTGGAAAAAAGCACACTTATGGGTGCCCGACATCACTCTTGTTTCTAAACGTGAAAGCTGTTTTATACCCTGTCGACCGAGCGATCTTCTGGCGGTGTCTGTTAGTAGGAGTGCCAGGTTAGTACATGATGCCATTGAAAGCTCCATATCCAAGCGCGCTTTGGTGTTAGCACATATGATGAGTTACTACGTTTGCTGTCTACGGCGTGTGGTTCTCGTCAAGGATGCCTACTCTTTCCAGATTTGTCTAATCGAATTACGTGTTTATGAGGGTTCCCCCTTCTCACTCGACTTTAGAGGGATTAAAATCATCGCAGGAGATGCTGTAGTCAGCCTAAAATGCAAAAATGACATGATAACGTCGATAGGACGATTGACAACTGGAGAATTTTTAGGATGCGTTTCTAAATACAACGTCATCAACTGATTTTCGTCTTCTACCTAAAACTGTATTCCTAATTTCTGTGTTACTAAGGTCGCGGTACCACGACACACAGTCAGTGCTATGAAGGCAATGATAGTGTGACAACTGGAGCCTTTTCATGTTCCTTATCTTTCAATGCTTATGTTTCCAAATCATACAGTAGGACAGAGCTTATTACTGTCTTTAGTAGGCAATTGAATTTCGTGCCAGTGTCATAAGTGGTTGAAGTTGGCAAAGTCAATCAATTTTTTTTGTATTTGTCTCTAGGTTTTGTAGGCTATAAACTCACCTGGGCTGGTGCGACTTCCCAAAAGAGTGAAGTGCTTAACACGCGCAGCTACTTCACTCTCCTTTTTCAAACGAAGCATCCCAAACACTCTCAAAGTCACTAGATGAGCCCAGAAGGCTCTGTATCTTGCCACTGTTTTTGTCTTGATTTGGCAAGGTGGTAAGATAAGTTCACTGACGCATTGGAAATATTTTTATATGAACATTCATTCACTCATACACTGTATCAGGGGAGACCTGTTCGCTTTCTTCATTTGCCAAAGATATTTTCAAAAGGTGAGACTGTCATCGGATAGGTGGATGAGGAGGATCCACCTACGTAAGCTACAAAACCATTCTAATCTATACGCTGATGTATGTATTCCCTTATCAATCGTTTTTTGGTAAATTCTAAATACATGTAAATGGTAGGGTCTGGATCTGAATTTGAGACGTTTTCGAACAACTGATATAAAACTAGCTTGTACTTCGGTATTAAGTAGACACTTCCTACCAATAAATGCACGTAGTCTAAGCTATGTCAACAGTTTTTGATACTGTATAGGCAATAAGTGTGGATTTAGCAAAAAGCTAAATCCTGTCTAGCAGAAGTCAAAAGTTATAGCAATAAATTATAAATAAGTCCATTATGATTGGAATGTAAATCCAATGTTATATCAACGAATAATTGAACCGAAGGATATGATAACTTACAAAAACTATCCAGAGATTTTGCCCTTAAGACTTGGTATTAGTAATCACGCATATATTTAGCATCTCATGCTACATTTTTTTTATATCACTATCTTCCAAGAGATACAAAAAATATTATCTCGACTAATATAGCAATACACTGAACAGCCTATATGCTGCTTGCCATATTGTTAGTGTAGTAAAATTGACTTCTACTTTTTATTTTATGAGTTTATCGATCCTAACAAGGAGCTACTGCTTACTGTATAGTTGAATATACTTAAGATGACTAGATTCATCAGTGAGGAAGAACATGAGTCAGACGCTTTGTGAATATTTATTTGACAGAGCACTGTAAACAATATCATATCACTAGAAAGAAATTATACTTCACTACAGTTTTCAGAAGATAGCTTATAAAATTTGAATAAACTCATCTGGTAATCAACATAAATATTTTACATTTATTACTGCACAAAGGATTAGCTGCTATTTCTCTGTTCTATAGCGGCAGAAAATAAAGGCAGCTGGTAAGCATAAAGTGTAAGCAACGAAGTTATGAGGCCCTAGTAAGTTTAAGAGGTGAGGAAAACGGAACCACTGTTACCCGAAAAGTGAACTGAGAGAAGTCTGTTGATGATTTACTCAAAACTGCATTTCTATTGACTGGAAAACAGGGTCAATCCCGAAGGTACCAAGACATAAACTACAGATTCACTTCCTGTAATTTCTGTTGTGATGCCCCAGTTTTGTTCTAAAACATTATTATCGATCCGAACATTTTAACGTGTCATTCCCACATTATTTTTACGCTATGACTAATAGTCTATTTCTGCCCCACTGTAATGTAATTCGCTCATTATATTTTATTCTTTATTAGTCCCTTGGGTTCCTAGTGGAACATAGGGCTTCAGTAGCACGTCTCCAGTGACCTCTGTCCTCTGAGATCTTTTGAACCTGGTTCCACGACAGCCCAGAAGCTCTCATTTCCTCCTCGCTCATTGGTTAACTTTTACTCTCACTATGCGAATTCTCCAATTGCGGACAAGGTCACTTTTCATGTGTATACTTATTCACGTGTTTTGGATTGATTCATTGTTATTATATTATATTCTCGGAGTAATACACTATCCCATCTGCCAGCTTCGGTCTTCTCTCTATTCGTCCTGGGGTTGCAGCCAGTGTCTCTTGCGTACCAAGTTAGCTGTCAGCTAAGCGCACGTATTATATTCGTTTCGGAATATATGCATATACTATAAGTGCATCGAACCCATAACAATTTCTTGAATGGAATACTCAGTCGCTTCGCCTTTATTTGCTGTGATACCTGCACACAAAATCTCTGTTGCGTGTTTCGAATAACTTCCCCGTCTGTTGGTATAAAAGGTGTGTCGATGTTTTTATCCGAGAACACTGTAATATCAGCATAAGACCCTGCTGGTGTCAGGATAGCAATAAGTGCCTGAGCCAAAACTGCATTGGTTAGCTGGGTTTCCATTAAGAGTCGTCTGTATACTGTTACGCTAGGAGGTCCAGTTAGAGTAAGAGAAACGATACATCTTTATCATATCTACTTATGCACTAATGGACTGCAGTCGATACACAGCTAGAGATTAATTATGCCATCCACTTAGTGACCTTTTAGATCAAGATCGTTCAGCAGATATCGTAGTGCTAACTGGGGAGTCGAGTGCACAGAATGAGCATCTAAACTCAGAGAAGGGTGATCAATGAGGACTAGACGGTCGCAGCTTTGCGCAAATCATAACCTATTTCCAGCCACCATCAACTTCCTACACAGCCATCGTCATCAAGCTATTTGATGTCCTCTTTTTGCCACCAAGTTTGGACTTAAATAGACTATGTTGCAACTGGCTGCCGATGTTCTGCATGTATTAAGAACAACAGTTCGTTCTGGAGCACCTTTTTGAACTTTGATCAGCGTGTGCTAAGTTTTTCTCGCGTTTTGACAGGCACCGAAATAGACATGCTGAATAGATCGACGTTAACAAGTATGTTGCCTTTAATTTTGCAATTAAATACTGAACTAAGTTGGATTCCGGGCTGGCTGTCAAATTTCTAGAAAGTATAGATGAGTATGGGCTGAACCTACAAGATGCCATGAAAATAGGGAGTAAAGCATCTTTCGGCTTCGAAAAATGCCTTGCCAGTAAATACTGATTCACTGAGAGTTCTTTGCTACTTTTTGAGTCATTAGTGTATTATGGCAGACAGCAAGTACAATGGTATGCATAAGTCCTTTACGTAAATACACACAACAACTACTAAAGGGGTCAGGAGGTGGTGGTCACAGTCCGCGAGTGATATAGAAGCAGTGGTTGCACCTACCAATAGATGGAAGCTGTTCTAACCCATTCGAGTCACTAGAAACAAGAAACTTGGTATCAGTGAGATGATGAAGTAGATAGCATATCATCCAAAAATTTTCATAGACACATGAAATGCTCAATGGAGAAATTTCAGAAGCGATTTCGCTAATCTTCAGCAACTTCAACCTTGGTCTCTCGTACACCACAGTCGGCTAACAGTTATCCATCTAATGAAGCAGAGGTTACGAAGGAACTATAATTACCAAGGAGCCATAAGGAATCCCGTTCAAACTGCTTATCACTGGGCACCCGTTTACAGTTTGAGGTGGGAATAGAGTTCAGAAATCGACTACAATCCTCGAGAATGCACGGTAATCTGAGCATCTTATTACTGTTCTAGGAAAACACTGTGATGTTCATTTTTAGTGAAGGACTGCTTAATGAATATGAAAATCATCGAGGCATTAGGTCTACTACTATTGGAGTTAGAAATATTGCTCGGTGTTACTGCAGGCTTTGAAAAACTGATTGACAAGGATCAGGGCAGGTTTCTTCTATATCACTGATGCACTGACCAAGTATTAACTTTTCACTGGATACTTAAACAATGCCACACGTATGGTGCTTCTTGATATTGCGCTTGCTTTTGACTCGTTGGAAAGGATTATGCTTTCAAATTGTTGCTTAGAGAAGTGTCCCCAAGACGTTTATCAGGATCTTGAAGGCTTGATTTAAAGAGAACTTGCATACAACCACCCCTCTGTTCCGAACCGGGTGCTTACACATAGATATCCTAACCGATAGCTGCTACTCTGACGTGATGGTCGGTTTAGCGTATCATAATGACCTAACAAGCTGCGCTAGTGTACACTTTGTTGCTATGAAGTCCAACTATACCAGAAAAGTTTGTTGGATATTGGTACGACAAAAAATGACTGCGATTACAGTGTACTATGCTATGTAATGATGCGGGTCTAGGGGTGAAATTATACAGCTGATTAGGCATAAATGTGACAACATTAGGGTGTTTCCCGCGGATGACCAGCAGTTCCATGATGATGCTTTCCCTATGGGAAGAAAGTGGTCTTCGAGTGACGGCGGTAAAAGTTCACACCTGAATTTGAAACAAGCAAACCTAAACCTGAAACTTCCATAGAGGTCGTGTATGACTAGTCATATGCATACCTTCCTTTAGGCTCTGTGGTCACTGTCACCATTACCAACCCAACTTTTTCTGGTACCTCAAGAAGAAGCAACATTACATGGAGTAAGGAGTTAGGGAGTTTCATCTGTCATCAAAACTCCCAGAAATCAAATTTCCTCAGATCATCAACCTTACACATCTTTGCCTTTTAACTTTTCTTAATATCTTTCGGTCAATATTGTAACATCATTTTTATCTCCTCCAACCCTGCGGTTGCTGAAACTGCTCGCCAAACTTGGCACTAGAGCTTTCAGTGTCCACACCCTCCAAATCGGCCAAAAGCTTCTCCATCCAAAACTCTAGCATCTCAAGCTATGGACATTTGCTGTGCTTGTGAAACATATATTAGGACCGAAGTGCGGTTACTCACTTGATTTCCCCCGTCAGCATGACGAATCTACATAATTCACCCTTCGAGTTTTTGAAGATTCGATGGCTAGTTATCACGGCCCTGCAGGTGTAAGCATAACATAAAGTACCAAAACAGAAAGTGCTGTACTCGTCTAGATCTCAGCTGACAGCTGCCTATGCGCTTTCGACTGAACAGTGAAGTAAGCACTTAGAGGAATAGTGAAAATCGACATTATCTCCTCGTAATTTCTTCTTATGCACCCAGTGACCGAGGTTCAGGCGATGCGAAGGAAGAGTTCTACGGAAAACTGCATAGCCTCCTATTGAAAACCAAACGATAAGATATGGTTGTCGTAGCAGGTGATTTTAATTCACAATGAGTAAGCTAAGTCAAACAGAAAGGAACCTACAGAGCACTTTCGAAATCCCAGACGACAGAACCCATCGGTCGCCTGCTACAGTTGTGCTCAGGCAACCATATATTTCTGACCATCACGAAATTTAGACATAAAGAGATATTGTCTGACGAGGCATCTACCAACTATGACTCTACGTTGCATGCAGATAGACTATAGTGCTTTCAGTTATTGCTAGTGTGAGATTGCTGCTCCTCCTGGATCACATGTTTAGAGTGATTACGCGTTGGTTAGAGCACGTTTATGTCTGGGCCCAACTGGATACAGAAAAACTACAGCAGTAAGGTCATTGAGAATGCTACCTGACAATGAGAATATGAGGGCTGCTTTCAGTGAGAAAATAGCTAGACATTCATCAGTTCAGAATAGCACTCATCTAAAGAAGCCTGGTGACATCTTCAGTATGCTAAAAAAACAGCGTCAAAGACAGTGACTTACCCTCAGAAAGCGTCATTAAATATCAGTAGCTTTTCCTGGAATAACGTACGCAAACGCATTCCTACAGGCTTCTAGCATAATGAGCAGCGGAAGTAACTCAAATATAAATTGGAAGTCTACTCAGTGTCTGTGAGTAAGGGTGGGTGACGGGGGCTAAAGAAGTAGAAAAGGCAACAGCAATATGCAACACTAGACAGCTACTTACACTTATCAAGGAAACTGATGCAGAAATTTCAGTAGTTTGTGAGACTATAGCGGAGAAGGATGGGTTTATAATTCACCCATAGAGGAGACGACTGGAACGATTGGATTACTTCGAGGAACAGTTCACCTTGCTTGTAACTACTATTCTGTTGCCCGCTTTACAGTTGGACGCTAAATGGAACACTGTAATAGAGCCTCCAGTACTTGCTGTAGGTAACTTGACAAAGGGCAGCATGGTCACATGGACTAGTACTGAGGATATTTGAAGACGGTGGTGGAAGATTACTGGTCAGACTATTTGACGTGTTAGCTGACGTATGGAAACCAGATATGATCCCTACCAACCGGCCTCGATCCTGATTGTACCAGTATTCAAGAAAAACGAGAAATCCTCTTGTGTTAACCACAGGGAAATCAGACTGACGAAAAGTGTCTAGGATTTTAGGTTCTATAATTATCGAAGATCTAAGCGGAGCTCAGGAACGGCAAACCTGGGCATATCAGATAGGTTTCAGACCTGATCGTGGGTGTTGATCGGGTTTTCACTTTCCACTGAGTTCGGTAATACAGGCACACTTGGAGACTCCGAAATACTAGTCGTATTTCTCGGTCTAAAGGCAGAATTGGGATTCATTGATCGAGAGGCTTCGTGGCACTTAAAACAAATAACGGACTCACCCACCTTTGAACACCCACGTAGTAAGCAATGAGCCGTATCTATTGTGCGAGAGCTAGTGATGCTACCTGGTCGCCCAAATCTGGACAGGTGAAGCGGGGATGAAACCCGTGACCCAGTAATCGATAGTCATCTCCTTAAACCACTGAGCCACAGCTCCACAGAGGTTTTATGGCAGTATTTTTAGCTGAGAGGAGTGCCGAGAAAGTACATTACTCTACTGAAAACTATGTACTTGAAAACCTGTGGGTGTGCTGCGGCTTATGGTAAGTTGTCAGTCAAGTATGCTCAGTTTCCATTCTCATTCAACTTTATCATAGACATACTTATTATATATGTCTCTCTACAGTCGTTTGACTTTATAGAAATTCATCTTGTAACAAGAAAATTCTTGGTAGATCTAGAGTATGCAGGTGATATATTCCTGTTAGGTGAAAATCCTAACAATATGCAGTCTACTGGGAACCTGGAGCGGCAATTTAATATCTGCGATGCAAACTGTGGCTCCACGACTAGCTTTTCTTTGTACCTCGTTTAACAATAGAGAGTCAAGCGGTTCAGTGCGCTGACCACCTTAGATTAGTACTGGTGGGTCAGTGGTCGACAAACTCCTTACACATAAACAAAAGACTTACTTATCTCTCACCAAGTTACTCTATCTTTAGTGCCGCCTCGATAGCCAATCGCTTACTAAGCGTCGAGTGTACTGCATTACAGTTCACTCTGTTCTGCTTTAAGACTACGAACTGTGACCATTAAGGATGAGGGCATGAGGAGGTTACAGGTGTTCGATCACTGTTGCCTTCGTAGCACTGGCCGTTTATCGTAGAACCACCACGTCTGTAAGAAGTTGAGGGTAGTTTCAGAGAGAAGAGAAAGGCTAGTAGTCAATTAGGTTGTGAACCTCCATCGACTGAAGTGACTGGAAAATGTGTTACATGTGTTCAGTCTTCACCATCTGTCTCGTCGTGCAACCTTATCTGAAATAGGTTTAGGATGGGAAATGGTTAGAATTGGCGAGAATAAAACATGGCATTAGTTCATGAAGTCGTCGACCGTTGGTATGAGTTGTAAAGGGAAATGTAAACTTTCTGGTTATGCCCCATGTCACAAAATAAATCGGTTGTTGGAGGCTGTATGTGATATGATTCGGAGTTGATCTTAGCAGTACGGATGTATTCACTTACTGTGTTCATATTATTAGTCAATGATTTTTGGTACTGTCAACCCCTTTTGCTCTTGTTCCACGACTTCCTACCGTTTTTGACTGCTTTCGTTTTTCCATCTTATACTTCGGTGCATTCTCGCTTGATGTGCTGATCTGAGTTGTGGCAACTTGAACCGCTACGCAGTAGTGCCAGGTCCCATGTTGGTAGTATCTATCTATTTATCAAAGATATGCGACAGCGCTACTGCTGCTTGCTATTTTCGAAACAGTTCCCAAGGTGCATAGTGATGTAGAGCGGTTACCAGAAGAAAGACCTTTCAACCTACAGTATGCAGGTTATATGGTTTTTCTGTGCGACTATACACCGGCTACTCATATTGCGTCTAATTATTTAGTGATCAAAGATCATTAGTATGACATATATCAAGCATAACTAAAGTACGAAGTGCATTCACAAAATTGGTAGGGGTTTAAGCGTGCACTCATCCTTAGTGATAAACATGAAGCTGTGGCTCAATGGTTTAGGGAGGTGACTATCAACAAGTGGGTCATGGGTACGAAACCTACCCCACCTGCCGAGGTTTGGGCGACCAGGTAGTATCACTGACCTTTAACACAAAGGGTGTGGCTCATTCCCTAGCGTGGAGATTAACGTTCGAAAAGTTAGTTGTCCGAGGGCTGCTGAAGGTGTAACTGGTGAAATCTCCAACTGTATGTCAAAAACCACGGTAGTACATGCTAATACGGGTCAACTTTGAGGACATCACAACGTTGGCCCGTATGTAAAAGGTTAGGTGTATAATGTATCGGTCTGGGTTATTGAGGCTTGTCGTCCCATATAACGAAAATTGCCAATATTGAAGGCGCCGATGCTTAGTTTGGAGCGCGGTTTCCGGAAATACTGGGCGTTATTTTATAAAACAAAATCATTGTCACAAGCTGCAGAACTGAAAGAAATCGAAAGTGATGTAAAATAATCAAGTGTCAAAAAATTAAGGCTATAAATTAGAAGCTGATTGTTTAAAGAGGATTTGAGTGCAATGGATTAACATAATCCATTATGGCGTCTAGAATGAAACTAAGCTCAATATAGTGTATGGAAGCTGTAGGTTATTGACTTAAACATTCAACTTTCAAACAATAGGTTCTCAAACTATCCCACTCCACCTACTTTGGTCTAATTACGACTAGGTGGTAACGCGATTCAATTTAGTATGGGTTTACATGACAAGCTATGAACCACATTTGTGGGGGTTGTGATACAACCCGATTGCCCGTATGAAATAGGTGGAGCAACGAATGAACCCCGGACCGATTGCTTGAAAGTTGAATGGCCAATAAGCCACATCTCCACATACTTCAGTTTAGGCAACCTCATGGTATCTCAAACCATCATACAATAAGTATAACTCATAGCCTAGTATTAAGATATGGAGTTTAGAATTAAATCATATTACAGCCATCGCTACAACAGAAGACCGAGAATGTTATAGTAGTCGCAGACGCCGACTGAACAATGAGTTCCGGTGTACAGGAGCGAAGCTTCTGGTATTGAGCTGACAGTTACGAATGTGGCTTTAAATGATGAGCAACAGTGATGCAAATGCCAGATAAAACAGTAGAAACTGCTTATTAGTTTGTATAGGAAAGATGGAGAGGAATCCGTGGTTATTTAGTTTGTAGTTATTAACTCACAAGTTTTACCATACATTTGTATCAAAATTCTTCTGAAACACTGAATGATTCACTCTAAAATGTTGTAATTGTCCAGAAACACGTTTCCTTTTCAAATTTCCAAAAATGATTCTTCCACAGTTCCGGAATTTTACGCTTGGAGAAAATGGTGTTTTCGCTTTTAATTTTTACGAAATGAAAACTAGTCTAACGACATGTTGGTTGGTACATGCCTATTGAAGGACCGAAACGCATACTGTTTGAAATGCTCTGAACAAAAACCGTTGTGTATTTGAGATATTTCAGGTCTCCAAATTATTAAATAGCACCAAACTGCTGACATTTAAGTTTTTGACTCCGCAATTGTGATCTGAAAATTTATTCCTCCAACCGCCGTATTAGTTTGGATATTTGCTCTAAACTTTGTGGACCGATTTATGACGAAACTTCAGAACTACTCAAGAAAACTTTTCAAATCGCACCACGCATGTCATCAGAATTTTATAGTTCATAGTTTATGCTATTTTGTGTGCACTTTGAAGTTCTTGGTGTTAGAATATTGTTGGTTTTGCTTACTTTCTCGCACCAAGTATGAAAGACGTGGGAAAGAAGGGCAAATACGAGGTAGTAGATAGGAACTACTAGCTCATGGTTCAAGGTATCACAATATTAACCTAGATAGTAGTTGCAGAGGCCTGGCAACGTGATTGAGGACTGGGATTAGCATATACGGCTAAAATTCTCGTCGATCTCAGATTTGGATTTGTGTTGCTACCTTAGTGTTTCCAAAGGCCCTTTATTCCCCTGGATACATCCACTTTTTCTGCGTAGTGAGAAGATGCATGACGACAACTGTACGGCGCGCTACTCAGTTTAAAAAGGACAGGTTTCTACATACATTGAGAAAAGTATAAAAATAATACCTATCTGAACAAACGAGGGTAGGCATAACAGAAACAGTATTTATGACTCAATGGCTAAGTTGAGCACCAATACTAAAACTACCTACGATTTTGTTCAGATACTCGCGACATATTGGGAATTGAAAGTTTTCCTGGCAAAACGAAGTAAATACACCTCGGAAATTCTTTGAGAGTAAATTATACTAAATGCTTTACTTAGAAACACTTACTGACTGATAAACTAAAACCCTTGCCATCTGCTTCACTTTGGCGCAATATGAAAGCTCCATCCGGTTGTAAATGCTGTGCTGTCTCTGGATCGACTTCTTGAAGCCTTTCTTCAGCTTCCATACGACTACAGTGTCGTATGTACCAAGGGTGTGGACGCATTGTAATATAATTGCATGGTATTAGACCTGTTCGTCCTTCTTGTTCAGCTAGATACCAGTTTGGGTCGTCTTCTACACAAAGTATCTACAAAGATGCAATAAAACTAAGTGCCTTATAGCTTCATAAATTAAAAGTGATGTATAATAAACCACTCTAGACTGGAACGCGTACAGTTATATCCTTTGTGAAGTCAATCAAGTAAATGCTTCTGAATGTCATCAAAGGGAAACAGTATGATATCTGGTTACTGCACTTACTCAAATGCCAGAGGCAAATATTAATGACCAAGCATCGTGTTAGAATGGGTGGGTACAAAACAAAAATCCTCAATGCAGTTTAAAAGCATCATAACATGCACCTATACATAAAGGATCTTTTCAAAAAGCTCGGAAAGCTGCCAACTATTACCTAGTGCAGATGCCGTCTGACTTATTTGCTTCATACATTACTGCTTACTTGTTACGAAGACTTCTTGTTGGTTTACGCCATATAAAAGTTCGTGCTGTATGTGATAAGCAACAGTATATGACGGCTAATGATATCACGTGGCTGCCTAACTTTTGAGTGGGCGGCTAGTCGCCTTATAAACCAGGAATCTATCGGTTGAAATTAGATCGATGGGAAAGTGAATTTGGAATAGGTAACCTGGTAATGACCATATTTCGGAAAAATGGAGCAGAAATCTTAGTGTACCCTTTAAGATGTCACACAGAAGACTCTAACGCAGTACTTTTGGTACCTAAAAATAGCTAAACAGAATAATGGATAAAAATTGGTTTAAATATACCCAGTGGCGTTTAGAGAATTTGTATGCTGTCCTGAGTTACTTGAACTTCAACAACAGTTGGTAGATGGTACTAAGTATTCTCTGTTAGGAAAAAGTGTGGACCAAGTAACTTGTGCCACACAATTCAACTTTTCATTTATAAGCACAAAGGGATGGTGTCTTTCATATGGATATGTGTAACAAACATGGAAAAGACGAATTCGTTTATATATATATATATATATATATATATAAGAATGCATAGCCACTCGTCCACTTTCTGGAAGCAATCTGACAATGTCCACCTTAGTTATTATTGACATGAACCAAGCGCATTCATCTACCTTGCGCATATGCATGCAGTAGGCAATGAACCATATCTATTGTGTGAAGGCTAGTGATACTACCTGGCCGTCCAAACCTCGGTAGGTGGGGTGGGGCTCGAGCCCGCGACCCAATGGTTGATGGTCATCTCCCTAAATCACAACCCATATGCTAACTATGAATATTATTTACCAACAAAAAATCCAAGTATTGACATGACCCTATTATTTTCAACTTCTGCCATAACAACTATTTTGATACACCAAAAAGACTCGTCTGAACGATATCAAAAAGAAATGAGGAAAAACTACCTAATTCGTGCATTAGACTCAATATTTAAAACTGAAAACAACTAGTGGTTTGGTGTAGGTTGGCATAAACTAGTTTGACATCGGTGAAGGTGGGGACTGCTGGCTTAGAAGCAGTTATGAAGTTTTCAATATTGTATATAACACTGCACAGTCGCATATTTTCACAAACAACAGGGCACCGGGAAATAAAACGGAGGGCAAATAAGTGGTGCTCAGTAGACATCTACCAAACTCTAATTTAACCTCAAAATTGACCATGAGTCCAGATTAGGCATTGGTGTGGCCCTAAAGACTGCAAACTTCTACCACTTTGTGTACTCAAATACTTCAGAACATATGAAAACCATTAAGTACAACTATCTTAGTCCCAGATGTCATAATAAACGACTATGCAAAGTGACTAACTTGATGGAGCGTCTTATCGTGTAAAAACCTTGGCAGTAAAACTAAAGGTTCCTTAATTATTTTATCGCACCTTACGCGTTCAAAGTTTTCACAGCTGATTATAAATTCCGGCAGATCTGAGAGACGTCAACTGTAATAGACACCTGAATAACTTATGGACTAACTATTCTCCCAACCGTAATGCCAAAACTTTCAAAATTCTAAAATAAGTCATCCCAGATTTGGGTAGTCTAATCCACAGTTTATTTTACAACTTCCTGTGTGCTGTTAGTTTACGGCAATTTGTAGTATCACTTAAATACACCTCTTGAAATCCATCTGAACCAAAACGTACTTTCAGAAGACTTCCTTTTTTAAACCCAAGCTCATCTTCTGCATTGGCAACAAAATCATAGCTTGCTTCAGCCTCCATCCCTCCGTTGAGCTACTACCCGCCAAGAAGTGTCCGATCACAAGGTCATTCACAACATACTACATGGTGACCAATAGTGAGAGTATAAGAAAATGACTATTTTTGAATTCCTGTATACAGCTCTCTGGACCTGTTTCCTACCCTGATTCAATATATTCAGGTGGTTTGAAGATTAGTTGACGGAATAGAAGAGGCTTTCGCTTAACTGACTTCTATTCCGTCAACAAACATTAGAGCTATTTGATAATGAAAGAAAGTTAAGAGCAGCTACTTGGTCTGAACAAGCATGTATGTTTTCATTTCTTCGTGGTTAGAAATATGTCTCATCGAGACGTATTTTCTTGTCTCAAAAGATTCACAACGTCTTGTATTCTATAATTAACGGCAAATGTACTATATTGTAGTAGTAACGATCAGAGATGCTGAGTATTAATAACTTATCTCTTTTACCCTTCAGAATAAAGCTCAGGTTCGTGATGAATCGTACCTGTCAAGGCCGCTAAAACAGTTTTTATAAGCGATTGAATGAAAAGTATTCTTTTCTCATAATCCCACTAAAGATGTGATTTTTTAGGAATTGTTATTAAGACATTTTGTTCGTAACTTGCCGCCAAATTTACTGCGAATTTGACTTCTGGGACTACTGCGAGGAAAAACGTCGCGCATTACTCTTCCATACTGGTGTTCCTCCGTGATTGTGACCCTAATATCTTCTGATTTATTATTTTGAAATGAAACCTCTATTAATGCTAGATGGATAACAGTCATTTAGTCCGTGGATAGGTCGATTCGGATTAGTGTTCATTCCGGAATAGTGTCAATGGGAGAAGCGCCGAAAACCTGCGAAAGCTGTTTCTTCCTTGCTTAGTACTTCTCAGAAATCAGCTCCAAAGGCTGTACGAGAGGTCAGTCTCATGGCCATCACTTCTTGCGATGGGCATGCTACTTTTTGTCCCTTGGGGTGGGGTTTGACAGCTTTCATTTACCTTCCTCTACTAATTCGCGATAGTTAGCAGTCGTTATCCTATTCCATCAGTGGTTGTCTGTCCCCACTGATGCTAGATTCAATCGTTCACAGTGATCACAGTTCCTCACTACAACATGAAACTTATCGTGAAGGATCCCCCACTGAGCATTAAGCGGGTACTCGGATGTCGATTTGTGAGCAATTAAAATTGTAGAGGAGGTGTTCACACGACATGGCATCATTCGGAGAACCAGCGAAAACCTGGGAGCTGTCTTACTCATCTCTGTGTCTAGCTGTGGAATCCAATACGAGCATTTCGTTCTGCCTAGGGCTCTTCAGCTGAACATACATGCTGCCCAGTGAGTGGTATTGCTCCCATTTAGACCCAAACCCAGAAGCCGTCGATTCAAACAACAAAGCTTTGTCCACTAGGTCACCGGAGAGTAAGCGCCACCTTATACTAGCAACTTCACACCGCTGTAAAAAAGCCGTACGGGACAGGCATTTTGTCCAAATGTGGGACTACTCAGCCGTTTAGCCATTTTGATATGTTACATTCACATCATCGGACCTACCTGTTGATGAACTATAAAGCTGCTTTTTATGGGACAAGGGAAATGTTTCCTGCGTTCCAACTGTTTTCATACATTATCAGTATTCTAATGTTTCGGGACCAATTGTTTCGGCCCATAAGAAGACGTTCCCAGTAACTCAGGTCACTCACCCCATCACTTTCGAAAGCCTTAATGCACCTGATTCCGGAATAGGTAGGTGATTATTCCAATAACCGAATGTCCTCGTAGTGACTAAGTGAGTGTCCGTAGTCTAAGTGTTTTCTTTGCTGAACACGTATCTGTCTATATTTTACCACCAGTTTGCTCTGTAATAACCTCCAGTTTTACCCTTAGGATCCGTAGTTTTGCCGCCTTAGGTCGGGAAAGCTCTGAACATTTTTCCTGAATAATGTTCAACTTCTTACCACTGGATATATCACACTTCCTAACACTTCTGACTGATTAAGCGTGTGTTTGTATTCATTTAGCTAACGTCAGCCACTAAATGATCCTTGCACAAACTGATCGGAAAATGGTCATGAAGAGATTAAGCATAACACAGCAGTTTAATCACAAAGCTACACTTTTAAAACAATCTTAGAAGGAATGCCCCTAGGTCAGAGCTTCGATGTAGAAGGGTAGATACTAAGCAGAGCATGAAATCCATAAAAGTTGCTTAGCCTTGCAGGGTACTTTCTGCAGAGGTGCTTCAGAATAATTAATCAAAATTCGTGAACACTCTGGGATATAACTGAGGGGACAGCGGCAACCCACATCTTAGGTAACTGTATGTACCCGCCTTTGGTGCATCTTGCTTCGTGAACTCCAGAACAACTGATCCTGGATATATTCATCCGAATGAAAGCTTCTTATCCGTAGTCAGCTGGTCGCCTGTCAAAGTTGGGGCGTGATCTGTGAATCGGAATGATTTTTGTACCACAAGACTTACCTGTAAGGGTTGGACAACATTTCCACGTTTTAGTAAGTTCATCTATACATCCTCCTCGAACTTCAGCCCACCCGAAGCCTTGTATGTTTTTGATCTCGAGCAGGGTTGCATAGTTACTGACCTAAAGCGTGAGACAGTCCCATCTTTACCCACGTCTTTCGAGACTGTTATCATAAAGTGCAGTCACTTACCTAAGATACCGGAATGTATATAGTCGTTGGGTTGGTATTAAACTATGAATTCAACCCTGTAATCAATCGGTGATGTACACATTCCAGTTAAAGGACGTCTTAGCTATCCAGACAGCATTTTAGCGGCACTTCGGTCAATGCATCGTGGCTGCCTTGTCCATGCGTCCCGAAAGGGCGGCTCCCTACGAACCAATAAAAATCTACATAAATTCAATTACTTATGGATGCGCATACTACGCAAACGATGTTTCACATGAAGTGGGTTTTGTGCCCCCTGAGGTTAGCGAAACAAGTCCTATGACTACCTTCACCTAGCGTGATGTTGGGTGGCAGTTGCAAGGGGTTCCGAGAAAAATGCCTAGAATGACTTGTGATCCTCCGTGCTGCAGAGAAGATAACTGTGTCGCCGACGGGGAAAATATTGGAATTTGGTCTAAGCCCGTCCACTACTACTATCCTACACTCTCCATGGAGTGAAGCCGAGTTCTGAGGCGGCTAGTCAATGATTAAATTCAAGTGCTCGCGACAGACACGGACACCCTCTGGTCTGTGGCGTAGTCATGAATAATCATAATGTTGTACCGAATGAGAGTTACAGGAGCCTCATAAGCAAATCATGAGGATAAAAACGAATAACGGTTGACGATTTGACGCTCAGTTACCTCAATCCTCTTTGCAAACCAGTCAGACAAGGACAAGAGGACTCCGAACCACTTAAACCGACTTCAGTCTATCAGACGTCAACCGGATGTATACTCATATGTGACACCGGACTCAGACGTCTGGTCCATGGGCATGTAGGGGCACACAATTTCCCAAAATAGTGGCCTAGGTTTTGACGAGACTCAACACTGGTGCTGACCGTGGTTTTATCTAGCTCGCTGGGCCGAGCATCCACTGCCATTTGGCACTGTCATGTTACGTTGCACTGTTCGTGGTCCACCCTCCAGACAGCTGGTCAGAACGTACCGCTATTCTGACATGACCTCGCAAATATACCATGTGATTTGGCCACACTATTGGGTTCTTCTTCGGTCTCGCAGTCGTGGGTATATTACAGGTGAGAACGGTTGGTAGCTGGCCCTTACATCTTTCAGGTTCGCAGAAAAACGGTTCCTTAACTGGTGAGCCAGCTCATTTTTCACTTGTACATCTTGATTTTCATTTTGACAACCTTTGTATATCCATATGTAACTCCGCTCCATGTCCAAGCATACTCCAAGATCTATTCGTATTAAGCCGACGACGAACGCTGTCCGGCCCGTGCCATACTGGCCAGGCAATGCAGCGACATGGTTCCTACATGCCGAGGCGGATTACCGACAGCAGGGAGTCGCAGGCCCACATTCTCGATTTCTTGCCGTCACACCCTCATTATCGTGAGAATTAAACAAGCACGTCGCAGCGCATATACTTAGCTATGAAGTAAGTGATCCCTATGCACTTCCTAAAGCTGCACTTCTGAGGAAAAACGTTCTCACAGGTAGCCAGCGCTTAGACGGTTTGCTTCGTAACATCGAGATGGGGAAAAGCCCAGCCACTGATGTCCTCGCATGCGAGCGAGAAGTTACTGGACCATGAACGTTCAATAATGACCTTTTCCGAGAACTGTTTCTCTCGAAACTACCACAACAGATGCGAACCGTGTTAGCGCACTTCGGTTGGTGCTAATCGATTTCCCAGCAGCCTCAACAGATGAAATATCGGAGACCTCTAGGTATTCCGTCTTCAAAGTGCATTCGGTCTGCGACACACCTGAGAGCCAGGATTCTCAAGTGGCACAGTCATGCAACTCTGTTAAACGGCTTCTACTAACCCGAAGTCCCGGGCCACGTAGCACAGCACAGAGACGAGCTCATAGCGTCGACTCGCTCGGTTGTTCAAAAACAAAACCTTAAGGGTGAAAAACCCTAAACGGGGCTAGTCTCACAATACTTATGGCGATTAGTCCAGAAATTTTCGAAAACCATGCGCTTTCAACATAAATGCAAACTCGGGAAACTGCTCTGCCGACAGACGTTAACGGCAACCATAGCCGGCGGAAAAAGCCGTTTGTTATACGTCACCAACGTAAATACTGAAGTTTCTACCCCGAGGACACTGGTGCAGAAGTTGGCGTTCTTCTAGCAACGACGAAGGCACGTCATCACGACCCAATCTTCAGTGTTCGGACGCCTGACGGAAAGTCGATTGCAACCTTTGAGAGACGGTATTTCTACCTCAACTTGTGTTTACGCAGACCTGTTTACTGAACTGTAGCGTCATACACTTCCCCAAAATCAATAGCCTAGGGTTTGACGACTTCGACATTGATGCTGACCTTGATAGTTTAACTGGACTCGCTAAGCTGAAGGCATCCGGTCAAGCATCCTCGCCATTTGGCACGCTGTCGTGTTACGTTGCATTGCTCGTATTCGACTCTCTAGCCAGTTAGTTGGAACGCATCGGTATTTTGGCATAACCATCCAAATATACTATTCCATCCGACTACGCTATCGTGTTCTTCCTTGGTCTCGTATTCGTGGGTATATAACAAGTTCGAATAATTAGTGATTGGTCTTTGCGTCTGTCAAGTTCGCACCAGGACAAATCCTAAATTGGTGAGCCCGACGTGATCACATATCCCGACCAATAACAAGTATTGAATTGGTGAGCCTGTTCCATTTTATATTTGTTTATTGTTTTCATTTCGATAACATTTATATATCCATTTACTACACTTTCTCATGTCCGACCACACTCCCAAGCTTATTCGTATTAAGCCGACCTCGAACACGATCCAACTCGTGCCATATTGGCCAGACAATGCAGAAACATGGTTTCTGTATGCCGAGGCCGATTTTCGAGAACAGGGTGTCTCAGATCCTCATTCTCGATTTCTTGCTGTCATACGTTCACTACCGCGAGAATTAAACAGGTATGTTACAGCAAACATGTTTAATCCTGAAGTAAGTGACCCTTATGCACTTCTAAAGGCCGCACTCTTGAAGAAAAGCGATCTCACAGATCGCCAACGTCTAGACGAATTGCTTCGTAACATCGAGCTAGGCAGCCACTCAGCTACTGAAGTCCTCGCACGCATGCGAGAAGTAATCGGTGCACGAACATTTGACGATGGTTTCTTCCGAGAACTATTTCTCTCGAAACTACCACAACCGGTGCAAACCGTGTTGGTGACACTCCAGTCAGTCCCACTCGACGACCTGGCAGCCTCAGCAGATAAAATACTGGAGATATCCAGCAGACCCGTCTCCAACGTATATTCTATCTGCGACAAAACAGAGCGCCAGGATTCGGAGGTGACCAAGTTGTGCAACTCTGTGAAACGGTTGCTACGATCTCGAAGTCCTAGATCACGTAGCACTTCACAGAAACGCACCTTGGCGCATCGCAGCAAGTCGCGTGGTAGCCCTAAAACGAAACCCAACAGGGTGGAAAACCCTGAATGGTGCTGGTTTCATAACACTTACGGGGATGAAGCCAGAAAATGTCGTAAACCATGCCGTTTTAAGAAGGACCCGAACTCGGGAAACGGTCACGCCGGCACGTGCTCACGGCAACCGTAGCCGGCGGAAAAAGCCGTTTGCTCTACGTCACCGACATTAAAACGAAAGTCCGCTACCTCGTCGACACCGGCGCAGAAGTTAGCGTTCTTCCAGCAACGACAAAGGAGCGTCATCTCGACCCATCCTTCAATCTTCAAGCAGCCAACGGCAAGGCAATCGCGACATTCGGGAGACGGTATGCCTACCTCAACTTAGGTTTACGCAAACCTATTCACTGGATTTTCCTCCTGGCAGACGTCTCTATGCCCATCATTGGCATAGATTTGCTAAACCATTACGATCTACTCGTAGATGCTCGCCGTCGACGACTGATAGATAACAACACAAAGTTATCTATTGGCGGCACCACCTATGTAGGTCCGAGTTTAGCCATCGTTAGGACTAAACAATCAGACGACGCGTCCTACCAGGCAGTTCTGGAGAAATATCCAGAGTTACAACAACCGAAACACACTCTTCCGTGCATAACCAGCAATGTTATGCATCACGTCACAACCACAGGTCCACCTGTGGCATCCAAAGCTCGCCGTTTAGCCCCCGATAAGCTGCAAACGGCGAAAAATGAATTCGACCATATGCTCGAACTGGGCATTATCAGACCGTCGAACAGTCCTTGGGCATCGCCATTGCACATGGTTCCCAAAAAGGATAGCAACGACTGGCGTCCGACCGGTGATTACCGAAGGCTTAACGCCAAAACAACTCCGGACTGCTACCCTATACCCCACGTTTACGACTTGACCGCAACCTTATGCGGCATGAACATTTTCTCGAAAATCGACTTAGTCAAAGCGTACAACCAGATACCTATGGCAGCAGAAGATATCGCGAAAACAGCCATTATTACTCCTTTTGGCCTGTTTGAATTCCTGCGCATGCCTTTTGGTCTTCGGAATGCAGCACAAACATTCCAACGCTTTATGGACGACGTCTTCCGTGGTCTGAATTTTGTTCATGTCTACATAGATGACTGTCTAATTGCGAGTCCAGATAAGGAAACACACCTTAAACATTTGGACCTCGCATTCGAAAGACTCAAAAAACATGGCATCACAGTTAACTTACAGAAGTGTGAAATAGGAGTTGAATCACTCAGCTTCCTTGGGCATACCATTGACAACAAAGGTATACGCCCATTGAGAGATAAAGTGGCGGCTATCACAAACTATCCAGAGCCGACCACTGTGAAACATCTCCGCACTTTCAATGGCCTGGTAAGTTATTACCGAAGGTTTATCCCTAACTGTGCCTCTGTCATGAGACCACTCACAGATCTACTTCGAGGAACTGCGAAGTTCGTGTCTCTGGACAACGCGGCTAGACTTGCTTTCTCCAAAGTCAAGGAAGCCATTTCGAACGCAACCATGCTTATGCATCATGACCCCAATGCTCCTCTGAGTATTGCTGTTGATGCATCTGATTCAGCAATTGGAGCAGTTTTGCAACAGTTGACTGACAACCAGTGGCAACCGTTAGCCTTTTTCTCGAGGCGGCTGCAAGACGCGGAAACAAGATACAGTACATTTGGTAGGGAACTCCTAGCCATGTACTGTTCTGTACGCCATTTTCGACATTCTGTGGAAGGTCGTGATTTCATTATTTTCACAGACCACAAACCGTTAACGTTTTCCCTCAGCTCGGCGTCTGACAAATACTCCCCTCGTGAGTCGCGACAGCTGGATTACATTTCCCAGTTCACGTCAGACATCCGCCACATTTCTGGAGCAAACAACTCCGCAGCCGACGCACTATCTCGAATAGCTTCGATAAACTATATCGAGGGTATTGATCTCGTTGAACTAGCTCGGCGTCAAAAGGAAGACCTTGAGCTGCATCATGAGTTGTCGTCCACAACTCTCAAACTGCGACTTTGTCCTGTTGGATCAGACAAGGATGCAATTTTGTGCGATGTCTCTGCTAGTCAACCACGCCCAATAGTTCCGAAGAGTTGTCGACGCAACGTCTTCAATACGTTGCACAAACTCTCTCATCCAGGTGTACGAGCCACCATTAGGCTTATCGCACAACGTTTCTGCTGGCCTGGGATGAACAAAGACGTTAAGGAGTGGGCCCAGTCGTGCTTAGCTTGTCAAAAGTGTAAAGTCACGCGACACACGAAAAGCCCTTTAGGCTCATTTCTAGCCCCAGACATGCGTTTCGACCACGTCCATATAGATATTGTAGGACCCCTACCAGAATCTAATGGATGTACCTACCTTTTCACCTGTGTTGATCGTTTCACACGATGGCCGGAAGCAGTACCCATTAAAGATATTACTGCCGAAACAGTTGCTCGTGTTTTCGTCGAAAGATGGATCGCGAACTTCGGATGTCCATCCTACGTCACAACCGACCGTGGGCGCCAATTTGAGTGCGGACTATTTCACGCTCTAACGGCACTTTTAGGTTGCACTCGGTTCCGAACGACAGCCTACCATCCACAAGCAAATGGCATGGTAGAGCGTTTCCATCGACAGCTGAAAGCTTCCCTTTCAGCTACAAACATACCTCAGTGGACCGAGGCTCTGCCTCTAGTCCTACTAGGTATTCGTAACGCGTTGAAAGTTGATGCTGGATGCACTCCTGCAGAACTCGTCTATGGGACCACTCTTCGCCTACCAGGTGAGTTTGTTTCCCCTTCAACTTTCAAACATGTTTCCGATAGGGCATCTTATGTGACTAGGCTTACAAACGCAATGCGTTCAGTTAGGCCTTCTCCGATTAGACCGCAAACGACTGATGTTTTCGTCCACCCCAGTTTACAGAAGACATCACACGTGTTTGTTCGCCACGACGCTGTTCGTCGACCACTTGAACCACCCTACGACGGGCCGTTCAAAGTGATTAAGCGACATGAGAAATTCTATGTAATTGAGCGAGGCGGACGCGAAGATACTGTCAGTATCGACCGTTTGAAACCAGCTTATTTCGAAGGCAACCCCATTGTAAGTGACGTTTCAGCTCGCTACATCCGACCGACGGATGACTCAATTATCGAAATTCTCGACGATGTGCCTGGTAATGCACAGCTGCAACAACCAGCGGCGCAACAAAAAACACGATCAGGTCGAACCGTCAGGTTCCCAGAGTACCTGAAGTCATATTCAACTTAGCTATGTGTGTGCCAACCATTTTTTTCTTTTTTCGAGGCACTATTTTTCTTATTTACCGGCAATCCCAAACCCTCGTACACTTTGCCTTTTTATATCAATTTTTATTTACCATGTAATAAAAACTAAAAAAACGGCGAAGATAAGCGTAAATTTTTCTTTTTCGACACGTTTATATATAAATAATTCCCATTTTTACGCAACGTTTTCGTGGTATTAAAGACTTTTATTTATATTCCAGGTGCAACGAGCACTGGACGGAACGTCGAAAGGAACAGATGACCGCGACCGACGTACAATTTCATTTATTGTATTTTATTTATTTAATCGCCACGACACCCTAGAATAAGGTTCAGACAACCAGGGGCCACCTCACGCAGTGAGCCCATCGGAAGAGTTTTACCAGTGGAGAAACCACTGGGTTTTTACTTCCGGCTGGTATCGTCTTAGGGTCCTCACGAACCCACTAGGGGGGGAGTGATCTGTAGCGTCATACACTTCCCCAAAATCAATAGCCTAGGGTTTGACGACTTCGACATTGATGCTGACCTTGATAGTTTAACTGGACTCGCTAAGCTGAAGGCATCCGGTCAAGCATCCTCGCCATTTGGCACGCTGTCGTGTTACGTTGCATTGCTCGTATTCGACTCTCTAGCCAGTTAGTTGGAACGCATCGGTATTTTGGCATAACCATCCAAATATACTATTCCATCCGACTACGCTATCGTGTTCTTCCTTGGTCTCGTATTCGTGGGTATATAACAAGTTCGAATAATTAGTGATTGGTCTTTGCGTCTGTCAAGTTCGCACCAGGACAAATCCTAAAGAACTTTCTTCCTAGTTGGTTTCTTCGTCCATCATTAACACAGATCTGCTGAACCACTAAGATCTGCCCGCAGTTGCTTGTCGATGTGACTTTATGTGGAAATAACATATCGTTCGAAATTGACCTGGTCAGAGCGTACAATCAAATGCCTATAGTAGCAGAAGATATGGCGAAAACGACCAAAAGTACTTCCTTTTGGCCTTCGGAATGCAACGCAGACATTCCAGTACTTTGTGGATGATGTCTTCTGTGGTTTTGATTTTGTCCTGGTTTACACCGATGACTATCTGATTGCGAGTGCAGATAAGGAAACTCACCTCAAACATTTGGATCTTTTATTTAGCAGACTGGGGAAGTATCGAATCACAGCCAACGTATAGAAGTGTGAAATAGGAGTTGCATCGCTCAACTTGCATCGGCATACTATTGACAACGAAGATATATGCCCATTGGCAGATAGAGTGGCGGCTATCACGAACTATCCACAACCGATCACCATGAAGGCAGCCAGGCACCTTTAATGGCCTGATAAGTTGTTACAGAGGGTTTATTCCCAACCGTCTCTCTATTATGCTACCACTCACAGATCTGCATTGAGGGGCTGCGAAATGCGTGACTCTGGACAACGTGGCTGGCTTGCTCTCTCTGAGGTCAAGTAAGACACCTCGAGTCCAACCATGTTTATGTATCACAATCCCAATATTCCTTTGAGCATTACTTTTGATGCTTCTGGTGCAGAAACAGCATCAGTTTCGCAACAGTTGGCTGACAACCAGCGGCAGCCTTCGGCCTTTTTCTCGAGGCGGCTGCAGGAGGCGGGAACAAGACAGTACACGTGATTCGTAACTTCTAGCTGCGTGCTGCTCTGCATGCAACTTTATGCATTCGGTAGAAGGTCGTAACTTCATTGCCTTCAAAGACCACAATTGGTTAACCTTCCCCTCGGCCCTAATCTGATAGATACCCTCCGCGTGGATCACGACAATTGGATTAGGTTTCCCAGCTCACGTCAGTTATCTGCCACAAATCTGGAGCAAGTAACTCCGTAGCCGGCGCACTATCTCGAGTGGCTTCTACAAACCCTACCGAAGGTGTTGGTCTCGTTGAACCAGCTCGGTGTCAGAAGGAAGACCTTGAGCAGCACACGAGTTGTTGTCCACAACTCTCAAGCTACAATAGTATCCGGTAGGACCAGGCAAGTATTTCTCTGCCAGTCAACCAAGCCCAACAGCTTAGGAGTGGTATCGACACAACGTCTTCAATACTTTTCACACTGTCCCGTCCAGGTGTACGAGCCACCATCATGCCTGTCGCACGGCATTTCCGCCGGCCGGGAACGAAAAAAGACGTTAAACAGTGGGCTCAATCGTGTGTTACTAGTCAAAAATGTAAGGTCACGCGACACGTGGAAAGCTCTTTAGGTTATTTTCTATCCCCAGACATACGTATTGACCACGCCCATGTAGATAGCGTAAGACCTCCACTAGAATTTAATGGATGCACTTACTTTTTAACCCGCATAGGTCGTTTCATGAGACGGCCAGAAGTAGTGCCTGCTTAAGATATTACTGCCAACACTATCACTCGTGTCTTCGTCAAAAGATTGACTGCACACTTTGAATGTCCTTCTTATGTAGCAACCGACTATGGGCGCCAATTCGAGTATAGATTATTCCAAGCTTCGAAGGGTGCCGTTAAATAAGTCACTTTTGGGTTGCATTCGGTTCTGACCGACAGCCTACTATCCACGAGTAAAAAGCGTGGTATAACGTTTCCATTGACAGCTGAAAGTTTCCCTTTCAGTTGCAAACATGCCTCAGTGGATCGAAGCTCTGCCTCTAGTCCTACTGCCCAGCCGGCAAAGACTTTGGGTGCACTTTAACATTTTTGGGTGAATTCCGTGCTCAACTTCTGGGCACCTATCCCAAAAATCAAATTTTCGGGAGATTACAGTACTCTGTAATTAAATAAACAGTGTCACATCACGTGTACTGCACCAAAGAATACATGTACCAGATATAGCCCCCTACACTACTTGTCACTCCTTATAATGTCTAGTTTGTACAACTTCGGGTGTAATGTGGACATTTTGACATATTTAGACGGATTTACGCACATTTGTGTAAATTGGGTAAACTGCAGAACACTTGGGCAAAACCCAAACTTAGTAAATGACTTTGAATTGGTAACGCTGTCGTACAGTGCATAGATGAAGGTATAGTTTCTACCTTTAATTCACTGATATCATAGTACTGTAAGATAAAATCGTCACACCTCCTTAGAAGTTATTACCTTCGGTACGCTTTTTAAAAAGATGAATGAATCCACTGTCAGCCCATTCATTTGACACTAGCTTGAGGCGTGAAGGTATGTGACGTGCTGTGATTAGTGACAAGTCTCTTCTTACTGTTTGCGTAGATGTTATAAAGTTTAAGTGCTGACATATGACGACCTTATATATACACATGTTGTTTGTATAACCCTTTCCTCATACTCACATGATATATGTACCCCAAATAAGTTGCGATTGCAATGCTCAACCCGGGAGTTATTGGTATGTTGCTGTATGCCATGTTAACGCGGCACAACGTATTGATGACCAGCGATGAAGGAAATAAGTGTACCAAAGGCGTAAAAATGGCAGTTTCTTTGTTCATTACTTTACAGCGAAATCGCGGTTTCAACTGCCTTACCACAGATCCACTTTTTAAGCAGAATTCAACATACTGCTTCAGTAACAGGTGCTTCTGCCACCAACTTCATAATAGGTAGGTTAAATTCAGTTTATTTTAGTTTTTCAGGGGTCACCAACTACCACTGGCACAGCAGTATTAGTGAGGACATCACAGCTGGGAGAATAGTTTCCAGCATTCAGAAGTGGTTTCACAACAGCTGTGACAGACTACGCAAAAAGAGACCTTGCCGTGAGGTGCCAGTATTTTTACTTTGAAACCACTGACCTTCCTTAGTTACTGGATGCGGACACGAATGCTTGTACGTCGGAGTACGCTGAAAGCACCAGAGTATTGACCTCTCCTGAGTAAATGGATAACGCCGACTAAGGTGTAATCAGCAATTCTGAGACGGAAGACGAGTATGTACAAATAACTCAGTATTTTTATAATAAATCTATTCATCTCATAAGTATGCATGCTTTTACCATTGGTCTTTCTAATGATATCAGATCGACGTAATTTGCGTGGTTGGAGTATGCATGCAGGTACTTGGTTGTTTGTTTAAGAACTGTTGAAGCCGTGTTTTCGGGAAAATGTTTGGAGGCACTTTGGAACTCTTGGGATTTCTGGGCAAAACTTTGGGCGCGGTTTGACAAATTTGGGACTTTTGGGCGAAATGTTTGACATTTTCGGGCGACGATGCATTGTCGGCAGTTATCCCGAAGTTTTTAATGTCGTTTTTACCCCAAAATTTCGAAGTGCGCCCAAAGTATTTGCCTGCTGGGTGGGTATTCGGAAAGCGTTGAAAGTTGATGCTAGGCTCACTTCTGAAGAACAAGCCTATGGGACTACTCTTCGCCCACCAGGTGAGTTCGTTTCCCCTTCAACTGCCACATTGGGGATCAACACCTACCTCCCATTTAGGTTTGGGTAGTTAAGGCCTGGTTGTTCACCGGCCGAAAACTCTTTCTGAGCTCCACCAAACTTTTTGGCCGCTCATTTCTGCAGATTATCAGTGATCCACTTATCCAGCCAAAGTCTTACTGACCATCTGCTTCATAATTGCCAAGTATAACCTGATGAGAATGTCATCACCGTATCTTTCGCCTTCGCTATGCATGACTGTTCATAGTCACCATGACTAGTCTCAGTCATTTTGCGTTTGATTTCTTTTTTCTTTGTCCCCATCAAGGCCGTCCGGAATGAATATTCTCACATCAGTTAGTTCGGATGAGGTTATGGAAATTCACTAGCATTTTTAACCTTCGGATTTAGGTCAGCAATTATCGTTACAGCTTTTCCTACGGCAGACTGCACATCACACCGCCGTGAATCCACATGAGGGCTCTTTGTCATGTTCAGATATATGCCAGGCTTTTCTGCTCTAAATATCCAATCGTCTTTCTCACAATTCAGCCATGCACAGAAAAACTTCATCGTCGAGTGCCTACTACGTCCATCAGAGGGAAAACACATGTACCCACACTTAGTCATCATCAGAATCCACTTTGATACTTTAAGAAGAACGGCAGCCGTCCGCCAGTGGCCATCAGTTGTGTGATCTGTTCGTCTACTGTCGTCGGTGAACACAGATTGTGACAATATCTTCTCAAATGTTTAAACTTAGTGCTGACCGGGAAAAGCTAACTGTTAATATTAGGTTGTGGGAGACGACCGCTACTGTTGGTCATGCAGCACGGGACACAAGGCGCCTCACCAAATGGCTCGGAATTCTTAAGTAAGTGCTCAAGTCATCCAGTAGTCCGGATATATCTGAGTGTTTTGTTTATGTACGAAAATTGACGGCTGATTAAAACATATACTGCACCATCCGAGCTTCAGTTGGTGAACCTATGGATTAACAGTGATCGACAAGCATCGTAGTTCCTTCTGGTTCCTACAGATCCCTTCAGCAAGACAGCACACAGTTGGCTGCCGATCGACGTGAAGTCAAACTGAACTTTCTGCTTTGCAGCTTGATGCAATACTTACACGAAGGAGTCCGGGGAGCCACTCATAAGATCCTTGGCCACTTGTAAGGTGAATTTGTAGGGCTAACAGGCAACTGACATGAGATCAAGCGAATAATCACACGCTGGTTCCTTGCGAGCGCCTTGGAAACGTAACATATATCCATGATGCGAGATTTCAGCTCTGGCGAGTAAAGTTTGTCGCCCGACTCGGCATCGATTTTGGGCGCTAACAAATGCAATGTGAAATTGGCGGGAATGTTTAGGAGGCTGGCATTGGCGTTCATCCGCCTAAATCTGTGGCAACAGTTGCAGGATGACCAAGTTGATGAAAACTATGAAGAATTTACTGATTGTACCGTTAAGTGACGCCAAGGGAGGAGGTAAGAGTAGAGAAGGTGGTTTTAAACTTAGCCAGATTTGGATATCACCGGGGCTGTGCACGGTCGCCATTTCTCAGAAACTAGCTGTAATTTGCACTTAGAAATTATCTCACAACCAATGATAATGAAGCCCCTGTACTGCATGTCCCATACCACAAGTATTGCTAAAGTCTGTGTACACTGTTGTCAGCAGTGTCTGTAGCGTTAGTAGAGTGAAGAAGCAGATGAAGTCCATAACCTAGAAAAGAGAAAGTTAAACCTCGGTTGCATCGGCTTTGTTAGCACTGCACTCTAACAATCCGAAATCGTGGTGTTGAAGTCAAATTCACATATCCTTTCCGAACCTAGTCTTGATGTTACGTACGATACATGGTCTGGTAGATACAAAGATATATCCAAGGTGAAAGTGACTTACCTAGAAAGCGGTGTGACATTTGCACTTTCTTCAGAAAGTTGAAGTTGGCTGAGAAAGTTAAGGGTCCAACCACATTTTGCTGAAAATTACTTGAGACAAGTTTCAGGAAGACAGTAAGAAATCTCGATGACACATTCAGAGACGGGGTTTCCGCCCTCAGCTTCACTGTAATTGTCGGGGGTTATGAGAAAAGAATGATGTTGATTTTACTACGTATATCAGTAAGATGAAACACGAGTGCAGATTTTGTAAACTTCAGTTATGTAGCCGTGATCTATTCAGTTGTCGCATTCCGCATGTGGCCTGCAGTTGCTATTTGAAGTCGATTTCAGAACCCAAATTCTGTCCTTTGAGGAAGTAAATCCTTCCCTAAACCTGCAGTATTCCAACGCTCCATTTTTATGGTATGTGAATATTGACAACAAATTGCATCAGAAATGTTACACAGTAAATAATATTGCTTCTCCACGTAGCACGCCTAATAAACAAACTAAAGTGAAACCCAGTGCCTCAGTTTGGTTATAACAGAATCCAAGACAAAATATGCAGTTCGTTTTCAATATTTCAGATGCCTCAATATTCCAGTTACCCGACAAACGAAACTTACTTTTTATGTATTCTGACTGTATTTTACTTTATCTACAAGAGGGCAATGGTTGTAATGTAACGTTTATTTCACAAAAGGCGTTGTGTACAATTTAACGGCTCACTATTATCGAGTTCCTAGTTTTTTATATCGAATGCTCCTGGTTATATCAAGAATTTAACCGCCAAAGTCGACTTCAATGTTTTCTTTGCCTTTAAGCATTTGAAAATATCGCCTACACCAGAAACCATTGTAATCTTGGCATGCTTGGTATTCAAAGGTTGGATAAGCTATTCTAAGTATATGTTTCACTGTATTCCTTTTTTGTGTAAGGGTCCAAACCAGCCACCACACTGACAGTATCCTAGTGGCCAAGGGGTGCTGAGTTGAGCAGAAAATATCCGAACCAAAATCTCGGGTTCCTAGAGAAAACGTTCAAGAAACGCTTTCATTTAATTGTGCGAAGAGGTATTACATACTCCAATTTCAGAACCATCAACACTGCCAAAGGGCGAATTCTTCTTGTCGTTTTGAGTTCATAGTCGAGCAAAGAAATAGGATAGTTTCTGAGGGAACACAAAGCTAGAATAAATGTATTTTCTGTGGGAGGGCTGATTTAGAAGTGATGAATTCCTTCAGTGTTATGATGTCGCCACTTGGAGAAGTGATCCAATTACCTATGAAGTAATGATCTAACATGCCATCCATAATGTGGGATGCAAACTGTGCAAGACAAGTGCAATGTGACGTGCGCTGTAGCAGGCACCAATCTGTCTTCAGTATAAGTTTTTAATTCCGATTTACCATCGCATATTCCCTAATGTTTCCAATAGTTTCGATACTTTGTTCGTCAAACAAACCAAGTATAAGGAAGCAAGGGAAACAAGTGTAAAAAGAAATGCATTCGGAGTGGAATGAACTTCATATCTTGATCAAGTGAACAAGCTACTCGACTCTCTTAAGAACAGAATGAAACGCATGTTTAGGATGAATGCTAAGTCATGAATCACACGCTACACACAATACCAACAATGCCTCTGACACAGAAAACTCATAAGCATCACTGGCAATATGAATGCAGGAATTTCAACTTCAAAGGCCAGGTCAGTCACCTGGAAGTGCAAATAATAGTCGGTAAAAAAAAATGGAAGAAGCGCATCAACAAAGAGAAAATCCACGTTACAATACGAAAATGAGTATCACACCTAATGATGCTTCAAAAAAGATCAAGCGCTGGGGAGTATGTCATGCACACAAGAGGAATCCACGAGGCCGAGGGTAATCGTAGCTCAGTTGGTAGAGAATAAGGGCCGGAAACCCAGTGGTCGATAATTCAAATCTAGCCACTGTCCAAATTTTCATTTCTTCTCCAATCATCACCCCGTATGAACGACCGTTTAAGAAAACCAAATTAAGTGCAAGAAAATATATTTCAATGGAATTAAGTGGGTAACAACAGTTAACATGGTGACAGCCAGTGAAAACAGCATGCACATCGCTGAAAGAGATATGGACTGGTGTGTTGGTGCATTGTTGAATGGATATGCTTTCATATTATGGTATGCCTGGCGACTACAGAAAGAACGAAGACTCCAACAATGCAGTCTCTTAACCCATTGCGTTGGGGCGGAAAAGCTGGCGTTAAATCTCTGATTGCCGTTATACCCGTCGTCTGAGCGCTTTTCTGCATGTCATGTTGATGCTAATGCAGGTTCAGGTTTGAGTACATCTACGCAAACGCGTGGGGATAAGTATGAGCATAGGGATAGGAATTAGAATGAAAATAGGTATAGAGATGCCTATGGGCTTCAATCTGTTGCGCATGTTTATTTTGTCCAGTGTGCTGGTAGAAGCCTACAGATGGCTGTTGAATGTCATGCAGTGTTTGTGTTGATGAGGGAATGACGGTGGCCGAGGTGTTGGCTGCGACTGCTGGCAACGGGAATGTTGCATTGTTGGGTGATATATTTTGATCACTGCTGACATGTGTAAAACACCTGCCCTCGCCGTGGCCTAGCAGTTAGGACATTGCGTTGTGGCCACAGCAACCAGCTGTTTCTCACCGGCATGCAAAATTCACTTGCCTTCTCTGATAAAGCAATTCTAGTCTAACACATTCCAACACCCAACCTTATACGTTTGCACATGTTTGTACTGTCCTACACAATGTCAAGAAAAACCGACACTCATCAACGTGCACAAAACCACTCAGTCGCTCGTACATACACACACACACACACCATCTTCCTCATCCAGTTATACACTGTACTTAAATTCATATTCTTAATGTATGAGCTGCCAACACATGCGCTTCATATTTATATGTACATATACACTGAAGCAAGTATATACACACACGTATGCCTTTACATAGGAATATTACTGCGACTCCATACATGTGGTCACTATGGGCTTAATCTGGAAATGTCATAGTTGGTAACACCGGTCAAAGATATCAGTCTCGAAATTCGTTCTTAATCTTATTGACAGGAACCATGTCAGCGATAGTGGAAGTCATGAAGACAATATTAATATTGATGGGAATCAGAAAGATGATGGTTGGAAGGAGTCTCCATCCACATGCAAAGATGGAGGTGAAGTTGATGGCTAAGATGAAGCTGAGATCCACTGAAACAATAACAGTGGTGCCATTGGCATATGACTTGGATGTAAACAGCAGTCAGTTCACTCCCCCAGTCCAGCAGACTAAACGGCTCGCTGATACAACGACCACTCGACTCACTGGCACCGGTCGATCGGAATCACTGTGCGTACTAACAGTGAAGAAGATTAGAAGAAACAGGTACTTGGCTACGTTGTCATCAGCAAGCACACAATCAGCTTTGCCAGTCTAGTTTGCGCATACATGATTGACCTGGTCAGCAGGGTGATGGATGAAACCACAGGGAACAACTCGTTCAGTCATCTATGAATGGTCGCAACATCACTGCATTAAGCAGTCGAATAAAATATAATTTGCAAAGAATGTTCGGTGCTAACATTTACAGATGGACCAGGGACACAGATTGTGTTCATGCAATCCTCCAAGCTAGAGATCCTAACTATGCGAGGCCAGATTTGTATTTCTACCCGACGAACCAAGTGTTATAAGACTTCTGGTACTGAATGACTACCGGGTAGATTATCGGGCCAATATCTTGCGGAACTTCAGCTGAGTGATATTCCAGTGCAGCCAAAGTACAGCAAAAGGTGAAGCTATACCGCTCATTGTCTTTATATCAGTGCTTTTCTTCACGTAGGCTGCCATGATGATGCTAATCTTGATGCAGGTTCAGGTTTGAGTGCATATACGGGAGCATGTGAAGATGAGTATGAACATAGGGGTGGGAATCAAAGTGAGAATGAATATAGAGACGCCTGTGCTAATCCAAATTATTGAGTAATTTTGTGGGAATGCTGTTGGCTGATCGGAGAACAGGAGTGCAATATGCCAGAAGTGCGGGAAAACAAACATCCCAGAGTTCGAACTTTAATGTTGGTGGGAAAACGCTTGGCGATATTCATTATAAAACTAAAGTAGTTCAAAATCATGGATAACCGACTTTTTTCCTGGCAACAATCAAATACTTACTAGTAGTCAGTGAATACTTCTTTAGCTGAAGTGTTGTTGACAACCTTAGTTGTTGATAGTGATGATGTTTATATTGAAGATTTTCATGAAGGTGATAATGATGAAATCAGATGTATTTGATAGTTTGCCTTTAGCTTATCAGTTTTTAATCTATTGAGCGTGATTAGTTTTTCCGCTGCGCTGGTGGAAGCGTGCACATGGCTTTTGATTGGTACATATTGTTTGTGTCTGTGTTGCCACCATACTGAAAATTGTTAGCTTTGATAGTTAACTATCTGTTTCTGTACGGGAATTTTATACTTAACTGTAAAGGGGCAAGTTAATGGATATTTGCTCGCCAAATTGTGGTGTAATTAATAACGAGGTTTTTTTCAATATTATAATACCTTTTCATATTACTGTTAGTGACGGAAAAATAGCTAATGGCCACTAAGTAACAAGTTTCGGCACAGAACAGCTGAAAAATCCTCTTCAATTTTGAACTTCAACGTCAATATAACACTGTTTCCTGCTATTTTTCGGACATTGTGCTATTGACTTACCTTAGGTGTCACGTGTTTTCATGCTACTTAAAGATATTGTAAATCATGTAGTACCATATAAATAAGGAAAAACGAACTTTAACTTGTTTGAAAGTAGAAGTAACTGATTAGCATGGAGAATAGCAGTATTAATTGTAGAGAACACATAATATTCAAAATGAGCACCTAGTTTGTTCAATGAACAAATAACAAGTATTGTGGGGATAGGTATTTTGAGCCCACGTGTGATTACCTCAGTATAAGTACTATTGGTAATAGATGTAAGCGAAAGCTACTTGCGGTTCATAAACAATTTTTGTGCAATCAAGTGTTCTGGATTTCCTTGAAAATAATACTTTGTTTTCGAAATCCTGAACTACAACGATTTTTCTGTGGGACTAAACATGAAGCTTTATATTTTGAGGTGAATCTTCCTTTCTGAAGGGTGGGCTGAATCCTCATTCATTTCATAAATGCAAATGGAATCTTTGCGGGTAGAAAAGTTAAGCAGAGGAATTTGAGGCGCACCGTATTAGATGCTCATAACCAAAGTTGAATTGATGCTTCTTACAGTAATACAAGCATTTATAATCAATAAATAATAACATACGAAGTAAATCTCCACTCAAGTCATGAAATGTGTAGATATTATATTACTTATTAGTCCCTTGGGTTCCTAGTGGAACATAGGGCTTCAGTAGCACGCCTCCAGTGACCTCTGTTCTCTGAGATCTTTTGAACCTGGTTCCACGACAGCCCAGAAGCTCTCATTTCCTCCTCGCATGACCTCCTCCATGTCACCCTCGGACGTCCAACTCGTCGCTTCCCATGGGGATTCCACTCGAGGGCCTGGCCTGACGCGTGATGTCCTCAGTCGGCCTTCTCAGTGCATGGCCAATCCATCTCCACTTCTTCCTGCATATTTGTTGCGTGATAGGTTCTTGGTTGGTTCGTTCCCAGAGTTCCTTGTTGCTTATTCTTTCTGGCCATCTGATCTTCAGCAGCGAGCGTAAGCAGTTGTTGATGAATGTCTGTAGTTTATTGGAAATGCCTTTCGTGACGCGCCAAGTCTCTGAGCCATACAAGTGCACTGACTTGACGTTGGTGTTGAAAATCCGTATCTTGTTCCACATGCTGAGTGCAGAAGATCTCCACACTGGTTTCAGGCTAATGAACGCCTGTCTTGCTTTTCCGATTCTGACTTTGACGTCCTCGTCCGTCCCGCCTGTAGTTGAAACAGTGCTTCCTAGATAAGTGAAGGAGGTTACTTCCTTCAAGTTTCTCCCGTTGACGGTGATTGGAGTTTGTTGTTGTTGTTGATGGTGGTGGTGCGGTATCTTCATCACTTCTGTCTTCTCTATATTCACCTGAAGTCCCGTCTTCGCTGCCTCTCTTCTATCAACTTGTTAGTTTTTGCCTGCAGATCTTCAAGTTTATGTGACATTAGGCATAAGTCATCGGCGAAATCCAAGTCTTCTAGGTTCTTTTCCGTCGTCCAGTGTATCCCCCTCTTCTCGCTGCCTACTGTTTGCTGCATGATCCAGTCCACCACAATCAGGAATATCATGGGGGATAGTAGGCAACCTTGTTTCACTCCTGTCTTCACTTCAAAGGCATCACTGAGCTTCCCATTGTGGATTACTTGGCATGTGGCATCTTCATATAGTTGTTGAATGAGGCGGATAAAGGTTTGCGGTACTCCGTAGTATTGAAGCAGTTTCCAAATTACTTCTCGGTCGACGCTGTCAAAGGCCTTCTCAAAGTCGATGAAGTTGAGGTATAGAGCTGATTGCCATTCTACGCTCTGTTCTATGATGATACGAAGCGTTGCAATTTGGTCAGCACATGATTTGTACTTCCTGAAGCCTGCCTGTTCCGGTCGCAGTTTTGAATCCAGTGCGTCTTTAAGCCTCTCCAGGATGATGCGGCTTAATATTTTACTTGGGTGGACAGGAGAGTGATTCCGCGCCAGTTCTTGCAAGCACTGAGGTCTCCCTTCTTCGGCAGTTTGACAAGGTAACCCTTCTTCCAATCGTCAGGTACCTTCTCTTCCTTCCACACCTTCTGCAATAGTGGTGTGAGCATGTCCGCTGTTGTCTCTGCATCTGTTCTCAGTGCTTCTGGCGGTATTCCATCTGGTCCTGCTGCTTTCCCGCATTTCAGTAGCTTTATGGCGTTCAGGACTTCCATTTTCGTTGGGGGATTTATGTTCACTTGTAATTCAGCGGCTGCAGGTGGTATTTCTGGACGAAGTGCAGGTGGTGGTGGTCGATTCAAGAGCTTCTTGAAGTGGTCGGCCCATCGTTTCCTCTGTTTCTCTTCTTTTGTAATTAAATTTCCTTCTTCATCTTTTATTGGTTTCATCTGTGTTGGTCTCTTCCCTGATAGCAACCTGGTTATTTGATACAATGTCGTCAGGTCTCTCTTACCTGCAGCCTGTTCTGCTTCACTTGCCAGTGTTTCGTAGAAGTGTCTTTTGTCTTTGCGTGCACTCTTCTTCACTTCTTTGTCCAGTGTTTTATACATTGTGCTCAGTTCCTCTTGTCGTTGAGCATCCTTGCACTGGTTTATCTTCTGCTTCACCATCCTCCTCTCCTCTATCAGCTTCCAGGTATCCGTCGAGATCCATTCCTTGTCTTCCACCTTCTTCCTTCCTAATACTGTTGTGCAGGTTTCTTTCCACATAGCTTTCAAAGACTTCCAGTGTTCTTCCACACAGGTTTCTTCAGGGATGTTCCTCGATATCTCCCATTTTGTCTTGATGGCTGCCTGAAGATCTCCTTTGTAGTTTCATCCTTCAGTTTCCGAGTGTTGTACTTGAATTGAGGTCTATCACCAGCTTCCTTGAAGGCTTTTAACTTGATTTGGAAGGTTCCTTGCACTAGATAGTGGTCTGAACCTACATCTGCTCCTCTTCTTGACCTTGTGTTAAGTAGACTGCGTCTCCATTTTCTTGAGATTGAGATAAAGTCGATTTGATTTTTAGTGTGTCCATCTGGTGAAGTCCATGTCGCTTTGTGGATATCCTTGTGCCTGAACACACTGCCTCCAATCACCAAATCGTTGAATGCACAGAATTCTGCAAACAATTCTCCATTCTCATTCATTTCACCTAGCGCCTCTCGACCCATGGTTAGTTCTCTTCCCGTGTTGTCCCCTCCCAGTTTGGCATTCATGTCGCCCATTAGAATTTTGATATCGCCAACTGACGTCTTGTCCAGTGTTGATTGAAGTTGTCTGTAGAATTCCTCCTTTTTCTCTTGCTCTGCATTATTTGTAGGTGCATAACATTGTATGATTGTGACCTTTCTTCCTTTTGAGTTGAATCTTGCTGTCATGATCCTGGAGGAGATTGGTTCCCACTGCATGAGAGCCTTCGATGCTCTTGAGGACATCATGATAGCCACTCCCTCAGTGTGCTCGTGGTTGGCGTCTGGGTGACCGGAGTAGATTATTGATTCTCCAGTTGACAGTTTGGAGAGTCCACTCCCATTCCATCTGCTTTCGCAAATCCCAAGCACTTCGATGTTATACCTTCTCATCTCCTTTGCAATCTGGGCTGCCTTACTGGGTTCAAACATCGTGCGGACATTCCATGTCCCCACGTTTACTTTCGCTTTCATCGAGAGAAGACACATCGGCCAATTGGCTTCCCGAAGGCTTTCACCAACTGGCGTCATTTCGCCTCTCCGATTCCAGCGGGGAATAAGTTTGTTTTCATTTTTTATATTTTGTTTGTGCTTTGAAGTTTCTTTAGCGGTTAGATTTGTTTTACGGGGTAGGGTTGCTAGCCCTATGCCCAACCTTCCCTCTTTACCCGGGCTTAGGACCGGCTAGTAACTAGTAAACTAGTTAACCAGGCGAGGTTGAAATGTGTAGAAGTGTCAGATATTTCAAAGTTTCAATTAAACCACACTGTTCATTATAAAACTAAAGTAGTTTGAAACCATGGATAACCGACGTTTTTCCTGGCAAACATCAAATACTTACTAGTAGTCAGTGAATACTTCGTCGGCTGGTCAGCTGAAGATGAGAGATGACTGAATAATTCAGTACAGATACACATTTGCTTACAGAGGAATAAACAGACTCTAATTTGTTATGAATTAACCTCACCTAGTTTAGTAGTTCGCCAGTTTACTAGCCGATCCTAAGCTTCGATAAGAAGGGAAGGTTGGGCATAGGGCTAGCAATCCTACCCGCAAAACCAATCCAATCGCTAAAGAAACTTCAAACCATAGAGAAAATATGAAAAATAAAAGTAAACTTATTCTCTACTGGAACCAGGAAGACGAAATGACGCCGGTTGGTGAAAGCCTTCGGAAGCCAATTAGCCGGTGTGTCCTCTCTTCTCTCCATAAAAGCAAAAGTAAGAATCAGGACATGGAACGTCCACACAATGTTTGAAACTGGCTGACAAGGCTGCCCAGATTGCAAAAGAGATGAGGAGGTATGGTATGGAAGTGCTTGGATTGCGAAAGCAGATGGAATGGAAGTGGACTCTCAAACTGTCAACTGCAGAGTCAATAATCTACTCCGATATTGTCACCCAGATGACAACCACAAGCACACTGAGTTTTGGAGTGGCTATCATAATGTCTCCGAGAGCGTCGAAGGCTCTCTCTCTCATGGAGTGGGAACCAATCTCCTGCTGCAGGACGAGGATCATGAAGCAAGATTCAACTCAAAAGGAAGGAAGGAAGGTCACAATCACACAATGCTACGCTACGCTACGCACCTACAAGCAATATCCCATTGACAACTGCAGTCAGTACTGGACAAGACCGCACCCCAGATGGCGATATCAAAATTCCAATGGATGGGGTGACATGAATAGCAAACTGGGAGTGGTCAACACAGGAAGAGAACTCAACATGAGTCGAGAAGCACTCGGTGAGATGAAGAATGAGAATGGAGAACTGTTTGCAGACTTCCGAGCCTTCAATGATTTGGTGATTGAGGGCAGTGCGTACAAACACAAGGATATTCACAAGGCAGCGAGCGATATGGATTTCACCAGACACCAGGACACACTACACTGAAAATCAGATCGACTTCATCTCAATGTGAAGAAAGTGGAGATGGAGACGCAGCCTACTGGATGCAAGATCAAGAAGGGGAGAAGATGTAGTTCTACACCACTCACTATCTATCCAGTGCAAGGAACCTTCCAAATCAAGTTGATAGCCTTCAATTCAAGGGAGTTGGTGATAAGCAACAGTTCAAGTTGAACACCCAGAACAGAAAGTGAAGGACAAAACCACAAGGGACGTCTTCACGTCAGCCACCAGAACAAAATGGAAGGCATTGAGCAACATCCCTGAGGAAACCTGTCTGTAAGAACACTGGAACTCTTTGAAAGAGATGTCGAAGGAAACCTGCACAACCATGTTAGGAATGGAGAAGAAAGAAGACAAGGAATGGATCTCCACGGATACTTGGAAGCTGACAGAGCAGGTATGGGAGGATGGTGAAGCAGAAGATGAACCAGTGCAGTGCAGCGCAGTGCTGTTCTGTGCGGCGATGAACAACGAAAAGAGGAACTGGATGCAACCTATAATACACTACACTGGACAAAGAAGTGAAGAAGAGTGCACGCAAAGACAAAAGACACTTCTACGACACACTTGTGACTGAAGCAGAATAGACCGCAGGTAGGAGAGACACAGACCTGACAACATTACATCAAGTAATCAAGTTACTATCTGGGAGGGGAGAGGTCAAAGCAGACGAAATCAATGAGAGATAGTGAGGGAAACCCAGTTACCAAAGAGAGAGGAAAAATAGCGGAAATGTTGGGTTGACCAATTCGAAAAACTCTGCGGACTACCACCATCATAACCATCTGTAACTCTTCCAGAAATACCACCAGCAGCCCCGCCCAGCCACAGAACTATCAGTGAACAGAAGCCCTTCGACAAAAGCAGGAGTGAAGTCCTGAATGCCATAAAGTCGCTGAAATCCAGGAAAGCAGCAGAACCCGATAGAATTCCTCCAGAAGCACTGAAAATAGACGCAGAGACAACAGAGGACATGCTCACACCACTACTGCAGGGGGTTTGCAGGGAAGGAGGGGAAGGTGCCTCCTGAGAGATTGGAAGAAGGGCTACCTTGTCAAACTCTCAAAGGAGGGAGACCTAAGTCTTTGCAAGAAGTGGCATGGAATCACGCTACACCCCTGTCCATCCCAAGCAAAATATGAGGCCACATCATCCTGGAGAGATTGAAAGGTGCTCTGGATCCAAAATTGCGACCCGAACAGGCTGCCTGGCTGGCTTGTTTCAGGAAAAACAAATCATATGAAGATCAAATCGTGTCGCAACGCTACACTACACTACGCTACACATCATCACAGAACACAGCATATAATGGCAGTCAACTTCATCGACTTTGAAAAGGCCTTCAACAGCGTCGACCAAGACGTAATTTGGAAACTGCTTCCACACTGCAGTTTTAGTGCCACAAATATTTATCAACCTCATTTAACAGCAGTTAAATGCCAAATGAGGCTACATTCCAAGTGATTCACACTGGAAAGCTCAACGATGCCTGTGAAGTGAAGACAGGAGTAAGAGAAGGTTACCGCCTTCTATCGCCAATGATCTACCTGACTGCAGACGACTGGACTGGATCATGCAACAAACTGTGAGGAACGCAAAGATGGGCATACGCCGTTTGACCAATGTAAAGACCCCAGAAGAATATTTGGATTTCACCGCCGATGATGATTTATGTCCGATGTCGCACAAACTCGATGATCTACAGGCGAAGACTAACGAGTTGTCACAAATGGCACAGCAGTGAAGACGGGACATCCTTCAGGTGAACGTAAGAAGACAGAGTCGGTGAAGATACCCAACCAACAACAACAAGCACCAATCACGATCAACGGGAGAAACCTAAAGGAAGTTGTCTCTTTCACCTACCTGCCACCTAGGCAGCATCGTCTCAACTACAGGCGGCACAGGCACAGATGACGATGTCCAAGCCAGCCAGGATCAGGAAAGCAATACAGCCTTCCTGCATTAATCTGAGATCAGTGTAGAGATCTACTGCACTGCACTGCACTGCACTCAGCATAAAGCGTGAACAGGATCCGGATTTTCAACACTAATATCAGTCAACCAGTGATGGTTGAGAGACTTGGCGCCTTACGAAAGCATCTCCAACAAACTACGGACATTCATCAGCAGCTGCTGCCTACGTTCACTCGATACTGAAGATCAGATGGCCAGAATGCTAAGAATAAACAAAGAAGGAAGTCTGGCTGGCAACGAACCATCCAACCATAAACCCATCCTTCACCCAACAAATATGCAGAAGGAAGTGGAGATGGATTTGGCATACACTGAGAAGATCGGTTGGGGACATCACGCACCAGGGCAAGTCGTCGAGTGGAACCCGCACGGGGAACGACGAGTTGGGTGTGCGAGGTGAGGGTGATACGGAGGAGATGGTGTGAGGCAGAAATGAATGCTTATGCGCAGTCATGGAACGAGATTCGGAAGACTGTAGAGAAGGGAGTGAAATGGAGGCGTGCTACTGAAGCCTTGTGTTCCACTGGGAACCCAAAGGACAAATAATAATAATTTATTATGAATCTGTGTAAAAGTGAACGTTATGAACATTATTTCCCAACTACTCTCTCGCTGGTGATTAACATCTTTCTTTTTTCTCTGGACATGGTACTAGCTTTTAAACGGTATTTACTGTAGAGACATAATTTGATTAGAATATAAATATTCTTTTGCGCGATATTTCAGATAGTCAGTAGATCGATGTTTTTATTAAGAAAGCTCCCGAAATTTCCTAGAACAGATTGATGGTCCCATTTTGGTTTATGAGCATCATTCTACGCCTACCCCAATTTCATAGTCAGTTTATTTAGATATTATTTGTTTATTGGTATCTAGCTATGAACTACATTGACCATATGTCTAGTTCTTGTTGATGACCGAATTCTGCCAATCAAATTTATAATTTGGTCACCAAGTAGAGACACTTGGCACCGAGGCTGATGAGTGCCAGTACTCCCGAAACCTGAGCCCAAGATTTCAGATGATTAGCTGTAAAACCCCAGTATTTAGATATAGGGCGTGTTTTGTTCCACTCAGTATAGTTTTACTCCCTCCTTTATTAGTAGGAAAATACTATCATATTATTTGGAGAGCCTGCTACTGTTTTTTGCATAATCTGGACTGTTTATCAATTGGTAATCAGTACCAACTACGTTGTTGAAAATTAATTTCAGAAAGAGCCTACAGTGTTCATAACTAATTTCAAATGTCCACTACCATTTTTCCAAATTTACTGATAAACAAATTTAATTAATCTGAACCAGAATCTTGAAAAAAATCTTCATCCTTAAAATGCTTTGAATTGGTACTGAAAGGTCAAAAGTGCCTTGATTCTTCTGCACATGTGATCGATACAGTGAACTCTATGTCCACTGTTGAAGTCATTTTACTGGAGTATAGTACACACTTTTTTCAACTTGTACAGTCTTCTCCAGAGTAACACGTATCGAACAAGATTGCAAGTTATAACTCCTAACTTTGATACAGTTCTCAAATAAGGCCAAAAAATAGAACAAAACGTTTGGTGACTAACTATTGATCACTTTTACTTGTCGACTGATCTTACAACACTAACTGTCCAGTTGTTTTTGGACTACTCTAGCTGAAGGAGTCCTGTCGGTTATCCGAAGGAAGATGTAACCTTTTCATGAAATCTTTTAAGTTTCCAAAGAGGAAATACAGTAAAATTCAATGGATTCCTCATACATCTAAAATGTAGAATAAATCCGCGTGACTGATTTGGAAATCAGTGAGTTCTAAATACAATAAACACAATGAATTAGTGAAATAATCGTTTTACATGCCTAGAAAGGTAGTGGATAGCCGAGACATCAAATATTTATTAAACTGATCATACAGTGTAGTTGCATTGAGCAAAAACAAGATGAAAGTTAGAATTTGGATAGGAAATTCACGTCTGAGGTTTATTATTCATCTGGTAACCTTCATTCACGTGACAGAATAAAGACTCTAGATGACAGCGTCCGTTTCAGAAACTGGAAAATTTCAAAAGGCTGAAAAGTGTTTATGACTAGTAAATACGCGCTAGCCCGATACTAGCAGTCTAGTGAAAGCAGACAGGTTGAGTGTAGTTCTTTTGAAAACTTAAGACTGACTTTCTCCTATTAGTTACGACAGCCTTGGCTATGCAAAGAAGACGTACCCGTGTGAGTTTTGGAGAATTATTTAGTGCTGGGTGAATTACTAAGAAAGTATGATTGATTTTCATTTGATGTTCTCCATCCACCTAATCGAACAGAATTTTGTTATTAATAGAATCAGTAACTCCTTTCCAGGCCAGGTTAGTTGATATTCTCAGCCGCGTTGAGTTAAAGTCTTGAGTACTGCTTACGTATAACCATCACTGCAAAAGCAGTTAAACTGATGCACATAAATCGAATTAACCATCATAAGTAATTTGTCCTTTGCTCGTTGTATCAATACTGGTTTAATTGAAAAATAAACTTACAGCTTGGTGGTGTTAAGACTCTGTTCTAGTTACGCAATATGTTCATTTCATTATTATCTTCATATTGTATTGTATCGTGTATATCACCGTTGCCTCCACTATTAGTCATCGCTTACTCATGCATAGAGAAGGCTTATCACCTAGAGATAAATAGCATCAAAAGGAAACTTGAGGCAATGCCTAATCTTCCGTTCAAGGAGCCCATACACCAGCAGAGAAAGATCAATTCCATGTAGTAAAGTAATCATCGGTGTCAAATGATAAACATCAATAAATAACTTGAAAGGAAATCTTTTAGTTGGATTTCGAAAATAGTCTTTATCCAAACCTTACACTGGGTTATTTTATACAGACATTCATGAACTTATAACTGTAGAGTTTTTGGGACAGATCGATGCATATATATATATATATATATATATATATATATATATATATATATATATTTGCATGTCTAATGAAAATCTTCAAGCTACAGAAATTCCTTTGTATCATGCAACATACCGTTTGCATGTGGTAATCAGACTCCATTTTGCAGCATAATATCGTTTACCTATGTATTTTGTTGTGATCACCCGTTTTGTAAATATTCAAAAGACAGTCAATGCTGAAATCTGCTGTGATAGAATGTAGTTCCACTTTAATTGATGTATTAGATTTATCACACAATGTAACAGTATTGTTTACTGGATTACGTTTCGGACATAACTTATCGTCCATAGTCATATCAAGATAACTACACAACTTTGAGATATCCTTTATATAGTCCTTATTCCCTCGCTCACTTTGTGATAAGAGTAGTAAGAACTTTCAAATATCCGGAACAGGTGATGAGTCATTCCTGTTGCATGTGTTAGGTGTTGATTCGATAAACAAAGATTCGGTTATCAATCTCCCCCTCCACCCTTCTATATCAGTCTCAAGTATTCTTACCCTGACCCATCCTACTATGTGGCTGTGTGTAATTTCATGCATAGCTATGGTTGAGCCATCTTGATATGACTATGGACAAGAAATTACATTCAAAACGTAATCCAATAAGCAGTAGTGTTACACTGTGTGGTGAATCTAATGAATCGACTGAAGTGAAATCTGTTCAGCTGAAAGCTGTTTATTCAAATTCTAAGTTTCCTCCTTTAACTTTGACTGTCATTCAAGTGCATCCTGCTACCTGTTTAAGTTAGATTAGATCGATTTTGTCAGCACTTTATATTTAACTGTGAGTTCTGACACTTGGAAATCTGAAACTGGTAATTGTTTTACAGTACTTATTGGTTTTGAGTGGTACAACCTAGAAGCAGAGATGACTCTTGTCTGACAGAACAAGTCATCTCTGCTCTTAGAATCGTAACGTAAAATAGATGAAAGCGTCTGGAGTCTGAAAAGTATTTCGGGGAGCTTGAAACTGGCATTTGTTTCATCCTATGAATGGAACAGTATGAATTGTAAATTGCACTGCACCAAAGCAGGTAGTCCTTGGTTCACTTCTGTTAGGGTTAATGGATTAGACCCCACTAATTTCCAGTGGTTTTCGAAATGCTGTCCCCGCATAGTGATTACTTTGAATTAGACCAATCCCCAAAATTACTTACCTACCTAATTAAAAAATTGCTTATATGTGTTGGCTACTAATAAGTAGTATAAATTACTCAGGAAATTCAAAGGTATTTCAATGCGTCCACAAATCTGGTAGATCCAAAAAATATTTTTCATGAAATTTAAGTATGAACGTTAATCTTTGTGGCAGCGACTGAATGCATTTATGGTGCTAAGAATGTTGGTTTTAAAAGTCACACCAAATCTTACCCTCTTGAAGGTCTCGATCATTCTGATTAACCCTGTCGAACAGTTTAGAAATTACATATATATATATATATATATAATTTCTAAACTGTTCGACAGGGTTAATCAGTCTTTCAATCCAGTATTTGCTTCTTCTAGTATCTAGGGTCCAGTAAGAATTAAACGGGAAGCTGTATGTCCTTCACTGTTTCAGCGATCAGTTTTGTCTTAAAGGGTTGAAAGTCGCCTTCGACCATATACGAAGGTGACGTGTAAATAGCCGCTTTTTCTACAAGAGCTATTTTTCCTTCAATCCAGAATCGTAGATCAACTTCTTTGAACCCGAACCAATAACTGGCTACCTGCAGAATACAGCTTATGACTATTATTTGATCACTTATGAGTTTGTCTATCGAGTCAAAGATATAGGAGAATTACTGTAAGACAGAAACCGACTACTGTATAATGCCAGAGGCGGTATCTAAGTCCAAGTTATGAATGCTTTAAAATATCATTCGATTCTACGTAAATTCCAGATTTAAACTTGCAAAAAAGCATTTGGGAAAAATAATTTTTTAGTTTATATAACCCGATATGCGTAAGCAAGGCATGTGTTATTATTTACACAATGAAACTTAGGATATATATCTATGTTAAAACTCTAAGTTCTAATGATGCTTGTAAAAAGAAAACAGTTTCGATGTTTCACCCGATAAAATGTGATACCATTTAAATCTCACTCATGTCTCTGATAACTTGATTTTTGATTGATTTCATGAAAAAGGTTAGTTACTGTAGCTGGTGAAAAGTTACAGATAACTTTTCCAAACACGCCCATATTTACATACACAATTTACATATAATGTCTGTCTTTCATTCGATGCGTATATATATATATATATATATATATATATATATATATATATATATATATATAGCTTTGTCACAAAATCTGGGGTTGCAGATACATTTGAGTGACTACTATAAACTGAAAGCATAAATCTACCAAAACCTTTCTGCTTCTGCTCCAATATACGTAGGAACATAGACGTAACCTCAGCTATAAATTAATCATTTGGTCAGGTATAAGATACACAACGAAAACCAATAGTCATAGCTTCATAATTAAAGCTATGCAATCAACGATAAGTAAAATACAAAAAATACACACGGTGGTCATTAAGAGAAATAACACTTGACAAGTGTGAGTAAACTGCAACTTCAAGTAAGAATAACGCGTATAACGCAAGGTCATTCTGTATTACATAGCTTGGAGTCAACCATCAATTACAATTTGTCTGGTGTAATTCATTATATCATAACGAAGACTACATCACAGTGTTAAATTCAATGTGTTTATATGCAGAAATGGCCTCTGCATGTCCTGGAACTAGTACCCTTATGCTATATTTCGAAATAATCGCCACTTTTTCTTTATGAATAAAAAGTACTTAAAACTGTGATACTTTGGAAGTTTTTGTCTTAAGAATTCAGTGATTTATTGACACCTCATTTCCAACTCCTTTCCCAAGCAAGATAGGCTGGACATTGCTGTGCATGTGCATAGTTCACTAGCAGTAGGATTTCATTCACTTCTAGCATTGAGATATGTATTGCCTATTCCGCTAAATATATCTCCCTTGTTTCTTTAAAGTTTCCTCATGTTTTGTGTGTGAATGAGACGTAGTGTTACTTGTCTTCCCCATACTTTCCTTCGAAAAAAAAGAGATAGAATAAAAGAACTGATCCATGTTATGTTTATATGAATGAATGATATTTCTAAATTTCAGATCATGTCCATTCTCCTTCTTTTCTTTACCTTCAGGTCTTTTTATTGTCCTAATTTCTTGACAAAATGACTGATTCCGTTATGCTAATATTTTGTTAGACTAGGTGTGAATGGGTGAGAGTAGAACGGAATTTATTTTGAGAATTTGAAGATCAAAGTTATGAGGATTATTTATTTAGTCTGAAATCAACTGACATGTGTTTTCAGGCAGTTGGGAAACAGAGTAAAATGTAAGCTGGTGGAGATGTTGATTCAAGTGAATGCACGTGACAACCTATAGAGATTCTTAGCGTGGAGGCAGTTCCGAAGTCGTTCATGCTTATTCCACGGTTGGTCATACTTTTGACGCAGGTAGGAAACTATATCCAGTTTTGATGTGGACTAAATAATAGACCATTCCTAGCATTTAGAATTACTTTTAAATCTTATTAGATGTGTTTGTGAGGCCTAAATATTGGCTGTTTTCTTCAGTGATCGTCATGATGGATCATTCTTTCTATCACTAAGAGCATGTTCTTACTTAAAATGACCAACACTAATTTCACACTAAACCATGCCTTTTATGGTGAATTAAGTTGTTCGTAGTTCCGCAGCACTATTGGATGTAAGTAGCGTCACTAAAATAAATTGACATTAGTGCTGCATTGATGTTTATCTGGAAGTCAAATGCAGAACTGAAGTCAGATTTGGATGAGCTACAGTAAACAACCAGTGTGGAAAAGCAAATATAACACTTAGATTGAAGGTGGAGTACAGGTAAATAATCCGTTCTGCCTGTTATTGAGAAATAGGTTATTATTTGATTATGACAATAAGATGTGTTAACAGATCCTGAATCTTCCCATTGTTCGGTTTAATAAATAGATTTGATCAGCTTATGTTGGCTTACTTCCTTTGAGTGTATTCTATGAAGTATTCAGGGTGAAACCAACTTATACGGTTCCATCATTTACTGTAATTAAACATATCATAGATGTAATCACAGGAAATATCGAAGCAATTGTATGTAAACTGCTCACATTTCAGAAGAGGTTTATCAATACAGTCGTTTAACCTGAGGTAATAATGGCTATTAAGAAACGCAAACTCCACTAAAAACATCCCTAAAGAAGCGGGAAAATACCCTTAAGAAAGAATGCAGTGGACCTAGTAGGTTTAAGGATTTTCTTCAAAGAGCACCCCTATCTGTATGGTGCCTTATTTTGGCTGGAAAATCGAGCAAAATAAATGAGAACATAAGGATGTTTTTCAGAACATTTCAAATTCCTTAGGTCACTCTGGGATGCCGCCATCCACTAACTAAAGCTTATGGAGGTAGTTATTCAACTGGTAAACATGAATTACAGCAACTTCGGGCCAAAGACTATTCAGGTGGTCTTGAACATCCTATTAAAATGAATTGGCGCTCACCAATTGCATCAATGAGAGTGAACGGCGTTCATTTACACTCAGTCATCGAAGACCACCGTGTTCGATTTGATAACCACTATACAGATTCATTGACCCAGTTAATGTAGCATACGAATGCTGTTGAAGGTTTCCAGGGTCATCTTAAGAACAGAATACGGTAGATAAAAAGATTACCTGTGTGAATACTTACTTCTGTTGCAATCGGTTCAGTACTTCATCAACATCCCTTTTAGAAATTTGAAATATTCGGAACGGAAATTTGCGGCATAAACATGAGAAAATAGCCTATGCAGATATTCTGTTTCTGTTTTTTCACTTTTATCATCAAACAAACGAAACTTTTCATCCAGGATATGTCTTTTAACTTTCTCTGGTGCGATTGGTTTGTAATTGTGACTGACTGTTCAAGGTCAAGGATGTAAGTAATCCAACTGAGTATTTCCAGATAGCACGAAACATGTCGTCTTGATATCGCTGTTACCCACTGGTAAGTGCGACGAGTCACCCATAAAATGTAAGAATGGTTGTTAAAGTCTGATGAATTAACCAGAAGTACATACCAACAAAGTTCCTTCCACCTATGGATAAAGGAATAGACCAAAATGTGGACTAAAATTTAGACGCAGTGATTCATGAGTGTTTGAATATCTTATCAGTGTGATTTGTATACGCGGTTGATATGGGAAAAAGTAATAAAGTTCATTCCCATTATTTTTGGAAAAATATCACATGTCTTTGACTCTTTAACTGTATAAATCATAATTAGTAATCTGAAGAATTTTTTGTGCACTTCATTAAATGGTGTTAGAGCTAAAACTGCTCACATTCTGTAAAATTCTCAAAATGTACTTACAAGAACCAGATTTTCAACTAAGAATAGAATTTCACCTTATAAGATATGGCAAAAATCATTCAAGGTGAAAATTCATTATTTTGCAGTCAGTTAGTGTTTGATCATCGGTTAATACAAAGGACAAACATTTAAAGTTTGTTAGAAAAGATGGCATCTGAAATAAGATTAGACTGGCTTTAAATCACATACTACTGAATAGCTTTGATAGATCTAAACGTCTTGAAACCAGTCAGTAGCATTCATTTTGCTCGAGTTAATTAATATTGATTTGTGTGAGTATCGAAATTATTTTGTAGTCCACACTATTCATCGGAATGTACTTTGATATAAAATAGACAAGTCTTAAAGTGTATACTTCAACCACCACATGCCAACTATTACCGGTTTCTAGTTCACAGAGTCAGTGAAGCTATTAAAGACAAGACGGTTTCACAGTGTATTTCGCTTAGTCCCACATCAGATTTGTTTATGTGATGTAACAATGCATTCAACCAAAGTGACCAAGTTCTGTAAATGTTTTCTTTTCTTCAATACTGAAATTCTAAAAGCATCTATTCAGAACAATTGAAACTAAATGCCTTGGCCATAGTAGTCAATAAGTATTAATATCTTGCTGAAAGTACACCTTCCTAGTCATGTAAAATAATGTCGTAGAGCATCGCCTATACCAGTACTCACTTCAGTGCTTTGGACTGCTAACTTGTCAATTGAAATAGCTTTATTTATCTTGGAAATAGAAAACAGGTCAAATCTTTAATGAAAACCACTGAATCAATAATCAAGCCTTATATTGACGAAGATAATCATTCCCTAATAACCACAACGTTAAATCCTTATCATCGTTACTTATGATTGTAATTTTTAACTCAATAATTAGGTCAACGTGGAAAAAATCTATCTGCGATGGAGATACAGTTTTCGTGAGCGTCATTTTGGTACAAAATAAACGTAGTTCAAGGAGACTAGTATTCACTTGAAAATAAAGTAGAAAAAATGATGGAACTCGTAAGGAAAAAGCTACGGAAAACGGATATTTCGATTATTTCAGCGGGTATCATAATACCACCCAAAATATTATGGTGTATCATATACAGGGTCTAATCTTCCATAAAAGAACATCTGCCATTAAACCAATTGCCTGTGTATTCAAACACTTATACCAACACTAAAGTTAGATCCCCGTTTTCTGTACGCAGAATTACTTCAGAAATACAAACTATTAGTACTTAAACAATTTTGGGGAAATTAATTCCACATCATGGACTGGCAGAGTATACAGAGTAATTTAAAAAAGACTGTAGATTTAAAACACTTGCAACACATTTCAAGATTATTTGAATAGTCCCTGAGACAGGAATTATGACCTCAAAGGTAGCCATATCTGTTATGGGACTTTCTGGTGACTGATGCCATCCAGGTAACAGTTACATGCGTGCGCTGTCGAAGAGTTTCAGAGTTAAATAATCAGCAGTTTTAACGAAAAAAGGTTTCAAACTAACTGGAACTCTTTAGTCTTTCTCCAGCATCTTTGTACTATCCACTTATTATTATTATTATTAGTCCCTTGGGTTCCTAATGGAACATAGGGCTTCACTAGCACGTCTCTAGTGAACTCTGTTCTCTGTAATCTTTTCAACCTGGCCACACGACAACACACAACCTCTCATTTCCTCCTCCCACGATCTCCTCCATGTCACCCTCACCACGGACGTCAAACTCGTCACTTCCCATCGAAGTTCCACTCGACGGCTTCACCTGACGAGTGATGTCCCCAGTCGGCCTTCTCAGTCTATGCCCAATCCAATCCATACCCACTTCCTCCCACTGCATATTTGTTCAGCGATAGCTTCTTGCTTGGTTCGTTGCCAGTCAGCCAGAGTTTCTTGTTGCTTATTCTTATCATTCTGGCCATCTGATTGATCTTCAGTGTCAGTAGCGAGCCAGCGTAGGCAGTTGTTGATGAATGTCTGCAGTTGTTTGTTGGAAATGCCTTTGGTAACCCGCCAAGTCTGTCAACCATACAGGAGCACTGACTTCACTGAAGTTGGTGTTGAAAATCGGCATCTTGTTCCACATGCTGAGTGGAGTGGAGTGCAGAACATCTCCACACTGATTTCAGGCTAATGAACACCTGTCTTGCTTTCCCGATCCTGGCTGACTTTGACATCCTCGTCTGTGCCTGTGCCACCTGTAGTTGAGACAGTGCTGCCTAGATAGGTGAAGGAGGCTACTTCCTTCAAGTTCCTCCCGTTGATGGTGATTGGAGTTTGTTGTTGTTGTTGTTGTTGGAGTTGTTGGTGCGGTATCTTCATCACCTCTGTCTTCTTTATATTCATTTACTTCCCGGAATATCCAGTTGCAAGTTATAATTATAGTCTCATTGGGAAGGATATAGTTTGGAATCTGCAGCGACCATGGTTTTCTTTGAACTGCAAGCATCACTGTTATTAGTAATGATGAAAGTAATAGTAACAATAGTAGTAATAATAACAAACGTTTTATTCAAAACAGAATGTGCGATGTGGTATCGAATTCTCAGCGTGTAATATTTCAACAAATGCACTCCTTGTACAACATTTTTAAACGAAATAATTATTCCTTCTGAATAGTGTCAATAATAACAGTATTGAACTCACTAATGCAAAACAGGCAGCTGGTGGTAAATAAGCGTCTGTTTTGAACTCAGGAATGAATACACAATCGAGTGCAATATTGATAGTGGTAGTTGAGTCAGCCAGTACAAAATTTGAAGATCGATATAAGTATCCCAGGAATAGTAATGCGTTGTATTTCTGAGCATTTATAATCCCATTTCCATCCGGCATAACGTTTTTTCTTTGTTTTGTTCTTAGAAACGACAGTTTGAAAATATTTTTAAAATGTACGATAGTGCACGATACGTTTAGAAGACATGTTTGACAGACTAAAATAAACTGAAAGGTAAGGATTTGATGAAATACATTAGGTGGAAAATTTCTGGTAACCCAAGGGTTAAGCAGGCCGCCAGTTAGTTAACTAAGTTAATGGTCAAACAACAATACCTACATTCATGTTATTAAAAATTAATGTATGTGGGAAACTAATTAATAGGGGTTTGCAGTGGAATCCAGGAGTTGTGTTTCATTCTTTTTCGCGACAGTATTATTCAAGTTGACTAAACGATATATTTGGTTGATTGATTGGACGAGATACGAGCATTATAGTTGTCAGCCTTTCCAACAAAAATTAGGTTTTTTCAGTAACTTCTAGATAGGGTGAATTTATATTTGCATCATGAGTGATCCATTGAATGTAATATAACGGTACTTATATCCAAATTTCAATGGAGATCGGTATGCTGGTCAGATTCAAATTCAATTTGATCGAATTAGCTTCCTACTAACTGTACTGTGTAACCCATTTTCTATGTCAATAGGATTGACTATGTTCGCATATCTGGTTTTGTTACCTACAGCTGAGTCTTCTACCTACTATCTGTTTCTAGTATTACATTATGATCAGGAAGTGGGTGAATTTTTTTCTGCGGAGCTTCATAACAATTGAGATCTGTGGAGAAAACGTAGAAACGTCTAGTGATGAAATCGCCTGTAAACGAAATCAGTATGCATAAAATTTTAAAGGAATGAATATTCAAATTTTCACTCCAGTATATCTTCAATACTGCTGAGAATCTAAAGACCATAGAATCCAGTAGAGCTACTCCACAAATCCTTCAAGAAGTCGAAAGTCTCATATCATATCACATTATTCAAAAGCATGCAGAAAAACTCATAGTCACACATACAGTTGTGTTCATAAAAATTAATGAATACAACTTTCTGGAATCCTCCCTAAATACTAAAGCCACGTGCGGATTTATAAATAACCCAGCACTTTTGCGCATAATTAGCCTTTCGATAAATCCCATTTTCTTGTTACTTCTTCACTTTTCTAAAAATTGAGATGTCATCTAAGTGAGATCTGAAATTTAATGTACAAGTTATCACCAGTAAATATTAGGAGTTGGTGTCATATCAGGGAACTCGATCTTCTTGTTAGTTTCAAGGTCAAGGCTTTTTGTTTTACGAATTTGGATTGTGAGTCCTCTGGGTGACTTAAAAGGCCACTCTAGCAACGACCAGAATAGCCAATCAGGTTTCTCCATTTCTGCTGGAAAGTCAGATTTTCATAGGATAGAGAAGTTTAATTGGTTATTTCCTTTGTTGCTAGGGCGGTCCTTACAGTCACTCAGTTCTCTCAAAGTTGTAAACTTGCCTTACTCAGAATTAACATGTATCACGACATTTGATTTTATCAACTATTCACCAACAAAATATTTTCCATACGAATAAAAAAAGACCACATGTACATGAGAAAATACGCAGAAGCATTGGAGTAATATGTATATGGAACCAACCACATACACAGTTATATGTTGCATACACGTACTGAAACTTTTGAAATTTTGTTCTCTGAGGGAAGAATGTGCGTGAACGAATGTATGGCCTTGATTATTCCATATCAAAACAAGTCCATCTTCATCTTTATGATGTAATACTGCTAAATATCATTTGTTATGTTAATAAATTCTGAATTATTGTTTTCGCTATTACCATGCCAATGAAGTCAAAAAAACAAATGTAGTTTTACGCAAATAAGTAAGTGCACGAATTCCTTGCCAAAACATTTCCTTATTATTCTTTGATTAGGTGAAACGATAGAAACCAATGTCATATAGTCTAGTCCTATTAACCTACTGAATACTATCCATAGTTAACGTTTTTATCATGTAGCTTGGGAACAGTACAGCATTATTATTATTTTCCTCTTGGGTTCCTAGTGAAACACAGGGCTTCAGTAGCACGCCTCCATTTCACTCTCTTCTCTACAGTCTTCTGAACCTCGTTCCATGACTGCGCATAAGCATTCATTTCTGCCTCATACCATCTCCTCCGTATCACCCTCACCTCGCACACCCAACTCGTCGTTCCCCGTGCGGGTTCCACTCGACGACTTGCCCTGGTGCGTGATGTCCCCAACCGATCTTCTCAGTGTATGCCAAATCCATCTCCACTTCCTTCTGCATATTTGTTGGGTGATGGATGGGTTGTTGATTGGTTCGTTGCCAGCCAGCCAGTCAGCCAGCCAGCCAGCCAGCCAGCCAGCCAGCCAGCCAGCCAGCCAGCCAGACAGCCAGCCAGCCAGCCAGCCAGCCAGCCAGCCAGCCAGCCAGCCAGCCAGCCAGACTTCCTTCTTTGTTTATTCTTAGCATTCTGGCCATCTGATCTTCAGTATCGAGTGAACGTAGGCAGCAGCTGCTGATGAATGTCCGTAGTTTGTTGGAGATGCTTTCGTAAGGTGCCAAGTCTCTCAACCATCACTGGTTGACTGATATTAGTGTTGAAAATCCGGATCCTGTTCACGCTTTATGCTGAGTGCAGTGCAGTGCAGTGCAGTGCAGTGCAGTAGGTCTCTACACTGATCTCAGATTAATGCAGGAAGGCCTGTATTGCTTTCCCGATCCTGGCTGGCTTGGACATCGTCATCTGTGCCTGTGCCGCCTGTAGTTGAGACGATGCTGCCTAGGTGGCAGGTAGGTGAAAGAGACAACTTCCTTTAGATTTCTCCCGTTGATCGTGATTGGTGCTTGTTGTTGTTGGTTGGGTATCTTCACCAACTCTGTCTTCTCTACGTTCACCTGAAGGATGTCCCGTCTTCACTGCTGTGCCATTTGTGACAACTCGTTAGTCTTCGCCTGTAGATCATCGAGTTTGTGCGACATCGGACATAAATCATCATCGGCGGTGAAATCCAAATATTCTTCTGGGGTCTTTTCATCTGTCCAGCTTGTGGTGTACTAATTTAAATGCTAGGTGGTTAAAGCTAGTCCGCACAGCTTTTGGGGCCTCTTTGTTGTAGTATGTTTGAACTAACTGATAAGATATGTCTGCGGAATTCATAAAATTAATACTGCTATAGCGTTACCCCCCGACATATTCAGAGTCATATATATAAAGAGATATTACCAATGAGCTATTTAGGCTCCAGTAAAAGCCAAGACGTTTTTGGTTTGTTAGTAAGTTGAAAGATGTTTTGGACCATAAAATAATTATATCAAAGGATGATGTTGATTTATTCCTTCAAGCATTATTCGAATGGTCACAACTAATCAGCTTCATCTGAATCTCTAATGATATCTCGTAGACGCGTATACTTCCCACAGTATTCTTCACACCAAATTTTGTCTTTCAAGTTCAACGGTAAGTCTGAACATGTTGAATAAGCTAGTTGTCATCCGATGACATTCCACCCAGTCTAAGCTGTTTATTTCCATAACACTGTGTGGAAATGTTGACAGGTAACTGAATTGCAAAGGACCGATATTAAAATAGGATGAGTTACCAGCCAAGACATATTTCGGACTTTTGCCGATGAAACAGTTCTGTTTGTTTTCCTTAAGTAAGAATACTACGACAGACTGAAAAAGCTTAATGTACCGATTTTCTTTGGTTGAATCTTATATCATTTAAAAATTTACTTATTATGGAATAAATTTGTAGCTCAGGATGATGATGATTTGCTGTTCTCTGGGCTTTAAAAGCTTTTCGTGGGCGTTTCATCACCAAGCTTGGTGATGCTTTGAGTAATGCTGAACTGTTGAGTAAAAACGATCTAAAGCGCATGGAAGGGAAACTGTATAAATATATGAAATAATAAATAACAAACGTTTATAAGAATGTAACCAATATATGTATGCTTTAGTTCAGTAAATAATTTTCCCGTAATAATAGTTTATTCTCACCTTTGTTTCATGCTGTGGATTGGATAGGAGTTCTAAACCTATTTCTATTGATTATACAGAATGGTAGTTTGTTTTAAAAAGAGAGTTTCTGAACAGTTAACTTAAAATCTGATCAGAAAGGTATTTGAGCAGCACCAAAATTCCTGCTGTCAAGGTAGCTAGTGACTGAAACACGTTTCTATGTTATACCCTCCCTTGATATACTAGAACGCATATATGCCTCTCAGTGTCAAGATCTTTTTGTCACATCCATATCTATCATTTCGATGATAACTACCAACCATATACCTTCAACTTATTCTTTTGTAACAACACTTCTACCATTAAAGACCTTGAGTAGAACTCAAAGAGGTGAATAACTTACATTTTTATTAAAGTCTTTTAACTCTACTCACCCTTCGTATCACGGTGCTTGACGGTGACGATATCACTTCTCGACAGCTATGGCATCGAACGTATAGCTACGAAAAACAAATTGACCTGTAACTAGTTAATGGGCTAGTATAACATCACCACAAAACTTTTCAAGGTTAGAACACTTAAATGTTCTTAGAAATTGGAAGATACTTAATCGTAAGCTAGTAAGCTAGATAAGAGATAAGAAGAGCTCAGAGTTCTATAAGACTGGAGTTCTTCTGAAAATGCTCGGAGTAATCAAGTAATATGAGCATTTAGTAAGGTTAGCATAATGACCACAGTAAGTAAAAGGTCAAATAAGGAAATTTTGTGCACATAACTTGGGCTTGATGTGACAAACCGAGATTATTTTCTTCAGGCATTAATGATCGATCAGTACCGCTTGAAAAGCGTTCGATAATTGAAATCTCATAAAAATTCATCTTCTTCGAAAGCAATAACCAGCATCACTCAGTGATTTACCTTGTAATGTTACCAATGGAAAGATAAAGTCGTAGATCACTCCATGTACTTCCAAATCCTATACACCTAATAGTTGGCTGAACGGTAAATAATGTCAAAAGGTGCTGACAAATCTATTAAAATGCACGATTCAGAGTTAAGTGTTAATAGTTCATCAATATGAGTAAAACATTTCTCGAAATCTCACAGTCATCTAGTCTGCGGGTGCAAACAAAGCATTACACCTTTGGCCATACCATAAATAAATAAATATGGTGAGCTGTGATTCCAAGTAACTCAACTTATTGAAGAAGTTGAAAAACTAATCAACTGATTCGGTCTGTGTCATAGATTCCATTCAATGGTAAATTGCTGTTAGGTGGTTTGAGATGGTAAACAGAAGACCCTTTGTAATCGAAGTTTCACCCTTGTTGATACTTGTTAGCAAAGGGTTTCTAAAACTCCCGGGAAAGAGATATCTTTTCAGATATCCATACCTGAGTCACTCATTGCTATAATCATAGACGTCATCACTGAGCTATTCCAGTGAACCAGTGTACCTACCACAGTCTTATGGTAGCTCAGTCACTTCCCAATTATCAATTTATGCATTAAGCCACAAACCACACCCAATTTGGTCAGACTGACGTCATAGTTGGTGAAATTATTTGAGCCTATGACCCATGAACTAGTATTTAAATGACCTAATTAACAAACTGTGGTTGCCTCTGTGCTCTGTAAGCTCTTATGTTTTCAAGATCTAAAAACAGAAACTTTTTCCATGACCTGCGGACATGCTGCTGTAGGGCAAATAGTGCATTTACTTGGTCGCCAACTGCTCCTCACTTAATTCTTTATGCTAGAAACTTCGTCTCTGAAGCAAAGATATCTTTGAAGAGTGGTTACATAGCATAAAGTGGCTGTAAACTTTTTATGACAAAGTCATTCGTTCAAAATAAACCACTAGCTACTGATCGTATCAGACATTTGTCCTAACTATATGATGTTGCTTGTATTATCTTGTCATTTAGTGGGAACAACATCGCTCACTGGTAGGCAGATACATCCAGTTGACGAGTTTCAAACAGGATGAAACGCGGGTCCTGGATTCCATCATTAACTTCTGTTCTAACCGTTTAAAATAATCCATCTGATTACAAATAGTGTTTTGCTTGCCAGTGATAATACTTTAAAATACACCCTAAATAAACCCTATATAAAAAACAACCGAAACAGAAGAAGGAAGATGTAGAGGCAGTAAACTGCAACTGATGTCAGTCCATGATAATTACTAATTAAAAATGAAAGACAGACTGTTAATGAAAATATGTTAATGCCTTTAACAATCCGCATTTCAATATTTCGAGTTCAATGAGTAGTAAGCAACTCCCGCCTTCAGGCAATAGTGAATAGTAGGTGAGTTGAAGAATGACTAGTTGAGAGTAAATGACTCAATGGGAGACTATATTCTCATCAATTTTCAGTCTTACATAGGTGGATTAAACAATAAACTACTCAGTAAGACAGGGCATGGATAATGTTTAAACACACTTCAGATCGTAGCTGAGGCCTCCTGACATAAGATTTAAGCCGTGAATACTACACTGAAAAATATATTTCCAATGACACTGAATCACCTTTAATAGCTATCCGGCATCAACAATACCTCGCCTGGTTAACTAGTTCACTAGTTACTAGCCGGTCCTAAGCCCACATAAAGAGGGAAGGTTGGGCATAGGGCTAGCAACCCTACCCCGGAAAACAAATCTAACCGCTAAACAAACTTCAAAGCACAGCACAAACAAAATATAAAAAATAATAACAAAATTATTCCTCTCTGGAATCGGAGAGGCGAAATGACGCCAGTTGCTGAAAGCCTTCGGGAGGCCAATTAGCCGGTGTGTCCTCTCTTCTCTCGATGAAAGCGAAAGTAAGCGTGGGGACATGGAATGTCTGCACAGTGTTTGAAACTGGCTGACAGAGCTATCCAAATTACAGAAGAGATGAGGAGGTATGGTATGGAAGTGCTTGGAATTTGCGAAAGCAGGTGGAATGGGAGTGGACTCTCCAAACTGTCAACTGGAGAATCAATAATCTACTCCGATATTGTCACCCAGACGACAACCACGAGCACAGCACACTGAGTTTTCGAGTGGCTATCATGATGTCCCCAACAGCATCGAAGGCTCTCTCTCATGCAGTGGGAACCAATCTCCTCCAGCATCGGGATCATGACAGCAAGATTCAACTCAAAAGGAAAGAAGGAAGGTCACAATCATACAACACCACGCTACGCACCTACAAATAATGCAGATCAAAAGAGGAAGGAGGAAATCTACAGACAGCTTCAAACAACACTGGACAAGACCTCACTGCAGTTGGCGATATCAAAATTCTAATGGGCAACATGAATGCCAAACTGGGAGGGGACAACACAGGAAGAGAACAAACCATGGGTCGAGAGGCGCTAGGTGAAATGAATGAGAATGGAGAATTGTTTGCAGAATTCTGTGCATTCAACGATTTGGTGATTGGAGGCAGTGTGTTCAGGCACAAGGATATCCACAAAGCGACATGGACTTCACCAGATGGACACACTAAAAATCAAATCGACTTTATCTCAATCTCAAGAAAATGGAGACGCAGTCTACTTAACACAAGGTCAAGAAGAGGAGCAGATGTAGGTTCACACCACTCACTGTCTAGTGCAAGGAACCTACCTTCCAAATCAAGTTGAAAGCCTTCAAGGAAGCTGGTGATAGACGACCACAGTTCAAGTACAACACTCGGAACAGAAACTGAAGGACGAAACTACAAAGAAAATCTTCACGTCAGTCAGCCAACAAGACAAAATGGGAAATATCGACCAACATTCCCGAAGAAAACTGTGTGGAAGAACAATGGAAGAATTTGAAAGAGATGTGGAAAGAAACCTGCATAACCGTATTAGGAAGGAAGAACAAAGAAGATATGGAATGGATCTCAATTGATACAAGGAAGCTGATAGAGGAGGGAGAGGAGTATGGTGAAACAGAAGATAAACCAGTGCAAGAATGCACAAAAAGAGGAGGAACTGAGTACAATGTATAAAACACTACACTAGACAAAGAAGTGAAGAAGAATGCACGCAAAGACAAGAGACACTTCTACGAAACACTGGCAAGTGAAGTAGGACAGGCTGCAGGTAGGAGAGACACAGACCTGACAACATTGTATCAAATAACCAGGTTACTATCTGGGAGGGCAGAGATCAACGCAGATGAAACCAGTGGAAGATGATGACGGAAATCTAATTACGAAAGAAGAGAACCTGAGGAAACGATGGGCCGACCACTTCAAGAAGCTCTTGAATCGACCACCACCACCATCAACTGCAACTCGTCCAGAAATATCACCCGCAGCCGCTGAGCTACAAGTGAGCACAAATCCTCCAACAAAAGTCGAAGTCCCGAGTGCCATAAAGCTTCTGAAATGAGGGAAAGCAGCAGGACCAGATGGAATCCCACCAAAAGCATTGAAAACAGATGCAGAGACAAACAGCGAACATGCTCACACCACACCACTATTGCAGAAGATGTGGAAGGAAGAGAAGGTACCTGGCTGGTGATTGGAAGAAGGGTTACCTTGTCAAACTGCCGAAGAAGGGAGACCTCAGTGTTTGCAAGAACTGGCGTGGAATCACTCTCCTGTCCACTCAGAGCAAGCAAAATACTAGGCCGCATCATCCTGGAGAGGCTGAAGGATGCACTGGATTTAAAACCACGCCCAGAACAGGCAGGCAGACAGGCTTCAGCAAGTACAAATCATATGCGGACCAAATTGCATCGCTACACTACGCATCATCATAGAACAGAGTATAGAATGGCAATCAACTCAACTCTTGAACTCAACTTCATCGACTTTGAGAAGGCCTTTGACAGCGTCGACCGAGAGACAATTTGGAAACTGCTTCGATACTACGGAATACCACAAACCTTTATCAGCCTCATTCAACAACAGCTATATAAAGACGCCACATACCAGCCAAGTAATTCACAATAGGGAGCTCAGCGATACTTTTGGAGTGAAGACAGGAGTAAAACAAGGTTGCCTACTATCCCCCATGATATTCCTGATTGTGGTCGACTGGATCATGCAGCTGACAACAGTGGGGAGCGAGAAGAGGGGGATACGCTGGCTGGACTGCGGAAAAGAACCTAGAAGATCTGGATTTCGCCAATGACTTGTATCTGATGTCACACAAACTGGAAGATCGACAGGCGAAAAGTAACAAGTTGGCAGAACAGGTGAGGTGAGGTGAGGTGAAGACGGGACTTCAAGTGGATATAGAGAAGACAGAGGTGATGAAGATACCGCACCAACAACTCCAACAACAACAACAACAACAACAAACTCCAATCACCATCAACGGGAGGAACTTGAAGGAAGTAACCTCCTTCACCTATCTAGGCAGCACTGTCTCAACTACAGGTGGCACAGGCACAGACGAGGATGTCAAAGTCAGCCAGGATCGGGAAAGCAAGACAGGTGTTCATTAGCCTGAAATCAGTGTGGAGATGTTCTGCACTCCACTCCACTCAGCATGTGGAACAAGATGCCGATTTTCAACACCAACTTCAGTGAAGTCAGTGCTCCTGTATGGTTGACAGACTTGGCGGGTTACCAAAGGCATTTCCAACAAACAACTGCAGACATTCATCAACAACTGCCTACGCTGGCTCGCTACTGACACTGAAGATCAATCAGATGGCCAGAATGATAAGAATAAGCAACAAGAAACTCTGGCTGACTGGCAACGAACCAAGCAAGAAGCTATCGCTGAACAAATATGCAGTGGGAGGAAGTGGGTATGGATTGGATTGGGCATAGACTGAGAAGGCCGACTGGGGACATCACTCGTCAGGTGAAGCCGTCGAGTGGAACTTCGATGGGAAGTGACGAGTTTGACGTCCGTGGTGAGAGTGACATGGAGGAGATCGTGGGAGGAGGAAATGAGAGGTTGTGTGTTGTCGTGTGGCCAGGTTGAAAAGATTACAGAGAACAGAGTTCACTAGAGACGTGCTAGTGAAGCCCTATGTTCCATTAGGAACCCAAGGGACTAATAATTATAAGAAATCAATAATACCACTATGCTGAGTCATAGATATCTCTGACAGTCTCATTAATGAAGAATATTATGTTCTCCGCCCATAATTCGGCTTTATTTGGATTTAGAATAGAACTGGCTATGCAGCCAGTGTGACTACAATTAACTAAAAGTGACATGTCAAGTATTTATACATCAGCTGAGAAAAAGACTGAGTGACGGAGGTGAAGTCAAGACTTGGATCTACTAAATAATACTGTTATTTTGTGCGACAGATTTAATCAATCAACGAAAGTGGGATCAATGACACCTTTCTGCCAAACCACAGCTATCTCAGTCTCACTAAGAAGTAACAATTATTTATATACACGTAAATTTCTTAAAACATCTCCACTTATTGATTTAAACGGTGCAGAGAAAACACATGTCGCCTACCTGCAAAGCGGGAAAGAAAGTAGACAATCGACCCAGTGATTAATACTTTGGACTAGCATCAGAATGGCTGACCTTCAACCTAATACGAACCGACCAATAAAAGCTCCCACTGGGTATGACGGAAAAATTCCTAATAGTTAAATTCGTTGCATACAAATAATGTCATGACTAAACTAAACTATGCAGGATGGACAGAGAATTTAGTTGATAGTTGATGTTTTCTTCAGCAAATAAGCAACCTGTGTTGTAAATGAAAGGTAGCTAGGTTCACTATATAAAATGTCAAATATTTGACTCTGCGAAGTAGTAATATACTTCTTTTTTTAACATTAGAGGGGAAATAGAAATTAGTCAGTTATAACGAAAGTCACGCTCATTTTCTTTTCGGAATTTCCAACCCTGTTACTTTCACTTACCTTTTCCCAAAAAAGGGAAAATATAATTATTAGAAATTGTAATATGTGTATTATCACACTTTCTTCAAACATAAAAGGAGACATTTATTTGAAATAGTCTTGGAGGAATTCAGTAAATTGTCAAGTTGACATTTAATATTTGCGGAAAAGGAATCTTATTTAGCGTCTGATTAAAGTATCAAGATAAATACTTTGTTGCGGATAGCGCCCAACAATGCGACAAAGTAGTTTTTAGATAAATATTTTTAAAAATAAGGTAGTCGTTTGCACTCACGGTAAATGGACAGACAGAGCAACAAACTGCTTACATTCTTAGGTTCTTGGTGAATACGAATATGTCTCGAACTGTTCCCAGAATCCTCAACAGTGAGCAGTTTCACCAGTTCAAAGATCACCTAATCGTCCTGCGCATAAGTAGGCCAACATTTTTAAAACTTTTCCACTAAAAATAGTAGTCAGTATCCTTTACCGTGTCTGTTTTAGCAGTATACTGTCTTCATTATATAATTAAGTTTGGTTGGCTTCCGAAGTTCCGAGGCCCCTTGAAAATTTTCATAAATTACATTTTCAAAGTAGCTAATTACACAATCAAGGAGAAATGTCACTCTGATAGTTTTCTGGAAATGACCTATTAGAAAATAACTCACATAGAAATGTAACACCATAATAGTGGAGAATGTACAGAAATGATTATCTGCCAGCGTGAAGTATCACTATATAAGAAGCTGATCATCTTCATAACAAGAAGTAACATAATTTACTGAATAAAGAGAGTTATCTAGAGTGACATAAACCTTATTAAAATGAAGCATACCCATCGAGTCATGAAGAAAAGAAGAGATAATTCAGGGAAAAAATCTCTTTCACTGAATTATCTCTTCTCTATGAATCAATGGACATGTTTCATAGTCTGAAAATTGTTGGTAGGTGTGAAATGTGCTCGTTGAGTTTCCACTTGACAGAGAGAAAGAAGGTGAAGAAAGAAACAAGGGTCATAATGAAAGTGGTAATGGTAGAAGCCCATCTGTCAACAGAGGTCGAACAATCCGACTCTGTGTAGAAACATGAAATTACAAGTATCAAACATCAGTAAACTAACTAGTTATAATAAACTCGAAAAAACTATGGAAATGTGAAGACCATGGTAAGATAGGAAACTGGAAATACTTCTTTTTGTACGCAGAGATCAGGCTTGAAATGGTGAATTGCCAGTGCTTCTGTTGTGTGCAGCTGTTGAAGGGGTTCTCTTTTTGACCCATTCCCTTTGACTTGGAAAATGATACTGATGAAGGAGAATTCAGACGGAGCTATATGTCCAGAGTTGACAAAACGTTTAAGAAATGGATTGTTAATCTATTTGCACTTACCCTTCGACAACCATGCAGGACATTGTTAAGCGTTTGAAAAGTGCGTGCTTTGTATGGCCTATATAGCTGGCTACACAGAAGCAAATAAATTTGTAGACACGCATTGAGGCGGCCCAAAGCAATAGCTTGTCCTTAACATTCTTCGGAAACAACTACTGATTTAAGAAGCTGTTTTGTAGCTTCACAGAGAAGAATGTTTTCTTCTGTGGTTTGGACAACTGATTCTTCAGGATCTCTGATGCCGTATCACATTTGAAACCAACGTTCATAAACAAAGTTCTCTTTGAAACTGTGAGTACTTGCTTCGTGTTCTGTTTTAACTGAATTTTTTCTCAGTTAATCTGCACGAGTATTTTGCATGAAAATTTTCCGTAGTTTGTCCAGTTCATCGTCGACAGTATCATTCATGCAGGTTTTTCTGATTATTGATGGCAAAGAATGAATCAGATTCCTTTTTCTTCTGAGAGGCATCCAGCTACGAAAATTCAAGTATTGTCCATTCCATGTTGGCTTCCTATAAATCGATCTCTGAAGGGAACCATATAGTCTTGTTTCAATAAGAGATTAAGAAAATGAAATTCTGAGTTCTGATGTGAAGTTGACCGATGGATGACAGTCAACAAACGTCTTAACTACAGTCTCAGTTTCTGTGTTTTGATCACATATGATGAATATATCATTCACATATCTTCTATATAGGTAAGAACTGTGAGTTGTTGATTGGAGCACACTATCCTCTAGGTTTCTCATAAAGCAACCAACGAGCAGTAGTGCATATAGTGACCCCGTAGCGACCCCACCAACTCGTTGTTGAACTTGAACTACCCAAAATTTTGGACCCAGAGGTAATACTTGTATTCGAATGGGAGTTTAGGATACCTTGAAATAACTGAATACGCAGTTTTCGGTGCTTCTGGAAAACGAGAGTGTATCTCTTTTGGCTCAAGAAGTCTCATCAGCTTGAGTTTAAGCCCTTCTTATCAGACTTTCACAACATCTCGACGTAGTCTGTAAAATTAATGCGCTTATGTTCGCACAAATCGAATAGTGCACAAAAAACTACGCTCCAACTCAATTGACCGGTGTTTAATTTCACCTATAATATTCAGTGTATGACGCTTCGAAGAACAATGATTTGGACAAATGTGATCCTGACGCAAAACTTTTCCGACACAGTTTCGAATATTCGCTTTTATCTACATAGTTTTTGAGAAAACTTTTTCATATGTTCGATACGGCAAGTTTGACTGAAAACTTCAGAAATCCACTGAGTTCCTTCACTGTCTCGAAATCCTTGGTCAAATTTGGATAACATCAGATGCTCATGGAGTCATGGAGGGAAGAAAAGGTTATTCAGCCAAGAAAATTTCCCTTTTTAAAGATGTCATTTTCTAGTCCTGTACAATAATCAAAGTGAATGAGTCGAAAAGAGAACCCCTTCAACAGCTGCACACAACAGAAGCACTGGCAATTCACCATTTCAAGCCTGATCTCTGCGTACAAAAAGAAGTATTTCCAGTTTCCTATCTTACCATGGTCTTCACATTTCCATAGTTTTTTCGAGTTTATTATAACTAGTTAGTTTACTGATGTTTGATACTTGTAATTTCATGTTTCTACACAGAGTCGGATTGTTCGACCTCTGTTGACAGATGGGCTTCTACCATTACCACTTTCATTATGACCCTTGTTTCTTTCTTCACCTTCTTTCTCTCTGTCAAGTGGAAACTCAACGAGCACATTTCACACCTACCAACAATTTTCAGACTATGAAACATGTCCATTGATTCATATTATTATTATATTATTTGTACCTTGGATTCCTAATGGAACATAGGGGTTCACTAGCACGTCTCTAGTGAACTCTGTTCTCTGTAATCTTTTCAACCTGGCCACACGACAACACACAACCTCTCATTTCCTCCTCCCACGATCTCCTCCATGTCACTCTCACCACGGACGTCAAACTCGTCACTTCCCATCGAAGTTCCACTCGACGGCTTCACCTGACGAGTGATGTCCCCAGTCGGCCTTCTCAGTCTATGCCCAATCCAATCCATACCCACTTCCTCCCACTGCATATTTGTTCAGCGATAGCTTCTTGCTTGGTTCGTTGCCAGTCAGCCAGAGTTTCTTGTTGCTTATTCTTATCATTCTGGCCATCTGATTGATCTTCAGTGTCAGTAGCGAGCCAGCGTAGGCAGTTGTTGATGAATGTCTGCAGTTGTTTGTTGGAAATGCCTTTGGTAACCCGCCAAGTCTGTCAACCATACAGGAGCACTGACTTCACTGAAGTTGGTGTTGAAAATCGGCATCTTGTTCCACATGCTGAGTGGAGTGGAGTGCAGAACATCTCCACACTGATTTCAGGCTAATGAACACCTGTCTTGCTTTCCCGATCCTGGCTGACTTTGACATCCTCGTCTGTGCCTGTGCCACCTGTAGTTGAGACAGTGCTGCCTAGATAGGTGAAGGAGGTTACTTCCTTCAAGTTCCTCCCGTTGATGGTGATTGGAGTTTGTTGTTGTTGTTGTTGTTGTTGGAGTTGTTGGTGCGGTATCTTCATCACCTCTGTCTTCTCTATATCCACTTGAAGTCCCGTCTTCACCTCACCTCACCTCACCTGTTCTGCCAACTTGTTACTTTTCGCCTGTCGATCTTCCAGTTTGTGTGACATCAGATACAAGTCATTGGCGAAATCCAGATCTTCTAGGTTCTTTTCCGCAGTCCAGCCAGCGTATCCCCCTCTTCTCGCTCCCCACTGTTGTCAGCTGCATGATCCAGTCGACCACAATCAGGAATATCATGGGGGATAGTAGGCAACCTTGTTTTACTCCTGTCTTCACTCCAAAAGTATCGCTGAGCTCCCTATTGTGAATTACTTGGCTGGTATGTGGCGTCTTTATATAGCTGTTGTTGAATGAGGCTGATAAAGGTTTGTGGTATTCCGTAGTATCGAAGCAGTTTCCAAATTGTCTCTCGGTCGACGCTGTCAAAGGCCTTCTCAAAGTCGATGAAGTTGAGTTCAAGAGTTGAGTTGATTGCCATTCTATACTCTGTTCTATGATGATGCGTAGTGTAGCGATGCAATTTGGTCCGCATATGATTTGTACTTGCTGAAGCCTGTCTGCCTGCCTGTTCTGGGCGTGGTTTTAAATCCAGTGCATCCTTCAGCCTCTCCAGGATGATGCGGCCTAGTATTTTGCTTGCTCTGAGTGGACAGGAGAGTGATTCCACGCCAGTTCTTGCAAACACTGAGGTCTCCCTTCTTCGGCAGTTTGACAAGGTAACCCTTCTTCCAATCACCAGCCAGGTACCTTCTCTTCCTTCCACATCTTCTGCAATAGTGGTGTGGTGTGAGCATGTTCGCTGTTGTCTCTGCATCTGTTTTCAATGCTTCTGGTGGGATTCCATCTGGTCCTGCTGCTTTCCCTCATTTCAGAAGCTTTATGGCACTCGGGACTTCGACTTTTGTTGGAGGATTTGTGCTCACTTGTAGCTCAGCGGCTGCGGGTGATATTTCTGGACGAGTTGCAGTTGATGGTGGTGGTGGTCGATTCAAGAGCTTCTTGAAGTGGTCGGCCCATCGTTTCCTCAGGTTCTCTTCTTTCGTAATTAGATTTCCGTCATCATCTTCCACTGGTTTCATCTGCGTTGATCTCTGCCCTCCCAGATAGTAACCTGGTTATTTGATACAATGTTGTCAGGTCTGTGTCTCTCCTACCTGCAGCCTGTCCTACTTCACTTGCCAGTGTTTCGTAGAAGTGTCTCTTGTCTTTGCGTGCATTCTTCTTCACTTCTTTGTCTAGTGTAGTGTTTTATACATTGTACTCAGTTCCTCCTCTTTTTGTGCATTCTTGCACTGGTTTATCTTCTGTTTCACCATACTCCTCTCCCTCCTCTATCAGCTTCCATGTCCATCGAGTCATAGAGAAGAGTTAATTCAGGAAAGGAATTTTTTTTGTCGAAAATGAAAGTTCTCCTTACTGAATTATTTCTTCTCTACAACAATTTTCACTTTGTCGCACTCCTTGCCTCTATCATTATTTTGATTTTCTAAGAGATTATTGCGGAACTACTTTCCATTCTTAGTTTCACTTTTATCACTATCTTAATGATGCAATTATACTTCACTTTTATTGATAGACTGTTATATTTTTGGACATTCATAAATGCGGTTGTACAGCTTTACAAAGTGCTATCATTCGAAAATAAAGTTTTCTTCCCTGAACTATCTGTTGTTATCACTATGATAGTTACGTCATAAGCAGAGACTGAACATATTTCTTTCGAACCCATAGTAAACGTGTCTTGAATTCTCGCTAGGTTAATGCTTCAGCAATGCTCTTAAGACATTCTCTCCGCCTATGAGTAATGGTCAAAGTTCACTGATAACTTTCAAGACTTCTGAAAAGCGATTGGCTATTCTGAGCTCTCTAGTTTTTATTATAGAGCCAGAGACGCACTTTGTTTTAATCCTCTATTTGCTTGTTAGAAAAGATATGATAATCTGAAAATCTGATATATATATATATATATATATATATATATATATATATATATATATATGATTTCTAAAGGTATTTAAATATTTTGAGACTAATGTGTTTAATACGGCCCTTAATGTAAGTGTACTGGTATAATATTTCATAGCACTCACTATTCAGTAGCCAGTTAGTCAGACTTGGACAGCTCAATGACTTCTTTTAAAACTGCCACATTTTTGAATGGGGTTTATCAAAACCACGATGTGAAGCAGCTTTCTGCATTTAATTGGGTGCGTTGGCATTTCTTTTACTGAATGCTTTTAAGTGGTACTACAACTGCTTTTTTACACCTCATACCCTCGAAAATTCAAGATCCTGTAAATTCTTGGTATGGTTTTGGAATACATTGACATTTATGCTAAATTTTCAGTTTGTCTTTTGAACCAAAGCCAACAAACCTTCATACCTTTCAGACGGCTTAGAATCTTGTAAAACTAAATAAGAAAGGCTAAGTTAATAAAAAAGTCCAGTTTCTAAAATTTACAGCAAATCACTACTACTGGCTGACAAAATTACAAAGTTACACTGAATATTAGCTGGCAGAAACTTATACTTTATTCGAATTTGTAAGGAGGTTGAGGAATCATTTTTCATAATCTCAGCTATTTGTATACTGTATGATTTATGTCAAAATATCTGAAATATTTCGACTTACCTACGCAAGATTTTAAGTCTTCATTCCTTGATTGTTTTTAGAGCGTAAAGATTTGTGTTCACATTTTTGAAAATTTGTCAAGTTTAAGTCAAAGATGGAATCATACTCTCTTGACAATATATCAAATTTATGAAAATAGTTGAAGTGAGTGTAACGCGTAACAAGGTTGAAAGGCGAATGAGATATAAAAGAGGCATCTCTTACGGTTTCCTGAATTCCTGTTTTCATTCGTGAAGGTATCATTGAATTCATAAAAACTGTAAGTAAAGTTAGGTAGTTGGTCATCAGTATTACTTATGATGAAAGTCATCAAAGTACTGAAGCATATTTTTTTCCAGAACTTCAATTTCATTATTTTGAAGTATTTCATGGTGATGATGAATTCGGTATGGAAAGTGTTTCTGTGTACCAACATTTCAATTGCTTTTTAGAAGATATGAAAAAGAATACCATAGTCAATCACAGACAATATCTTAGAATCAGGAAGAACACCAAATGGTTACATTACAATCGCAATAATAAGATAGTGACTGAGATGAAATATACTAAGTTTCTGGTGTAAAATACAAATACTTACAAAGTATTTTGTCAAGGCATTATCTAAGCAAGAAAGCTTCTTTCAGCTCAGGTCGTGTTCAGCTATCATTTTTTTGCAGTAAACAATGTATTAATGAGTAGAAAATTTCATCTTGATTTTGGGCCCTCATTAATAGGTATATGCCTATCAAAACCATGTCAAGATATCACATGACATTCGCCTCTCATCGGCTAGATGTATATATCTCCAGTTGGAGATTAATGTTTACACTTAGATTTAGACGTAACACATACTACTTTCAGCTTTGGATTCTATTAGTAGGCCACCATGATGCAAGATCAAATCCTTCAAAATTTTATTTTTCTAGGTAGTGAAATTTATGCGTACCAAACTAGATTCGTTATCAAGATCAGACTGACTTACCTCATGGTGCTGTAATAAAGAAATTATATCTCCGATGTTCCTCTATAGCAGCTGATATTATAAACTGTCATGAAAGTTAATCATATTCATCAACATAATTTAATTATGTAAGTCAAGTTATTCTACGTAGGGGAAGAGAGTAGGCGACCACTGCAGATTCCAGTTGCTTATACTCTTACATTTCACTGTTTAATCGGTTGAAGACGCTTCAAAGAGTCCAAATCTTCAACTGTTTGTAAACTGTGTGTGACCTGAAAATAGAAAGTTTCTATTTCATTTAGTTTCAAAAAAGAAGAAGATGGGAAAATTGAAAATTAAGGATGAAGTAAAAGTCCTAAAAAAACACTGTTTTGGATGAAAGTCTTATTTGTAGCCACACTTTTGGGATATTTAGAAGTTGAGCTTTTAATCTTTCATTTGAATTGATGAAAATGTACTGGTGTGGAGGAGGGGTGTACTGTTTCTAGAACTGAATTATAAAATAACTAATCTTCAGACATTCATTTCCAAAATCAGATAATGCTAAACAGTTTGTCAGGTAGTTCCGCCAAACACTTCCCATAATATATCACAACACTGAATACTTATATGTGCATTAACACAAACTCAATTGTACTTAAATGATATAGTTACAGTATCTGCTTCCTTTAAAATGGGAATTTCATTAGACATGGCTTGAAGTAACCGCACACCTGCATTAGATATCTTTCTGGATAGTAACATCAGTTCTTTAAAGAACTGATAAATATGACAACTTGAACTGTAAATTGCGAAATAAAGGAAAGATTGTTGAGGAAACTATCTGAGGTAGTTGTAATTTTGTAGTCTGATATTACCGAAGGGAGGTGATAATTAACAGTCAAATAAAATTTGAGTCAAGGGAGGATTTAACTAGCCACCTTTGGATTACTTGCAGGCACTCGATGATATAGTGAATAGAAGATTGAGAAAATTTTTTTAAAAGTCACTTACTCAGCAGCTAAATTAATCTTTTTATGTAAAACAAAGTGCTCATCACAGTCAACGAATGCTGATAGACATCTGTGTAATGTCACCTTAAATTGTATCTACAAATTCACAGTTATGTCACACCTAAAAGAAAGACAGGAAATTTTAACTTAATTTAGTGAACATGATCCAAATAATTTATTCAGTAGAGAGCCAACTAGTTTTGAAAAATCAAGTGCCAGAAATTTGATGCGCACATGACACGATAACCATATCTCCGGTGTATTTGAAACAATAAACAGACAGAAAAATGCAAGTTTATCAAGATTCGCAGAAGTAGCTATTATTGAAATTAGACTAAACTGGTGTATTCAAGAAAATGCAGTTATTAGCCTTTGAATTCCATGGAAGTCAATGATTGGTTTTGTTTTTGGGTATCATTTCTCCCAATTCTTTCGGACTTATCATTCGATTTATCTACAAATCATAATGCAACCAATTCTATTTTCACTCTTCGCTCAAGCCGTATTTTTCCTAAAATCCCTATTTTACCACAACAATTTTATGATTTGAATAAACCGACTCAACCTTAAACTATGTTCAGTTGTTACCTTGTATTTACATTACCTAAATAGTAATCTGACTATATGAATGGCGAATACGTTTGATTTTAACAGATATTTCTATCATTCAGACTTCTTAATCTTCCTAAATTCCCTCGTTCTTTTTGATCTCCCTATCATCTTCTTAGTCATTAAAGTACATAGATTACATTTACCCATATACACTCTGTATCTTTCTTGAAACTGTAGGTAGTTGAAGAGAGGGCGACAAAACACCATAAATTCATAATGTTATGCGAAACTAGCCAAAGGAACTTAATTTTATGAGATTTCCTTGTTAAACGTAGATGAAAAGATTAGAGCGAGATACTAAACGATTATAAGAGGGTCACTTATTATGTTAGGTGAAAATTAATCATAAGGAAGGATAGAAATGATCTGGATCAACAGGTTTCAGTCTAAACTTGGATCATATATCAAAAGGTTTTAAGGATGAAAAGTGATCAATAGAAGTAAGGAAACAACACGGAAACTATATTGGGTTGTTCAAGCCAAATATGAATGGAAGCTGAAGCACAAAAACAAAACGAAATAGTTTTCCAAACTCTTGAATACTGCCATGGTAAAAATTCGAGTGGAATAATTTTCTCTTTTTTGTTCAATTCGGACTAACCCATTCGTAGTTTAAGAGTTTTTACAGCACAAAAGATATGGAAGCATATGGTTTTCTGTACATTGCAGTCACTTTGAATGGAGGTTTGTTTGTGATTCTGTGATCAGTGTTGACGATATCTCCTACAATGAAACTACTGATAGATTGACTGACATCACTATGCAGTCACATGGATAGAGTTCTCAAGCTGGTTCAATAAAGCACACATGAAACAATCAATATATTTGGAATACACACACTGACGTGATCAAGTGCGAAAGGCTTATCATTCAATTTTCTAGAAAGCATCCAGTGACTGCAGGCGATGACTTTTGGGGAGAATAGGCCCCTTGTTTGCTGTTAGTATGACAGACTAAATTATTCTTTGGAAACATCAGTTGACATGGTTCAGAGTCAATCACCATCATTCAGCCATATATTTAAGTCATACTTTCCACCAAGTCTAGAATATACTACTCCTTATCTTTTATCCTTTACTTAAACTTATTTGGTCTCCTTCCCATTTTTGTTTTCTATTGGTGATATCGTAATTTTTATCCTTCCTTCCGGATTTCCAGTTGTCTACATGAAATTAAGTGTGTCAGCTTGGGTTGATGCAATTGACTACATATCCTGGTTTGTTTTTACTTGCGGTATTTAAAGTTCAGAAGCTACAAGTAAACACTTCTTGTGTTGTTGTGATTTCATTCAAGGAGTAACTTTCCGTTGAAGCAGTTTTATTGTGATGAATCACATACATAAATTAGTAAGTGCTTGTTAAGCGCTTGCCTTCACGATGAAATTGAAGATTTAATCAACCTTCAATTCAGTCTTATAATTAACGTAAACGTCATTTTGAAATTATGAAACTGTTGTACTGTTTTGCTGCCTGAAATATTCAGTGCACTTGCTTCTAAACACTTTATTAGGACTTCCTCAAAACAACATCAAAGAAAGACCTAATAGATGAGTGACAGGCATATATTTGATAAGATAACGCTACAACTTACCATTTTCTGGCTCTGATACAAAAGCTAATAGACGTTGATGATTCACAAACGTGACTCAATTTATTAAATATTTAACTTTCGTCACGCCTCTGCATTTAGATGGAACATGAATCATGGACGCTTTTGCCTAACTTACAAACCAACTAAAATGTTGATCCTCGGTGGCGTGACTTCCTGTCAAACTGAATTATATGTATACAGTGAAGTGAAATTATATGACTATATTTGGGTTATACACATCCTTGAAATGACCAGTAAACATCGAGGGCATTATGCATTGACTTCTGGCTGGGTTATACCTGATATCATACAAAATTTTGGTAGAATAAATAGGAAGTGGATAAGGTCAGGATACAATAGTTAGGTTTACAATTAGAGTAGATTGGTTAGGATTTAAGGATTGGGATATCAAAGTTTCTGCTTAAGAGTCAAAGTGAAGTTAGTGCCTAGATTTAAGCACAGAAAAATTCAGCTCTGGAATATGATTCTTCAATGGTTTAACTACTTAGAATTATGAACTACGGATAGGGTATATTTTTGCCCAGGAAAGTAGAAACCTAAGCCAAATTTCACAAACCTTAAAATTTACAGGTAGCACTTTTGTAATTGTGGATTTCTCTTGCTTATACTTATTAAAGTATTGAAAATAATGATCGAAACTCCTGGTAGTTGACAACAAAAACATGTGGTGTGAAACCACTTTAAAATTTACGCACAAATGGTAAGAATAACTTTATGAGGCTTAATGTAGTGGGATATATTATAATAATAATAGCTTTATTCCAGACGATATTTCTGATATAGTATGAAATACTCAGTACGTAATGACTTAAAACATTTCCCTCCTAAACAATATTTTCATACAAGTGATCATTGCACATGAATAATGTTCATCGCAGTTATAATGTGAAGCAACCGGTTTGTGCTCGATTAACGTACGGTGTTTAGTGGTTGTGGTTCATTCAGCCAGCAAAGGAATATACTATTCGAGATGGCTATCCAAAGAAAAGAAATATGAGATATTCTCTTGCATTCAAAAGTCCATTCCCGTCTAATATAACATTTTTTCTCTGCTTTGTGACCACTTCGAAAAATGATGAGTTCAGAACATTTTAAAAATCCACAAGAGTACGTGATATATTTGAGGACATAACTGGGTGGTTAAAGAAAACTGGAAGGGGGGGATTTGATATCTGGTGGGGAATTTCATTGGCAACCCAAAGTTCAAGGAGGCCGCCACTTTATAAGTAGTAGGATACCGATTGAAGTCAAAGAAAATCTGGGTCAAAACTGGAAAATTCACCAGTAATAAAACTTACTAGTAAACTTACCTAGAGATATCGAAATGACTACAGAAATAAATAAGGTCTTGTTTAAACTGAGTAAATGCTTTCTCAAATTTATACAACCTAATAATAACTAGTTATTGAGAAATGTTCTGAAGTCATTTGTTGGCAAATTTAGCGAGAGTGCATGTGCATTTTTCGGCTCTTAAACATAACCTTTCTGAGACGATTTTCACAGATGAAACCAGATATCCTAATTCCCTCACTTTATTGAATAGTTTGATCACCCTGTTTGACATTCGGATCCGAAAAAGAACAACTGAGGTAATGCGCAGGAGGAATCAAAAGTTTAAAAATCTTCATTTAGTCGTAACACAAAAAACGTTCGGCGGAGAGTCACTCTTTTCAGCGATGTTATTCTCAAGCTGTATGATCGCATAGTAACAGAAAAGGAGTGTTTTGAATATTTTGAACGAAGTCCAGATTTGATTATGAATCAGGAGACTGGGAAAAAGGATTGCGTAACGTTCGAGAGAGTAATGAGAAGAAGACTTACCAAGACCGAAGTAATATTTGGTTACTAAATCAGATGATGTAATATGGCGAATGTTAAAAAAATCAAAAGTATAGGAGTGGAAGAATGTTATGTATAAGATCTGAGTGAAAAGATTTTTGAAGGCAAAAATCTTATACGTTACGGCCATCGCAGCTCAAGTGACTGGACAAATTTCTTTTTAAAACAGAGTTCAGACTTCAAAATAATTGTCATGGCCTGCGCAGTGTGAAGACGTTTTAGGCGCATACCTTTCACGAGACTTGCACAAACTCTATAGATGACACTGAAGTTTTTTTCTGCATTTACCGGTTGGTAAATGTTCTAAAATAGAGCTGCAAATGTTCTTCCTTCTCCTTTATGAACCCAGCCCAATATATGTTCGGAAATGCGTTTGGAAGGCGAACGTTAAATAAGGCCAATATACCTTACTCCACAGAAGCAGATGAACTGATAAACACACATCGAGGTGGCCATGGGAGATAGCTAATGCTTTAAGCATAATCGAAGCACTGTGTGTGTGTGTGTGTGTGTGTGTGTGTGTGTGTGTGTGTGTGTGTGTGCAGAAAGTTAATCTGAGTTTGGCAGCATAGAAAGTCTTTCTCAATGATTACAGCAAATGGTTTCTCAATATATCTACCGATATGTTTCTGCTGAACTGTAAACTTATGAAAAGAGGTTTCTTAGGAGCCATAGAAGTAGAATGATTATTTTGCTTTCGGTTTCATAGTCTTAACAATGAAGCGCTCAGTATACTGGCTTTCGGTCAAAAGATTCAGAAAAAAAATCAAGTTCATCTTCATCAGGACTGCAGATAGTGTGTATCCTATGGCGCACAGAGCGAATTAGATTTCGTTGGTGCATAGAGGTACCCATCTATGAAAATTGGTAAGTTGTCCGCTCCATATGGGTTTTCGGTGGATAGATCTTTCGAGTAATCTATTGTCTTGTCTTTTTAGCTGCACATCAGTAAATCAAAGTAAGCAGATCGAGAATTGAGTTTTGTTGAAAAATTTACTTTCCGTGGAAAAGAATAATTGCACTGAGAAATATTATGGAGTAATTAAGTAAATCACACTTTTTGAAATTCACCTTCATTAGCAATTCAAATAAGCCGGAAAAGTATTGAAATAAGAGCACTAAAAAGCTTATGAATTCTCCTATGGAATTTAGTATCAGTGCTCCCGCACTCACACAAACAGGCGCATCAGATCCTAATCACAAAAAATATACTGACATTCGATTGTTGGTCTGTATATTTAGTAGTCTACACTTCGAACCCCAACCATTTCTCATCGTCACTAGGTTTTTTCTCATGATCATAGGTGTGATCACCGGAGGAAATTACTTGTTGAGTTGGGTAATTACTGACTACTTTGATAAATTCCTAGATCTGGTTTGCGCGGGAACTTGAACTCATTAAGAACTTACATTTATATAGCTAGTGAAAGTCATTCATAGTAACAAAGAATTTCAATTTTGTTTCTTTTAGCCTTAGACTTAGAAACATTACTGTTGAAATACTCTGGCTAATAATTATTTTCGATATATGATGTCGTCACAATATATCACTATTAATGCTCACATTCATCAGTAGTAGTGACTTTCGGTGTACCAGTAAATAACTCTGGCTGAACTCACTGAAAGAAAATAAGTGTACCCAGGATAAAAGATATGCTTCACTAGTAATCCTGGAATATGCATTTCAATAGAGCATTTCTGATAGGTCCACCTTATTCATCTGAAATAGTTCATCAATGAGATTTTATCTGTCATGTTAAGCAACATCAGTGTGAATCCTGACAGAAGTGAGTTATGGGGACCATCGTTTTTATATTTGATGCAATGCGATGTAAAGTGATTGTCAAACTCCTCTTCTCATAATTTGAGCTTATAATTCTATGTATCCTGTTGGGAGGAAGTAATTTTGTTAAGGTCATCCACATGACTCAAGTAATATTTGAGTCAAACCAAAGATTACCTCCAAGCATTCAAAAGCTAATGCAATTCATAAAAATATCTATTTACATGAAGTGAAAAAAATTAACAGCCCAGGCTGTGTCAGATAGTTACGTTGATAGCTAAACCGAAACTGATTTTCTTGTTGTGGTTAAATTAGATCAAGCCCAGGAGATCTGACTAAATAGTTAAAGTGATGAAGAACCAACCGTAAAGCGAAATAAAGAGGTTGAAACATGGTTAGTAGTTGTGTCACTGATAGCTAGGGTTGGTTGAGTGTTATTAAAGTACGGCGTCATTTATCATGGAAATTAACAGTTTGAAGTTCGCAAAAGTTCAAATAATAATCATCACTTTGGATTACTAATAATTCAACCACGATCTACAATAACAACTAGCTTGAAAATACAAAACAGTAAACCTCACCGGCTAACTGTAACTATATTTATTTCTAGATGAATGATATGTATATTATTTATTACATAGTTATTGCAGATGTAGCCTGACCTAGATAACTAGTTCACTAGTTACTAACCGGTCCTAAGCCGGGATAAGAAGGAAAGGTTGGGCATAGGGCTAGCAATCCTACCCGCAAAACCAATCCAATCGCTAAAGAAACTTCAAACCACAGAGAAAATATGAAAAATAAAAGTAAACTTATTCTCTACTGGAACCAGGAAGACGAAATGACGCCGGTTGGTGAAAGCCTTCGGAAGCCAATTAGCCGGTGTGTCCTCTCTTCTCTCCATAAAAGCAAAAGTAAGAATCAGGACATGGAACGTCCACACAATGTTTGAAACTGGCTGACAAGGCTGTCCAAATTACAGAAGAGATGAGGAGGTATGGTATGGAAGTGCTTGGAATTTGCGAAAGCAGATGGAATGGGAGTGGACTCTCAAAACTGTCAACTGGAGAATCAGTATTCTACTCCAATATTGTCATCCAGACGACAACCACGAGCACAGCACACTGAGTTTTGGAGTGGCTATCATAATGTCTCCGAGAGCGTCGAAGGCTCTCTCTCTCATGGAGTGGGAACCAATCTCCTGCTGCAGGACGAGGATCATGAAGCAAGATTCAACTCAAAAGGAAGGAAGGAAGGTCACAATCACACAATGCTACGCTACGCTACGCACCTACAAGCAATATAGATCAAGTGAAGAAGGAGGAATCCCATGGACAACTGCAGTCAGTACTGGACAAGACCGCACCCCAGATGGCGATATCAAAATTCCAATGGATGGGGTGACATGAATAGCAAACTGGGAGTGGTCAACACAGGAAGAGAACTCAACATGAGTCGAGAAGCACTCGGTGAGATGAAGAATGAGAATGGAGAACTGTTTGCAGACTTCCGAGCCTTCAATGATTTGGTGATTGAGGGCAGTGCGTACAAACACAAGGATATTCACAAGGCAGCGAGCGATATGGATTTCACCAGACACCAGGACACACTACACTGAAAATCAGATCGACTTCATCTCAATGTGAAGAAAGTGGAGATGGAGACGCAGCCTACTGGATGCAAGATCAAGAAGGGGAGAAGATGTAGTTCTACACCACTCACTATCTATCCAGTGCAAGGAACCTTCCAAATCAAGTTGATAGCCTTCAATTCAAGGGAGTTGGTGATAAGCAACAGTTCAAGTTGAACACCCAGAACAGAAAGTGAAGGACAAAACCACAAGGGACGTCTTCACGTCAGCCACCAGAACAAAATGGAAGGCATTGAGCAACATCCCTGAGGAAACCTGTCTGTAAGAACACTGGAACTCTTTGAAAGAGATGTCGAAGGAAACCTGCACAACCATGTTAGGAATGGAGAAGAAAGAAGACAAGGAATGGATCTCCACGGATACTTGGAAGCTGACAGAGCAGGTATGGGAGGATGGTGAAGCAGAAGATGAACCAGTGCAGTGCAGCGCAGTGCTGTTCTGTGCGGCGATGAACAACGAAAAGAGGAACTGGATGCAACCTATAATACACTACACTGGACAAAGAAGTGAAGAAGAGTGCACGCAAAGACAAAAGACACTTCTACGACACACTTGTGACTGAAGCAGAATAGACCGCAGGTAGGAGAGACACAGACCTGACAACATTACATCAAGTAATCAAGTTACTATCTGGGAGGGGAGAGGTCAAAGCAGACGAAATCAATGAGAGATAGTGAGGGAAACCCAGTTACCAAAGAGAGAGGAAAAATAGCGGAAATGTTGGGTTGACCAATTCGAAAAACTCTGCGGACTACCACCATCATAACCATCTGTAACTCTTCCAGAAATACCACCAGCAGCCCCGCCCAGCCACAGAACTATCAGTGAACAGAAGCCCTTCGACAAAAGCAGGAGTGAAGTCCTGAATGCCATAAAGTCGCTGAAATCCAGGAAAGCAGCAGAACCCGATAGAATTCCTCCAGAAGCACTGAAAATAGACGCAGAGACAACAGAGGACATGCTCACACCACTACTGCAGGGGGTTTGCAGGGAAGGAGGGGAAGGTGCCTCCTGAGAGATTGGAAGAAGGGCTACCTTGTCAAACTCTCAAAGGAGGGAGACCTAAGTCTTTGCAAGAAGTGGCATGGAATCACGCTACACCCCTGTCCATCCCAAGCAAAATATAGGCCACATCATCCTGGAGAGACTGAAAGGTGCTCTGGATCCAAAATTGCGACCCGAACAGGCTGCCTGGCTGGCTTGTTTCAGGAAAAACAAATCATATGAAGATCAAATCGTGTCGCAACGCTACACTACACTACGCTACACATCATCACAGAACACAGCATATAATGGCAGTCAACTTCATCGACTTTGAAAAGGCCTTCAACAGCGTCGACCAAGACGTAATTTGGAAACTGCTTCCACACTGCAGTTTTAGTGCCACAAATATTTATCAACCTCATTTAACAGCAGTTAAATGCCAAATGAGGCTACATTCCAAGTGATTCACACTGGAAAGCTCAACGATGCCTGTGAAGTGAAGACAGGAGTAAGAGAAGGTTACCGCCTTCTATCGCCAATGATCTACCTGACTGCAGACGACTGGACTGGATCATGCAACAAACTGTGAGGAACGCAAAGATGGGCATACGCCGTTTGACCAATGTAAAGACCCCAGAAGAATATTTGGATTTCACCGCCGATGATGATTTATGTCCGATGTCGCACAAACTCGATGATCTACAGGCGAAGACTAACGAGTTGCCACAAATGGCACAGCAGTGAAGACGGGACATCCTTCAGGTGAACGTAGAGAAGACAGAGTCGGTGAAGATACCCAACCAACAACAACAAGCACCAATCACGATCAACGGGAGAAATCTAAAGGAAGTTGTCTCTTTCACCTACCTGCCACCTAGGCAGCATCGTCTCAACTACAGGCGGCACAGGCACAGATGACGATGTCCAAGCCAGCCAGGATCGGAAAGCAATACAGCCTTCCTGCATTAATCTGAGATCAGTGTAGAGATCTACTGCACTGCACTGCATTGCACTGCACTGCACTCAGCATAAAGCGTGAACAGGATCCGGATTTTCAACACTAATATCAGTCAACCAGTGATGGTTGAGAGACTTGGCGCCTTACGAAAGCATCTCCAACAAACTACGGACATTCATCAGCAGCTGCTGCCTACGTTCACTCGATACTGAAGATCAGATGGCCAGAATGCTAAGAATAAACAAAGAAGGAAGTCTGGCTGGCTGGCTGGCTGGCTGGCTGGCTGGCTGGCTGGCTGGCTGGCTGGCTGGCTGGCTGGCTGGCTGGCTGGCTGGCTGGCTGGCTGGCTGGCTGGCTGGCTGGCTGGCTGGCTGGCTGGCTGGCTGGCTGGCTGGCTGGCTGGCTGGCTGGCTGGCTGGCAACGAACCATCCAACCATAAACCCATCCTTCACCCAACAAATATGCAGAAGGAAGTGGAGATGGATTTGGCATACACTGAGAAGATCGGTTGGGGACATCACGCACCAGGGCAAGTCGTCGAGTGGAACCCGCACGGGGAACGACGAGTTGGGTGTGCGAGGTGAGGGTGATACGGAGGAGATGGTGTGAGGCAGAAATGAATGCTTATGGGTAGTCATGGAACGAGGTTCAGAAGACTGTAGAGAAGAGAGTGAAATGGAGGCGTGCTACTGAAGCCATGTGTTCCACTGGGAACCCAAAGGACAGATAATAATAATATTTCAGATGTTCGTTGACTGTCAGATATGGTAAAGGAAAGGTACTTTCTCCCACACTAGTCACCTATGAACTAACTAAAGGTCACTCCCTTAACCTTTGTCCATGGTGAAGGATGAATATTCAGTCTACGGCTTACAAATGAAATACTGGGCAGTATGACATCTTATTGTTCATAGTTACATTTTGCTTTGTATTCCATCAAACCATAACGAATGGCTTTGAAAAATGTCAAGGATATACAACAGATCATAGTCTAAATACCTGACTCTACTAGGGCAGGTGAATTTCGGAAACCCAGTAAAAAACTTATTTGGTCATATGAAAGGAGAGGTGACAATTCTTGGTTGTAATGTGTTCTCTTATCTGCGTTATTTAATCTTGAAGCTTTCATCGTCTAGACGACACCATCAGCACACACAAAATCACTGGCGTGCAGACTCCTGTAACGACCACGGTTATGCGCAAAGTCTTAAGCTTCATATGCGCCACCTCCAACCCCCCATCCACACAAATCCAGTGTAAACGGGTGCAGTTGGATAAAAGACTTCAAGACTGCACACACGTCTTTGTGCGTTGTGATGCAGTACGTAGACTCTTACAGCCTACATACGATGAATCCTTCAGGGTTCTCAGCAAGAAAGAAAAGTTCTTTGTTATTAACAGATTAGGACGGTTGAAGGCAGCGTATATAGAAGACGACCCACCTTCCTCTACACCGACGCAACCAGAGAAACCTTGCCGCCAGACCCTCAAAAAGACTCGTGTAGTCGTGAGTACCATCAATCTTCTAAAAAAAGTCACCTCTAATAACACTGAGCCAGTACCCTCCACACATACTGGGAAGCGTGTGCACTGGCCCAAACGATATGCCGATTTCGTTACTTAGTCCCAGCGCAAATTCATACGGTAACTTCGGGATTGCAACTATTTAATCCTGCGTGCGCTAACATTGCATTTGTACATCTAAAGCTTTCAAGATTTTCTTGTTCACGACTAAAAAGAAAAAAGAAAAATTTAAAAACTCAAAAATGCAATAAAAGTTCTAAAACGTTTTTGGTTGGCCATTACTTTTTTTCTGTACTTGCCTTACCATTGGCATTTGTTTGCTTTTACTTTTCTTAGCACGCTAATGTTCTCTATTTCTCTTCTTGCCGAATCTGTAAAATTCATTGAAAATTGGATACAATTAGCCCCCGACGATGCTACATGGATCGTTCTGCGGTTCATCTTTGTAACAATTTCCCCTTGTACACTCCCCAGGAGATTAAGAATCAATAGGGAAAAGTAGATGGAAGCTTCGAGTCATTTTTCACTACTGCGAGAAGGGGTGCGTCTAGACGCAAAGTTCTCTTACCTCGTAGGTGTGCATAGTTGCACTAGCTTCGGAGACCCACACGTCACCTACTCCATCACCAATATGGAAAGGTGTTGCATGTCCGCCTCGTAGTCATCGAAGGTTGCTGGTATCCCAATAACCTTCTATGAGGGGGATAATCTGTAGTGCACCTTCCTGGCACAAAAATACAACTAAGGCTAAAATAAATACATTAAATTAAATTAACTAAATAAAACCCTTGCTCACCTAGGATGCTTTTAGTGTTTTAAGTTTTGTTTTAACGAGAATGCATCCGATCAGGCTTGGAGGCCACTTTGCGCTTCCTTAGTGCTGGTTAGCACGCACGTACTCAGAGTCCTCAGTTCAGCCATACTAGCCCGATAAGTTGAATAAACTTTTCCTCTACTAAATACTATTACATTTATTCTAAATAAATATATTACTGATCCGAATATATTCCTGAACCAGTCCTTCTGATTTGTGTTTCGTTATCAGTACTTACACTTTAGGTTAGGTACTGGTTAAGCAGGTACTAGAGCACATCAAGTTAATTAGGGTTAGTCAAGCGTTACGGAATAGTACCACACCCCCTACACTCGATTCAGAAGAGCGAGAACACACTGCAGTACAACAACTTCGTGGAGAAATGAAGAAAGTTACTTGGTGTCCATCGTAAAGAAGAACGGCTACCCACGAAACTTTATCAGAAGATGCCTATCCTGCACATCATCAACTACAAAATCATCGACAGAAATCAATAAACGCATCATCCTACCATACAAAAAGAATATATCAGGAATCACGACAAGATTACTGAGACCACTTGGAATTGGTGTGGCTCACAAACCCACAAATTCCCTCCAAACACCATTATGAAGACCACAGGATGCAACAAACAAAGGAGACAAACCGAATATCATTTACAAAATCAATTACAATGACTGTAGTCAACACTACATTCGACAAAGTGGCCGCCCTCTTCACCTTCGTCTACATGAGCACCAATTGGCTATTAAACGCCACCACATTTCGTCACTCATTTCAATGCACGTGGATAGTTATGGACATGAATTCCATCTCGACAGTGTTGAAATTTCGGACAGACGAAACAAAGAATATCAGAGAGTTTCTAGAAGCTTGGCATCCAGGTCAGTCAGCAATCAACAGGTGTATAGGCATAGACCCAGTCTATCAACCAATAAGAAAAGTGATAAACGACAGAAAGGTCAGAGGTCAAGCAGAGGAATAGCCAACAGGAAAGTCTATGCAGTCAATGACACAACAATCGAAGGAAACAACTAATCACAGACCACATCGTCAGAGTAAGCCACTAAATCACTCACGGAGAGATGTTGACAGCTCACTTGATACTGAAGTTAGTGCTGATGATGTCGTCTAGCAAGGCGATGAAAGCTTCACGTTTAAATAACCCAGCTCAGAGAACACAATACAACCAAGACTATCTATCTGAGCTACAAATATTCTCCACTAGAGTTAAGAATTGCAGCGACGGAAAAATTTTCGTTTGCGCGAAATTATTTATTTAGTAAGGCATTCGTGAATACACAGTATAAACGGGAGAACATTCTACAGTAATTTCTGGTCAAAGGTTAAAATAAATTATGTAATACCTGTCTAGAGGTGTGGTCGATTTGGTGGCTAACAGTGGAAATAAGGACATTCGTTTCGTCCCTTTGGGACTCGTTAGCTGTACATGCTTGCACTCCAGCGGCTGATGCTTCAACTGAGACTCAAACCCACTACCTATCGCTCCAAACATCAAAGCGCTATCCACTAGGCCACTGGGGCATGAGAATCACCTCTGCTGCGGGTGCCAGTTGTTGATCACTGATAGTCCTAAACGGGACGAAACGCGCATCCTGGATTCCACCTCTAGCCACCAAGTAGACCGCAGTATGATGAATATCCGCGTAGTATTGAGGCCTCCGCATAGGAGCCCATCCGACAAGAGGGGTTGAGCAATTCGACCCAGTTAAAGAAACGGGAAATCACAAGTATCAATGAGCATCTATCTATGGGTGTTTAGAATAGAAAAATAAGCAAATGACTACAATATGAAATGTAGTTACGTCATAAGGGTGATCAACCCTCTAAGATGGCCATGGCAGAGAAACCGGTTGTACTTACTTCTTTAGAATGCACAATGTTTGTTTGAGCTTTGGAAATGATAATGCTTCAGCTATGCCCAAATGTCCCAACCTTAATCATTTCTTATAGTGGGTTGGTCATAATTTGTATAAATTTCTGAAGGATTTGTCAAAAGGAACCAAGTGTACTGAGTTCACTTAATATTTCCTTACAGAGCCGAAGATGTATTTTCATTCTCCTCTTGACTACTAGATTGGTGGTTTACTAATAACGGACATGAGTAGTTCCAGACCACTCACATCGACCTGCATTGCTTACTAGTCAAATCATGGTGATATAAACATCGGATGGCCGTTTAACTCGTTCGAGGTCGATCTCATTAGAGGTATACCCAAAACAACTCAGCTCAGAGAGCCTATCTGTTCAAACTACCGAATTTTGGCTAGCTACTTGAAGAGATTGGTCATGTCTGGAATCATCAGTTGGTTCAATGACGCCCATCAACTTTCATATTTTTATTCGATCTCATTCATTCAGTGGTCCGCAAGATGGATGTCCATCATAGTAAGGTGAAAAAGCACATCCGAATATCCCACTTACCTTTTTTCTGCTAAGCAGTATCAAATAAACTGTGCCAAACAGATCAATGGGATACAATTGATTTAAGATTAGCTTCTATTTTAAGAAATATTTCATGTTAAATATATGCAAAAATGCAGACATGCACACACATACATTAAAATGTTGCATACTTTAAACTTCGCTGTGTGCATATGTGGGCGAAATTAGGTGAAAATACTGTCAATGAAATCTGTTACGACAGTCAGACCAGTAATTTTATGATAGGGACGAATAGATTCGTAGTTGAGGCAAACAGAATTAAATGAAGAGGAGTATTTCTTTTTTAACCAATGAACATCTTACACACTGGGGAATTGACCAGAATGATCGCGGAAACCACTGGGCTGATGTGTGCTGTATCATAGTCAAGCGGAAATTCATTCAGAGGTATGTACATGTTTGTGCGTAAGTATTCGACATTTTTGTATGTGTCTATAGTTGTATGTTTGTGTGAAAATAAGCCAAGCCAAAAATGGTTAAAGGGTGGATAGATGTTACCCATCGACTGTTATAAAACATGCTGTGAGCTTAACCGTGATTAGTAAACTCGGTGTTTTGTTGAATAGCACGCATTCTTATTTCTACGATTTTCAATTTTCTGAAAAGCAATAAGACTTTCGAAGAATCTTTTCTATTCAACAAGACTTTCATCGAATAGCCTAGAACAGTAGTCTGATAATTACACATTAGTGGTAAATTATACAAAAACGTTTTGAAAATCTTGGACTTATTTATTCCTCAGAAGTTACACATATTATTAATCCATACTTCCATATTTAGCGTGCAATTAGTTATTTCAGTAGCCGAGTATTTTAGCCTTAGTTATTTTAGTTGCATATACTTGTGTGCTGAATAATAATCATCAACAATAATACGCTTAATTTCAGCTCAAATTATCCTGAGCACAATTCATACAACCCAACACATCAAGTTTGCTTTTGTCTTGTTAATCATACCTAGAAGCAGTTTATACACACATCGTCATCATTATATAAAATAGTAATAATAATAAAACTATTCATAAAATATCATTCCAGTAAAGTAACTACCCCTGTATACTCATAGTAATATTAGACACTGCTGTTAACATCTTTTCATTTCAATTGAAGCTGAATTTCCTCGATATCGAAAAACAGTAGCAATAAAAACTCCAATATGTCCGACAAAGCAAGCTCTTGCGATTCATCTGATTTCTCTGATGGATACCCAACTACAACAACAATCAGTACAGTTGCTGTACAAGCTGGGAATGCACGTATTGTACTTGCTGTATTACGTGTAAGTTCTATTTGTATTTGTATTTATTTCCTGCTCAAAACATCATTCTATGTGACACTTATTCATTCTTTGATATGTTATCATTTCAAAGATCCTATTGCAAAAGCCAACAAGTATTCAATGAGAATTGAAAAGTTGTTCTTTCTGTTTTAAAAGTTAGCGGGGTTTCATAGTGAATTTGTTTTTCAGACCTCTAGCTAAGAGTTGAGCACTGATGATTCAATAAATCCACTATAGGATGCGGTCTGACCTTCAGTAAGGAGATAAAACTTTTATAACTCTTTTTGTCTCCGTGACCATGACTGGTTCAAGAGGTGACCCTTCTACTAAATTACGAAGCTGTGTCATGGTGAATGAGTTTACAAATGAAACAAGCTAATAGCAAAATGTTAGCGTTTGTAGATTGCCTGTGTATGAAGTAAGGTTGTTTAACTTTTCTCTCGGTTATTTGAAAAAGTTTTGGCAAAGTTATAAAACAACTTTAGCAGAATACGATGAATTCATTGCATTCCTCGCCTACGTGAAAGGTTATCAAGAGGTTGTGAAATAAAGTTGATTAGTCGTGCTTACTATTTCATAATACTGTTAGGAAGCATTATTGGGTTGGTTCATTCTACTGCATGAATTCGCCAGCTCACTACTGCTTCTCGATCTGAGAGTTTAACGTGATGCCTAGCTGAATCTGTGTGCACGTGTAGCACTGCAAAATGAGGATTTCTTTTACCGTTACTACACATATTGCGTATTAAAAGACTAACTTTGAATACAAGTAATTATGTCTTACCTCGACGATAATTTTAGCTAAACCAACAATTAGACAACATTGGCCTGTTCAGCAAGAATAAACAACACCCTGACCATTAGCTTGATTCTAGCTGGACGGTTAACGAAATCAGCGCTGTTTGAACACCTCTGCTGATTAAAGAGTGTCTATCATCCAAAGTAAACAGTTCTTCTATTCAGTTGGTAAATTTGTAAGTAATCTAAACCATTTTACGTTCAACTTGTTTCGACTGAATTGTAAAAAGTACATAGTAGTTCAAATGACCAAGAAATGTCCCATTTTAGCTGAGTTATCTTAAATACTATGGTTTTCTGGCGCTTATTGATATGGATTTTCTCATGAATTAGATCATATTGCATGATCCGAATAATTATTTATGTTCAAGAAGCTATTATGGGTGATATTTTGAATCATCAACATGAGTGTGATATTCTTATTCCCAGTTGAGCGTCTCTAAAACTTCCATTTTAGTTGAGCTCTGTGTTACCAGATGGTAAACTACATATAATGAATATTTTGTTTGACAGGATCCTATCCACCATTACTAAAAATATATACCAGAGTCTACTTAATTGCGTTACTTCGTAATAGTGTTTTAAATTGATGTAACTCATACTACACGTTGCTCGATAAACCCATGAAAACATAGTGGTGATGTCAATAGAATGAGCGTGTCATAAACAGATGACATATATGTACACTGCTTATTGTATGATTTAACTGGAAAACAAATTTGAAAGTTTATGAACAGTTACTTGGTTTCCATTCATCAAAAGATTTGTTGTTGATTACATATCGAGTGCTGGAGTATTTCAAAGAATTCATGAATTTTAAACCTAAGACTGATAAAAGTAGGTTTTATTGAAGTATTTCCGTGTATTCAGCTGTCAATAGTTACTTCATCAGGTTTCACGAAATAGTACACTTACTGACTAGAAATTCAAACCTCAAATTTAAAATAAATTACAGAAAATGGAGACTAAATTTGCGATTTACAACTGGTAGGGAGAGAAAAGGAAGACAAAAGCTTCAGTTCACTCTTGACCTGAAGGTTCTTATCCTAGACTTCGTGATACATTCATTTTCTAAGTGCCAGTCTCTTGTTTCACTCGTGATAAGAAGGGGTGAATTCAACTGGAGAGTAGCTTCAAATAGAAAGATATGCACACCATGCATTCCAGTGTTAGCAACTATCACAGAAATGACAGATTCTGTGACATATTTCTAAAGTGACATGATAGTAGCTTCAGAGTACCTAAACACTAAGACATGAGAACACGTAAATACAAGTTTAGACTACGTAACCTGTAAACGTTTTTGGACAGACATTTCGCTTTTGTTTACATGGCATCTCATCGACTAAAATGTGTTCGAACTGATAAACGTGAGACATCTGCTGGTTGGTGCTAGTTACATACAGCTACTCATGTCAGTCAGAAATGTGTGTCATACAAATCAGCTAACTTCATCTTATTTTCAGAATACAAAAAAACGATTTGAAATCAGTTTATGGGTAACAGATAGTCAGTCAAAGACAATACGAAGGGTATTGGGTAGCTAACCAGCTAAAGCTTTCGGGTGTTTAGGTGCATTTATAGTTAAGTGCAACAATTTAAGGTGAAGAAAATGTGAACTGATTCATTTTTACCTTTATACACACAACAGAAATGACTTTTTCAGTCCTACCATAGACAGAACTGAAGATAACACTGATGCACTTGGCTTCAACAATTCCAGTAAATTTATAATATATTATGGAATAGAAATGATTGTAAGATCTTATTCTTTGATGGGTCTTTTCGTTAGGGGAATGATATACTGAATTCATTTCATCATCATGATAGTGGTACTAAACTGTTAGGTGTGACTACTAGGTTAAAACATTGCATGAGATGTATTTTACTTCTTTAATCACGGCATTTCCTTTGTTTTTTGTTTATTTGTTCTAAAATATTACGTCAGAATTACACAAGTAAAATATACCTTATGCAATGAATCACAACAACTTTGTTCTTAGGTTTTACTAAATAATCCAATCCTTCGTTGGTTTGGATACGCTCTGATTTGCTAATAATTACTAAGTTTCGTAAAGGTTGCATGAATATGGTTTCAAAGCAGAAGCTGATGTCTTTCAGTTGTACTGCGTGGAGAGTTATCTCGGAGTTATATGAGAAGGTAACCAAATTGATCACTGGAAACATCTTCAGTAACGGGGCTTGGTTAAACAAACACAGGCATCAAAAGGCATGACCCTTAATCAACGAGTTCCAATAAACGAGATTTGTGGGTGTACGAGAATTCTGAGGAATACCTTCAGTTGGCATAACACTGAAGATCTATTGTTTTGAACTACAGCTTGATGACCACACAATGTAACCTAACAAAAACCTTAGATAGCTAATTCAGGCTTGTGTGAGTTGCTACACATTTTAGGATTAATATACTTAATGAAGTTGTGTAAGTGAAAAAACTTTCAACCCGCGTCTTTCAGTGGCAAATTTTCTGATTGATTTGATGAAAGACAAGAAATCTAATCTCACAGGAAGTATAAACTTCACCAAAGTTATAGATACTGATAAGTGTCTCAATTCAAAAAATCTCAGTAGTACCACTTGCTACCAAATACTTGCAGCCATATAACATTGGGAATAAATGTGTCATATGCGAAAAATTACCATGTTAAGCTTTGATTGTCATAACTCAGAATGAAGTTTTTTATAACCGTGACTTGAAATTTGCCTTACTGACAGATATACTTTGTAATTAACTCTGCTTTTCCACACACATGATTGATTAACTAGATGAAATCGAAATAGTCCGTGTTACCGATTCTTTGTTAACTTACTATTCACTCGCTTATATGCTTGACAATCCACAGCACCTGATAAATTGCACATACTTGGTAAAAAGAATTAGATCAGCGAATGAGTAACATATTTTTAAAAAAAACAACCGTAAAATCTGAGTGTCAGTGTACAGAACAATGATCAGGCGTAATGTACTACAATATAGCCATTTAAAACATATATATTTCTTTAACATTTGTACTCATTGATATTACTACCGACGCAGATCGGAAGAATAATGGAGACTGGCGTCAGGTTTACTGTTCATATGACATACACTCGAAATTTACCACATCTGTGATATCAGAAAGATCAATAATATTTCAGCAGTTTTGCATATTTATCCCCCAAAACGATCTAATATCTGTTTTGTGGAATACACTTTTCATAGGTGAATGTGATGATTGAACTCATCAAAAAATCATAAATTGCAACTGAATCAGAGTTCAAAGTCTTTTACTTATAAATTCAGTGCTACATCGTCAAAGCTAAAAGAATTAACTGTTAAATAGAAGTTCACTTTCAAGTTGCCATGTTATTTTCAAAAGAAGCTCAGACTTCACCGACAAGAATCATTCGAGACATACAGATTACTTAAACAACTTGGTCATAAGATGGTAACCAATGTGAGCATCACTCTGACAATTTTGCCGATCAACTTTCCATTACTGCCAATAAGCTAAGCAATATGACAAAAAAATTACGAAAGGTTTTATATTAGATGAAAATAGTTTCAGTACAGTTTTTGTTGGTTTTTAATATCAGTACTTACTAGTCATGGATTTCCTGCAATCCTAATGAAATGGTTTTATACAGGAGACCAATAAGGTTAGAGCTGACACCAGTCGACAACACTCTATATTACAAAATATCGTAAGTTAAAAAATGCTGACTCTTATAGTGCAATCTAGTAACTGTTAACTGAATGATAATGTTTCCCATGGGATTCGACAACCTTCAGTCCGATCTGTTATGAGTTGTGGGTGTGCAATGTCAATGACTTTCAAACTAACAAGGAGAAACGTTTGCGTTGGTATTTTGTTTTCATTAATTCTGTGTTGTGAAAATCACTCTGAAGTCGAGAAATTCCCCTTGAACCTTCCCAAAAACAGATCATTTTGAACAACAATAGTAAGTTTAACACAAGTTGAAAACAAATGTCGATAAATAATTCTTGCTTTCATTTTCCTCCTGACTGATGCGTTATTTTCTACGTGAATAAAGGTTATATGTACGCATATATAAAATGCTATTTTTAGGCATAACTTCTGATTTTTACTAATTAGGTTAATAATGAGTGGTGATTGAAAGTGAGATGAAAATTTGGACCGTGATCGGATTCTCATCTCACTTTCAATCATAACTCAGTATAAATGCTAGTCTGCCAAACTACGACTATCTCACATAGTCGGATGATAATTAATTAGGTTAACTTAAACAATATGTGTGTGTTTACCGCATGAAATTACGTTTACAATTAGGATTTCCAATATAGGATTTTTTATGGCTGAACTGAAATTGTGTGATGACTGTTGGAGAAACTCAGTGAGACCCTAATTTCCTTACTGTTGGTTGGTCAAGTTAATGTTAATTGATAACCTAAAGTGATGTAGTTCATTCATAACTGATTCCTGAACTCCTAACGTAATCCCTATCCCCTAACATTAATCTCCTAACAGGAAACTCTTGAAGTCTAACATGTATACATTCATCAGATTCGGCAGCTTATCTCCTTTTTCTTTGATATAAACCTTTTGAATTAGCATGTACATCACTATTCTATAGAGTAGCAAATTTATTTAAATTCAGTATTAGCAATGGTCACTGCGCAGTTTCAGTTAAGCACTTGCACATACAAGTTGGACAACTACTTTTATGCTGAACATTTGAACGAATCGCCGCTTAAATACCTGCCAAAAGTAATCCCAGTCAACGTCTATATTCTACTTTTATAGATTTCTGTATAATATATATATATATATATATATATATGTACTATAATGTTTGCGCTTTACATCCTCAAGTATATGCAAATGCATATTTTATTTTTATTTCAGTGTGGTAATTGGATTCGTGTTAGGATTCAGCGCATGGAGCCAGACCTATATGATATTGGAGGAAATGCTGATGAAGCGCGATCATTGCAAGAAATACACGAACATTTATGTGCGAAATTAGCGGTAGGTTTTTAAAATTTTGTTTTATTAAAAAGCCGTTACTATTATTGGTGATACTGTCACTAAAAATAAGTTTAACGAGATGTACCATCATTATACTCAGGAATGTTGGTGATTGGAGGTTATGTATTGAGTTTTCCTCTCATGAGATTGATTCCTACCACCGTTTTACAACGTAAAATGGTTGAATACTGATAAGTGTTTGTTGGTTGATAAAACTGGTACTAAACATAAAGTGGAAAAGTAATAATTACTGATGACAGGCTACCTACTGTTGCGTAGATCCAAAATCAATGGATGCTAGAAGATGGAACAAATAGCTAACAAACTCTAGTTGCTAATAAAACGAGGCAATTACGTTTATACAAAATAAGTGACGAATTGAGGGCAAATAAAAAGTATTTTTAAACTTGATATTGGGTGGCGATTGAAGGTAACTTAGGTGGTAAAGCACTAGGCAAGAAACTTAGTGGTTGCCGGCTCGAATTCGGCTGCGGTCCAAATTTTTATTTGACATTCAATCATCACCCAGTATCACTACTACTACTAGTCTACCAAACCACGGCTACCTCAAGTAGTTGAAATTATATTTTTAAACTTACTAGCAGTGAAATCAAGTTCAATGAATATCATTAGATGATGAATTAATTCAGTCACAGTTTAGTCTAATTGTAACCTACCATATAAGCTAAGAAAGGTAACCTTGTGATAAGAAAGTTTTTTCTTGAGTCTAGCTCAGTGTATCATTTTCTTATCTGACCATAAGTAGCTTACCTGTGCTTCTAAATGACACCTGACTGACTAAAAAGAAACTTTACTCATCTCCACGATCGATTTCTGTTTAAATCGTGTAAGTATGCTAACAAGTGAGTTTCTGAATTTGTGATATTAGTCTTATTGCTAACAGTTATGATATTTATCGTCAACTGACCAACTAAGAGCTGTATCTGTTTATATTCATTCGGAATATGTGGTCACGAATCTGATCAAGATCTGTCAGTTCACGCTGAGTGTAGTCTAAGCAGGAAGCTGAACAGTGGTAGAAAAGCCTATAAATATACAAGGAAAAATGAAGAATAACTGCTGTAAACAATATGAATTTAAGCCTTTATGAATAGGTCAGAGAGGTTCACGTCTTATTCAGTTATGGGGGTTAGAATAATTTTCACTTAACTGTTTTGGTTCACAATGAGATAAATATCTTGTGACACGTGATAACTCGAAACTTATTGTTACTATTTTACAAAACCAAACTGATGAACTTGTTTACATATGACCTCCTTGTAGAGGCGTGTAAACATTCTAACACTCTGATAGTAAGTGGCAGTGGCTTGCAAGGAATCTAAAAGGTGTACTTTGCCTGGTTCACGTTTCATGAATAAGAAACAGTGACATTCACTGAGAGACAACCGACAGGTTGCATGTGGGAGCAAACTGGTGTACTGAATAAAATTATTAACCATACAAAATGTGTGGTTATAAAACATCCCAATGGAACGCAGTTTACTCCAGAGTGCGTAAACCCTACCTTTTGCGGGAATATTCACAACCTTCCATAGTAGACGAGTGGATGTAAAGTATCACTCATCGGACACTTGAATCGATGAAATAGCATTGCAAAATAAATTTCATACAGTTGTTGACCATAATTCTGAAATCCAAACAAATACTTTTATGGAAACTCAGTCAGTATAAGTCAAACTTATGAGAATACTGCCCTTTAAAAAAGTAGTTTGTAAGCATTATATATATATATATATATATATATATATATATATATATATATATATATATATATATATATATATATATATATATATATATATATAGAAATAGTAAGTTAGGAAATAAACTCAGAATGGTGCATATCCTGTCAGTAAGAGGATGAAAATGCAAACAATTATTCTTTCCAAAATCTGTTTTATTGGAAAAAATATGGTGACTTCTTCTTAATGTAACAAGCAGATTTAGAAATTTTTCTCACCTTGTCTTTGTTCAATATCCAGATTCCAAGATGCGTTGTATGTTCTCCAACATCAAATAACTGCTTCATATTCATAATCGAATACTAATGATCAGTCATATTCATCTTTGAAAAGTCTTGATTGCAAGTTTGATAGATAAACTGATTATGCAAAGAGTTTATGCATGTGTTGAATACTTTTGAAATGAATATTTAGTATTCAGTATTGGAGTTTAGTTGCGTACTATCATCCGGTTAGTGCTTCTGTAATTTGCTGGAGATACTGCCACTTAGTTTCTACTGAACCTGTCTGTAATCGAGATGACGTCATAATACAAACATTAACAAATTCATAAGTAATTATGGGAATGAATAACAATAGCCTACAAACACATGCTGTTTACAGCATGTTCATGTTACTGGTAGAATTATTTATTGTGGTGACAATTGATTAATAGATTATTAGGCAGTTGATTCTATTATCGTATGAATAACGTAAGTAACGGATTCTTGGGAAAACAGTAGTATTCTTTACTACCTCATGAAATAATGTAATCTTTTCTGCGCGACAAATCAGCAGATGCAGCTCTTCAAATATTCATTAGATGCATTTTTTATTATCTATCTTTCGAGTTTATGGGGAGTGAGCAGTATGTTATCAAAAAGTGTGAATTACTCCTTTATTACTGTATGCTTCTCATAAGAATAAACAGCATGGATTTCGATACTCTCTGAGGTTCAGCATGAATGAACTTGTAACTTTGAACCAGAGAATGTCCTTTCTTGCTTTATCAGTAAACATTTCACTTTAGGTACAAACACCATGGTTACAAAAGTCACCCCAAAGACTGTGTTGTTTATTTCATGAATGGTGTTATCTTAGCTTAGACAGTCACCGTTGCTGGCATCCATTACACTAGGAGAAAAGACGTTGTTTTACAATATATCATTTATTGAATGTGGTATCAATGCCTAAATGTCTTACTAAGTGAATAATTATGACATTTGTAGACTGAATGGTATTCTTTCAGCGTCACAAAGGATAGTTTGTTATAATGTTCTTTGATACAAAATTATTAGACAGCTCTAGAATGGTCATTCAAGCACTCACTATGTGAAACCGCACCGACAGATAATGATGAGTGCATTAGTAATACTGTCAAACGATAAGCTTATTGTTATCATCTGGTGCAACATCCCCATTTGTTACCTTCAACATTACGGACACTAGCAAAAGACAGATTAGTCTTGCATTCACTTTCATTTTTCAGGTCCTATTTATCGTTAGTTATATTTACTTTCGGCTGATATGTCTTCAAAATGACCAGAGATATTTTCAGTTACTTGACATGCAAAATTAATTTGAAGTGGGAATGGTGGATTGAGTGCACATGGAAGTCTATCGCTCTAACTTTACTGTGAAACAGGTATATAATTAAGTGGACATTAAGCATGTCTAATACTGAGATATTTTAGACCAGAAAGCTGGAAGTTAGAAAATCAATACTTAAATTGCATACCACCTAGCTAATATGTAAACTGTATTTAACTGTGACGTATTATTATTAAGTAAGCATTAACGTTCTTATGAACAGTAAATAATGTTTGACTTTCGATACATGTCGACTTTAAAAGTTTGGTTGCAAAGTTCTATCTTCTCTCAGTTAATTGGCAGCAAAGTATCCACTTTATTGGACAGACTTGAATAGTTTTTAGATAAATAAAATATACTTAAACAATCCGCTTAAAGTATAACTTCGTCATTCAGTAGATTCAGAGATTGTGACTGTTATATGCAGATGGGTTTTCTTATAAAAGCAGAAAATATAATTAAACGTTTGTTGCATAGTCTTGATGCCATTTTTAGCATTAAAATTAGTTTATCTATACCTAGCACATATTGTCCAGTCAGTTCATTATTCCGAGAATCATTCCATTCCTTTTTGACACAAAATTTGGTTTCACATAATTTGAGGACAGTAGTCCACATGTCATTTACCTATAAACATCTAGATAATCTTGATTTAAACTACCTAATATATTACTGGTGAGTATCCCTATTATTCAGAGCATAGTGAGAAGCATAATTTAAATTGCCAATAGATGAAGCACTCTATGCTGGTACAACTTTAGTAAAGAAACAGTATACAGTTTTGTTTTTCCATGCAGCAAACGGTTTCATATGCTTATGCATTCTACTGCCTCTTCGAGAGATTTTGTGTGTTTAGAATAGCCCGTGGGGTAGGCTGTTTAAAGTAGACAATATTTTACTGATTCTCAAAAGCATAGCATGGTTGTATGATTAGCTGTTTCAAGGCTATCAGAACGACCACTTTTGTCCAAAAATATTGCTAGGATGGATAAGCGTTCAACTGAGATATTCTACATGATTTCCCCACTTCCTTTCCTTCATTATTACCAATATTGTTGTTATTATTATTATAGTCTAAACAAGAACAAATTTCAGAACTGTTGTCAAGAGCAGATGATCTAGTTACGCAGCAGACATCGGATAATCAAAGTCAGGTATATGCTGCAATGGCGGAATCATTAAATCGAGCATGGCGTGATTTACTCGGCATACTAACACAGCGTGGGCGTCTATTAGACTTAGCTGTGGAATGCTTTAATTCAGCTGAGAACGTTATTCATCAGTCTGAAAGGGTAGAACACTTATGCAATACTGGAACTTGGGGTCACGATGTGAATTCAGTACGTCAGTTGATAGAAGTAAGTTACGAAATCCTAAGCAGTATCACTGCTATTAATATATATGCATTAGTTTAAAAGTCCATATAAACAGCCCAAAAATGTATGAAATATTAAGATAATCACCCTTTTTCAACAATAAAATTTTACTGACTCATATATAGAAAATTCATTGTACTATATTTTTTGTTTTGAAGGGAAAAAATAGGGAATACATAATTCCCACTCCACTTCAATTTTCTCAGCATACTTTGTACTTTCTGTTTTACTGTACTGAATGTTCTAAAGTTTATTAGATCAACTTTTCAGATAAACATCGTTATATCGCTTCAATGATATTATGCAATATTTTGACAACATATACTTCTTATTTGTTTTGAAATATCAAGCATAAGAAAAGTAAACAAAATTTAATTTTTGAAAATATGTCAACATATTTACAAGTCAATAAACAAAGGTAGATGAGTGTGTTTACGGTGAAGACGTTAAACATGTTCAATGGAACTCATGCTTGTAAATATATATATAACACAATTTTACATCAAAATTCCTTAAATCTGAATAAGTTTCCATCATTCATCTATGTTGTCATTAGACAGGTCAGCAGACTACAGTGACTGGCCATAACATGAGGTATCGGTTGTTAAGTCAGTAGTTTATTCATTGACTCTCTACAATACTAAGAGTGATTACCTTTTCAGTTTGTGTTTCAGTGGTAGTATGAGCATCCTATTCAATACACTGAACCAATGAGTTATAAAGCAGAAGAAACAAGCACTCAAAATTTGTGCCTCCAGGTATCAGTGCAAAATAGTGTTGTATGTAGTTGTGGCTCACTGACCTAAGGAACCGACTTGTAACTATTGTCTGTTGAGTTCAAATCTCACCTTACCTACCTACTTCATCCGAGGCGACCAGTTAGCATCATTAGCCTTCAAACAAAGTGTGGCTCATAACCTACAAAAAAGAAAGTCGTGGTGAGTAGCTGAGTCAGGTTGTTAAATCACCGCTATAGATTGTAGAGCCGAGTCATCCCAAGAAGATAGTTTATCAGCTGTAATAGATTAATGAAATCAGCCGAATCAAAAATCTTACTGGAGACTGTACAAACAACAGAAGTTAACCAGTTTCAAAATTCATGAGTACTAAGTTGGCGATATGGACAGAGTGAGTTCACTCTCAGAACTAATTGTGTTTGTCGCCAATCTATGATCAAACACAAGACCCTGACATAACAGTGTTTAACGAAAACACCACTTATAACATGACTAGTAGGTTTAAAACAGACTCAGTTACAGCAAATTTCAGTAGATTTTGTCAAGCTTGAGGATTATTGATAAGGTATTCTGTAATTTTACTACCTCACAACAGTTTGCTTCAGCCGTAGATTATATATTCCAAGGATGCATACTGTCTTTACGCGGAAAATTTCTCGACATCCAACAGATTTTGACAAAGACACAATTGCTGGGTAACTGCGACTGAGATGAGATGGAGTGTCCGAAATATTTAACCTTCTGAGCCAAAGCATCCTAATAGGACAGAAACAAAGTTCGGGTTTTTGGATCACTCTAATCTGCTTTCCTACGTCTTCTCTAGAATATCCGTAGTGCTGCAATACCTACACTATTTCATAGATGTTGCTCATACATATCCATTGGGATATTCACTCATTTTTGATATTTCCTATGACAATGAACTCATTATATCGACTAAAAATATACAGTATTTAATTATACGTTTATTCAATGAGGCAATATGAATGTTTGAGCAAGAAGCATCATTTGAAAAGCATAATTAGGTTATTTAGAGTAAGGGTTTCATGACAAAGATAGATCTCATAGATTTGCTTAGGTTTTACGTCAGGACTAAAAAATAACGATGACAGTCCAAAAAGGTGAACGGTCTACAAGTCCATCCACTTTCATTAACGATAAGACTTTTCGACACCAGATTTAAACTGAGGTAATAGGCGTTCCTTTTTACAGATACCTATGTATTCATAGTTAGAACGTACCTCCTTAGGATATGAGTATTTTGCGTTCTGCCACTTTTAGTTAAACATACATAAAGAGGGAGGTTATGGAATAGAAGATGATCTATTCAGGTTGCTTTGTTTCAAAGTCATATGTAGAAAAACGGGAAAGGAGTAGGTAAAATCTTACTCAGGAAAATATTATGTGAGCAAATAGAAAAAAATGAGTAGAGATTGAATATGTGAGGCTTTAAGGTAATATATGATATGAATATGTCTGTGGTATAGAGGTCAATTTAAAGTCTTGTCGCTTCATATCTCGAACCACTGGCTTCTAACTTCTTGAATGTTCCACCTCACTAGTTTTCACTTCATTGAATCATTTTCACCAACAGTCAGTGAACTCGCATCTTCTTTAGGCCCTCTTCCTTTCATCATCACCACGGTAAAGGTTTCAGTATTCATTTTGGGCAAGTTCCAATAGGATTCATTCAAGTTGTCGGGAAATTAGATGGTACAACTAGTTTGAAGAGAAACATTCAATACTTTGTCATCAGTTTAGTGGATATAAGAGGTTACTGTTGAATGAAACCAAGGAATCAGGATTTCGATGAACGAACTTTATTTTCATGCTTAGAGTGATACAGTTAGCGAAGCTGTCCTTATGCAGAATAAACTATTGTAGATCATTAGAGCATTCGCTGTTTAAAATTGATACAATCATTTTATTTTATTCATAGGAACATGAAAATTTGAAACGTACTGGACTACTGGAACCGTCGCATAACATGTTGAGTTCAGCCAATAACCTATTAGAATTACTAGGCCGTATGTCATCCCAAGCGGGTGGTACAACCTCAGCCTCAAATACTGGATCTGGACGTGCAAGTATTGAAGCTAGAGAACATGTAGCTACAGTTACATCCAAAGCAGGAATGGCTAGACGACATGCTGAAGATGTATGAGTCGTCGTGATCATTTACTTCATTTAAGACTAGCCGTAGTCTCTATGGAAGCAGAGTTAGAACGCATCGTTGATTGGTTTGTGAAGGTAAGTGCTTCTTTATTTCGACTGTGATCTACTGAACGTTTAAGAACTAATTAAAATTTACGGGAAACTGATTATATATGAACCAAAGTATGTCGGCTAAGTGCCACATGACCAGGTTAGTGTTGTTTAACACGAAATCATGTATAGAGGGATTAAGATGCAAAAGCCTAGTTGTAGTCAAACTGATACAGAATACTGATTCATAAAGACATACTGATTGCAATACGTAGTGGATATCATTTTGCAAATGATGGTGGGCAGTAGAATATATGCGGCTACTTGGTGTATTGGTAGTCGGATTATCTGACCGCCAAAACTAATTTCTGAAGTTTAACAAAAAAGTAAGTTTTTGGGATCAAGAGAGATAGCACGTATGAGCAAGTGACCTATTCCTCAAGAAAAAGTGTTGAGACAAGAAATTGTATCTGCTGAAAATGTATTCCAAGGAGCTATTAATGCTTACTGATAAAACATCATAAATATTCAAAAGTGGAAATATTAGTGAGTTTACAAAGTGTCTTGCCTAGTTGAAGCAAGTGGTAGTAGTATTTGTATTTGTATTAGTGGTAGTGGTAGTAGTAGTAATGGTAGTAGTAGTAGTAGTGGTAGTAGTAGTAGTAGTAGTGGTAGTAGTAGTAGTAGTAGTAGTAGTGGTAGTAGTAGTAGTAGTAGTAGTAGTAGTAGTAGTAGTAGTAGTAGTAGTAGTAGTAGTAGTAGTAGTAGTAGTAGTAGTAGTAGTAGTAGTAGTAATCATAACTTTGACTGCAACCAGGCAAGAATCAAAACTTAATTCTTAGTAGCGGTCTTTAAACTATCAGTTCTATGCTTTGCCGGTTAAACGGGGAATTACGATCTCTGAGATGATTTTATCGACGATATATGAGAAGCAGCAACTCATATTTACTAAGTAGATTATTAACTAGTTTCTTTTCCTTCACTAACTCCATTCACTTTGTATGTAGACTATAATACTGGCTTGTCTGTCTACTTTAACGAAACGGAAAGTTATATGTTTTTCAGATACTCACAAAATATTTTAAGTTATTCTGAAAAGATGTTGCTTCTCTCAATTTAGGAGTCATCTCATTAAACCGGTTGCTTTGAAACATTTTCAAATTAAACCCCCTGTTTAAGCAAATTTTGTAGTTACAACTTACTTCTGTTCCTTTTTGTTTAAACTTGTGATTTAGTCATAAGCCACACACCAAATTCATACTTTGGAAATAACTATTTTCAGTATAAACTTTTCAGTATTACCTTTGTGTATTCTTTTTAGGTTGGTGAACCTCGTTTCTCAGACATACAAGTTGGAACAAGCTTATCTGAATGTCAACCAATTTGGATATACTAATGACTCTTGCCGATGAAGTACGTGACTTACAAAGTGCACACTCACGCCTGCTGCAACATTTACATCAAGCGACAACCACTGATTCTTGGCGTAGAAGACGCGAGAAAAGTGTGTCAGAGATCCTTCGTTACAAGAACAAGAATTGGGTCTTCATTCTTTACCCGTCAGTATGGATGTGGACAATGAAACTGAAATGAGAAGTGTTCATAGTTCAGATACATGGCGTGTAACTCATGGAGCTTATTCTGAACTGATTACTCGATTAAGAACTACGGAGTCCTATATTTGGGAGTTTCTGGAAAGGATTGAGAGTAGAAGACGTCAACTGCATACAAGTGTTATTTATTATAGTGAAATTAATGTGGTAAGCCATTACTATCACTATTTTATTCTATCCTCTTAATTAATTCTATTTTACGTTTTTAAAGAGTACAGAGGATACCCTTTCATAATGGAATTAGATGAGGAAATAAATCAAACCTTTTATATTGTAGTTGTTTATGACAAAAACTGTGACTACTAGTGAAAGGTGAGATATTGTTGCGAAGAAAATAAATTCAGACTATAAAGAACATCAAAATTCAAGCGAGTAGCTAGACATAAAGTTTGGTCATCATGATAATAAAGGTGCGTAAACCTGTCCTACTACGGAGCCAAAAAGTGTGCACTGCTGAAAAGGCGCTTTCAGAGTAATTTATTATTACAATATTTGTTTCCCGATACAAACTTAAGAGAAGCCATGAATGTGAAAATAGTAGAATTTAATGAATTTAAAAGTTTCAATAGAACTCGTCAGTTGGATACTGTACATAACTGACTAGGCAATACAAGAGAATATAGCGAAAACTGAGACAGAAATGAACAATTTTTACAAATCAGGTGGTAATGAAAAAGCTAGGAGTAGATGTTCAAATTGAATAGGTCGAAGGCAAATTGCGTAATCTAATATGAATTTGGATAGTAATGCAGTCTAAAGAAACATGTAGATTTCGAATGGAAAAATAATAATAACAAAAATATTGTTGACAGTAGGCTGAGAACTGAATTGGTTGAAGGTAGATTACATCACTGTGAACAGTGTAGTTAATTATCACGTAAGACTATATCATAAGAAAACCAGTTATGTATTCAGATAAATAATAATGATAAAAGTGGTAATAGGAACAAGGTCATGAAACAGATCAGGAACAAAAACCGGATAATAATTGAAGGCACAGGGCAAGTAGGGAAAGTAAATATGATTAGATGATACTACAATTGACACCATGATAGATTCAAGCTAACTACCATTTCTTTCTGAAGATAGAGGTTTGGAGTGACAACCTTAATCACTCAAGCTTCTACAACTGCAAGTGTTTTATTCTTCTGTCTACTGACAATTGTGATGGCCTTATCATGCTTCCAGTTAATTAATTGTTTTCTTCTCCAGCTTCTCAAGGTTCTTCTTCTACACGCCATAGTCATTTAAGTAGGTGCTCAACCGTTTGAATAGACAGATGCCTGTCGGTACGATCTATTTATTTACTTCTGCAGATAAATTCGAACTGATATATGCATTCAGATGTGTTAAGGATGGAGCCATATCTTTCCATGGTTGTTGCTACATCTATTCTGTGGTACTGACGAGCATGAACTTGGCTACACAGCAGGTTCTTCTGACGAACTTTTCCAGTCTCTGCTTAACTACCTCTAGCAATTCACTACCTTAAAGTGGTAAAATGAAATAGACTAGGTTTTTCTGTACCTTTGAGGCTATTATTTTCATCCCATTTTGCATGCTTGTTGATCAAGCTTTTTGAATACATATAGTCAAGTGAGTACAGTATCCAGCTGACGAGTTCTACTGAAATTTATGACTTTGTTGAATCTCTCTTTTCGCAGTTGTGGCTTGTTTTAATTAATTTTGGCTTTCAAAATATTTTTTGCCAAACAAACCACTTCTGTTTGAAGAAGTATTTAAATTTAGTAATTTAGTGAAGAACTGCTGTTACAACTGAGTTTCAGCATACCAAATCGAAAGTTGCCCAAATATAAATGGCTGATGTGTATTCAAGATTAAACTAATTTATGTAAGTGTATCCTAACTGGTCGTTTTGAACAGATTGTAGTTAAAAAGTAGCTCTAATGTGGCTGATTTCAAACTAAACAAGTTACATTTGATATGCATCAGGTTCCCGGAGGTTGACGAAAAGCCTTGAATGTAAATGTTGAGAAGCCTGGAACTGAGATTTATGACTTCTTTAGAAATTAACTGCAAATATATGAGGATAATTCTTAGTCATTCACTGAGTCTTCTGTAAGAAGTCCATCAAGACACAAAGAAATGTCTAGGGTATTTCAATGGACTTTTTCTAAACATGTATTTAATTCACTTTCAAAATAACAACATAATTTCCAATTCCTTTTACTTTTTCAGTTACTTAGTCAAATTTATCAACTTGAGTCAGACATGAAAAAGACAAGAGACCTTCAACAGACTGGACTAGAAGAAATCTATTACAATCGACTGACTGACTTAGAAGTGCGTGTTCCGGGATTACGACAAACAATGAATGAATTACGAACTAGTTACAGTCAACCAGCTAAAACATCTAGTTTAAGAGTACAAATGGGTATTCAAATACAACCGACCACTTATGAATTCGATCTCACCCCAACAGCAGCGAGTTCAGTAACCAATAAAATGCGTGAAGTTGATGAAGGCATAGCCAGATGTCGTGATCTGCTGAATAAACACAAAGAATTCAATATCAAAATTCAGAAACGTGAAGAAACAGAATTTCGATTGAATGAAGTAAGTGATAATGTTTTCATTTCCCTTATTACTTAAAATATCTTCATTAAAGTGAATTTTCTGGAGAGATATAACATTTGTACAACATTGAAATAAAAAAACCGCCACATAAAATAATGTCAAGAGATTAAGAATACACAAAAGTGATATAGAGGGAAGGGAAGGAAAACGAAAACAACAAAGTAAACGATTTCTGAAAGTGGCATTCTGAAGAATACATTCAAGGAAACGTTCATTACTTACTTTTTACCTTGAGATTAAGAAAAGATAAATAGTCTGTAACATGGCCATCGTAGGTTGTTACTGTAATCCACATTTTGTAACGTCTTGAGTTACGGATTCACATGATCTATTGGACAACATTTAGGGGTTTGTGATGCATCTGGGGAAGATAATTCAATCATCTCTCATCTAAACTATGCCGCCGTCTTAGGGCAAACTAGCTGTGGACAGTAAAGGAGTCACTGTTACCGAATTCGTGACACATGTTCGCTGAAAATAATGTTCTAAGTTAACATTACTCAATCAATGATAAACTACATCACGTTCGAGCAGACATTACTTGATCTCAGAGTTACTTATATAGTGTTTCCAAAGGACATCACAAATTCTAGGACTACAGTGGTTATTAAAAATGCGAATTTGTCTAAAATCTTCAGTTTAGAGAAACAAGATTACACAAACAGGGGGCAAAACTAACCACATGAATGCCTTGTGTACCACATTTTCCACAACAGGTCTAACGGCGCGACCACGATAAGATTAGCCTATGCGACTTTGCTTCTCATATTCTAACGAAAGTTTCATATGTCAGCATTCATGAACACTATTGACCAGAGACAAGAACTTTTCGGCTACTTTTAACCAAGGGTGTGTGCATACTAGGCTGCTGCTAATCTTGTATCCAACTTTTGTGAATCAATGTTGTGAAGTACAGATTACACTTACCGAAATTAATTGTCAAATGATTAAGTGTAATATGAGGAGCTTATATGTTGTGGTATAATGAAGTAAAATCTTCTATGAATATTTACGGTGAATACCAGCGAATTAAACTAACTGTTTAGACCTTTATAACCCATAACCAGTATAAGATTATCACCAAATATTTTATCAGGTTCTAATGAAATGGTATAAGTTTAATATGCTACTGTTTTCCCTCCAATTGTTTTCTAGTTGAGCATGTGGCTAAGCCAACGAATTTACCATTCACTTGTGCAATATGGAAGATCAGGTACAACACTTGAACAAGTAGCAGATTTTGAAGATGTACACCGTCGTCTTGAACGGGAATTACAGTCCAGAGAACCTGAATTAGAAGAATTGAGAATTGCTATTAGTCGACTGTCACCAACGGCTGGAAAATCAACTTCACGAGTAAATTTTTTGTTTTGTTCATTGAAGTTCCTTGGCATTTTAAGCTTTCTTTTATGGTACATATTACAAACTACCTTAAAAGCCAGCCAATAAAATTTGCATGCAGTGACATGGCAACTATGGAAACAACCAACGTTATCCATGGTCATTAAGACATATGTTCATGAATTTCACTGCCCACTGATTTCTAAAGTTCATTTTGTAAAGGTTAACAAGTCAGTTTAATCTGATGACTAGGGCTTTCAGTTAAGGAAACGTCACACGTTAAGATTTTCATGTTTTATGTAATACATTTATTTCAGTTTAAATAAATCTACTGTTTCGATGAGTTCAATTGTTACCCTTACTAAACAGTAGATAAAGCAAAATATTCAGTAGCGTTTTTCATGCTTCCCATTGAAAGGAGTTTCTTTTTCTATTGAAAGATATTAATTGCACTTTAGGAGTTCATTCACCCGACTACAATATTCACAGTTATCCATTTCTCATGGAAATGTATATTATCGTTTCTAATTTGACTAGGATAATGTTCAGAATGATAAGTATTTATCTTCTGAATACCTATCTACTTATGAGCGTATAGATGGTATTTCTCGTCTTAAAAACAATATTCTAGACCCACTAGTTGGTTTTAAGTTTAGTCTATATCTTAAAGTTGTTTGGAAAGAGTTAATGGTTGAACGAATTGTTACAGACTGAGATATCAGGCCGCTGCTATCTGATTATGAAAAGCCTTAAGTAACTCCCCTGTCTTAGCTACTTACACTTAATAATTGTGATGGAAGGCAGATAATGCTAATGAATTTACCAGCTGCTATGGAAATCAACAGCGGCAGACCAGAAATACACGCTGTTTAAATCAGTCACCACAACATTGATGAGAGAGTCAGTATAAGGATTTCAATAATCTGTTAGTGTATTTGTTTATCGTAATTATGATGTTTGTTGAGCCTTATAGTACGCAATAATAATAAAGTGAAATGATACACCGATAAAATACTTCTACTTGATACACAGTAGGTTTTCTGAGAGAAAATCTGTATTTCCCAACACTGATATAAGTCTACTTCTTAAATTCTTAGGCACGGGGCAATATTTTGTCTAAATTTTCAACCATAGTTTATATCAAGTTCCTTTTTAGATAAACTACGTATAAACCTAATTTATTTCTGGTCTTGTGTAAGATTGGTATTAGTATATGGGTGACCGTCTCACTCACTTTATCATGATTGGTTGTTGACTGACCTAGTGAAAGCACTCTCAAGGTAGCTGAGGGTCATTCGAGCGACAATATCGTGCGCCCCAATCCCATTAGACTAATATTTGACTGACTATTTGGTACTCTTCGTTTCTTTTTAGCTTCTAGTATTCAAATATAAAGACTCTTTAATTACTGTTTATGCTACGAATAATAATCGCCAAATTAAGCTTAATGCCTCTTTTTTATTCATTTCTTTCTTCCCTTTTTAAACAGGATCGTTTAAATGAATTAACATCTTGTTGGACACGTTACAGACAAATAATTCAGTTGCGTCTAGAATTAGCCAATCACTTTTCATCAATATTGAGACGCATACGTGAAGATGATTATCAGTATAATATGACAGTTCAGAAGATGAATGAAGCCGATAAAATGAAACTAACAACAACAGGTTTAGATTTCCATCCAAGTTGGATAGTTGGTTCTACAGAAGCACCACAAGCAGCTGAACGCATACGTAGCGAACTGAATATGACCACGAGTCACCTAGAAGAAGAGCAAATATTAATTCGTCAGTTTATTGATCATGTAAGTATATAAACTTGCTAATCAGATTTCGGATACATGTATAGAGACGAATGTAAGGGTCTTGGTTCAGCGTACAAGATGTGTAACAACTCTACATAGATGTCGGCACTTATGAGTAAGGTTTATCTGGGAATTTGAGGGACTTTATGACAGGTTAGAACCATAAACCTTTACCGCTCACATCTTATGTCTGAAACTTTACAGTTAAGTTACTGAAGTCAGTAATTTCGTTTAGCTGAAATTTAGTAAACCGATCTCAGTGGAAAAAATTAGTGGACCAATAAATGTTTTGAAGTAATTAGTGAACAATCAGTAAGTCATGAGTTTGAACACTGTAGAAAACAAGATTTTCTTCAGGTTTCAAGTGGACCCGTATGACATCTGCAAAGAAATATAAAATCTGACTACTTCCACCGAAAAACCCGTCATCATATTCCTGACGAACATGTCCAATAAAACGTCACTTTGGTAGGATATAATTCCATTTTAATTGATTTATTAGATTTATCACATATTGGAACAGGATTATTTACTGGATTACGTTTCGGACATAATTTATTGTCCCTACTCATATCAACATAACTACATAACCTTGAGACATGCTTTATAAAGTTGTAATTTCATCACCACCTTTGTGATATGGATCGTAGGATTTTCCATATTTCCGCAACAGGTGTTGAGTTATTCCTGTTGCATGTATTACGTGTTGACTCAATAAACAGCCTTCAATTTTTCCCTAGATTACATCATTATGTACTGTTGAATGGATCATCTTGATTTAAGCATAAAATGAATTCTCTTCAATCAATCTGCGTGTGAATAAACATTGACATAGTTGATCCCTAGCAGGGTCATGGGTGGGCACTGGTGAGGAGTCATATACCAGAACGAAACAGCTGTCCAGTGTCCAATGTTTCTCCAGCTGATGTCAGTCTATGATGAATACCAACCTGAAGTATATAAGTAAATCTCTAAAAGCCTCCAAATTGAACTAACATAGTGCTTTTTGGTGACTAGCTTCAAGAGGTAATTTCTGAAGTTCTAATGAGACGTCGTGATCGGTGGAGCCAACCTAGTCGAACATGAGATCAGTCACTCAGTTACGGGACTTGATGTGGGTCGCGCTATATCGTGAACTAACAGAAGTAGGAAATACAGACCAATGGATTCCAACCCAATAGCCCAATGGTAATGTACTGGCTGCGGAACATGATCCTGGGTTCGTCCCCTGGAGGGCGGAGTCATAAGTGTGAACTGCTGAGTAGCCCCACACTAGGACGAAGCAGCTGTACAGTGCTTTCATGCTTCCAATGGCGTTCCAACTGATATTAGTCCATGATGAGTACCAGTTTAAAATCAATGAGTTGAGTGATACAGAAATGGAGTAGAGGCTTTTGTACGTGCAAAACCCCATATTTTATCCTTTTTTAAACGGGTTACGATTTTTTGAAATGGATAGGTGAATAAATCACTCATTTGAGATATTAACATGTTGTATTTTGTAGATTACTCAAAGAGCAGATCAAGATTTACAAATAGCTGAAACTGTTCATTACTGCCAAGTCCAGTTGGAGTTAAATAATAAACGTCTTATTCATTTGCGTGATTCATGGGACAACTGCCAACAGTTTTGGGACCAGTATAAACTTGCACAAGAACAATGGACTGTATTCACAGAAACAGCTCACACTGTAAGTAATAAGTTATATGCTGTTTGGAATCAATAAATGATAGGCAGGTACTTTATCGTCTAGTGAAACGCTTCAAAAATTTGTACTTCTCAAAAATAAATCCAATATCGTAAACCACTAAGTAGATCACCATATATCTGAATTGGTGATTTGAATTCTAATAGTCAGTATCTACATTTTTAATCAACTCTTGACTCAACTTCAGTCATACTTCAATAATGTATATCATATTATCTGGCTAGCTGTATCTCGAGGTTAGTATGAGTATGGAGGCAGTGAATAGTACTACATTTCGGCAATCAGTGAGTTTCCTGTAATTTAGCCGACAACCTGTGGTCTTGATAGGATGGTTTGGGACGGAAATCCGCCAAGCATACACTCCATTACACTAGTTAGCTGCCGAAGATATGGAAGGTGTTGTTTATTGGTAATTTGTAAACAAAATTTGCTTTTTTAGTAGGTTTGATAACTACACACTTTAAGATTAAACATGATATGGCATTTTCGCTATCACACTCATGATAATGGTTATATTTGCCAAATAATTTTTCTCAAATCTTTTTTTGAAAAATTTCATAGTTGGATGAAACAATCACATCATCACTTTCACGTATGTCACGAACACCTCTACCCAATCAACCTTACGAACTTTCTGAAGCGTTGAGAATGCATCATAATGAGCGCAATGAAATTGATCAGTTAACGCTGAATTTGAAGACAAAAGCTCAACAGTTAGGTGCAATGATTGGCGTTAAACCAGATGATCGAGATCATACTGGACAAGGTTGGCGATTTATAGAATCTGTTGATGGGTTGAATGCTGGATTAGCCTCTTCAAATATGGGGAAACGTATCCGTTCTGAAATGTGCCTACGACTAGCCGGACTAGAGACTAGATGGAAAGCGTGGGATAAAGCATGGACATCAAGGAGTATACAGTTGGAAAGACGTAGTACACATTTTGGACATTTATCGACCATAGAGGTAACAGCTTTTATCAAAAAGAGTCATGTGACTCTAATTTATTATTGATTCACGTTTAGAAGTGGTTCAAATTGGCATTTTTAATTTGCCCTTTGGAGAAATTAAGGTTTAACTGTATTAATTAGGCTTATCTCATTGATAAATAAATGCCATACTAAACTTAGTTGTGTTACCGTTTCTTAACCGCTTCAATTCAGGTAAAATACCGTAAAATGAATATTTCTTGAGTGTACATCAGTAAGAAATCACTGGAAGGTTGTTAACTTGTATTGCAAGTGATGCTTTTGTTGACTGACCAAGCACAATGCTTACAATAATGGGAATAAATAATGGCGATCAAAAATTCTATTCACTGTACATCATAAAGTAGTACTATTTTATAATGTTCTGTTTATCATTCAAGCAAAGTGTCTGATATGAAGTTGCACAGCATTGAAAACTGATCACTTTTTAGCTGTGGAGTGTGGAGAAGAACCGCAGAAATTTTAAAACTAGGTAAACTGGAAACAGTCGGTCAGTTAACCAGTTCCATAAAAGATATGCAACATAAAATTATTGTTGTAATTTTATAAATTCTTTTCAAATACAAACAACAAGGACTTTCAACCACTATTACTGTAATGAAATAAAATATTGTACAACCAAATGTTTTGAGAGGAGATAGTTAATCTTTAGGTAGTTTTCAATACTGGTTGACATCAGCTAGAGAAAATCAGGTAGTAGTGAATAACTTTTTCACTGAGTTATCGAGCTCTTTAGAAGCCAGTATCTTTAACCAGGCACAAAAGCCGGTGCAGGAACTTTGAATATAGTACTGGTGAATAACATGAGACGTTGGAAAACAGTCATGCTGATATGTAGATTTTGTTAGCTAGATCAGAGTGATCTAAATACTGGATGGTCGCCTCAGTCGTTTCCGGCTAAGCTCATCAGGTCACTCCGATTTAGTTAGTGAAATCTGCAGATCAGCCGAAGTGGTTTCTAACTAATGTTGTTCAACTGTATATTTTTTTAGTTCATGATACTTTTATGTTAGATATCACACTTTGGGATCTTGTCCAAGTTATTTCCCATGGAAACCCTGTTGACACCACAAGTGGGCAGCTGTAAAGCTAATCACCTGTGAGGAATTTCAACGTGGACCGCACAACTTGTAAATAATTTGCATACTGACCATCCTGTTTAAGGGACGTTGAATCGTCATGACAACATGGCGCACTGAAGTCACTCGTTTAGAATCCGATAGCTTATATTTTCCCCTTTTTACTCTGTTCGCAATGCAGCGTTCTCACAATCCAGTTCTACCAGTTAGTATTCATCCTCATTAATCACTTTGTCATGTCTTCCCAGGGGGATTTCGATAATGCATTTTTATATCATTCACATCAATTTCTGCTAGAAGGAATTCGAATTTCATCTCACAGGCTGCACAGAGACTTTAATAAACCAGTGTTTGAATGTTCTCGACTTGAATCCTCTTCGGGCAGGAGTCGCAAACCGAAATAGAATGGCTGTACTGATCTTGGTGACTACCAGAGGAATCCAGGACGCACGTTTCGTCCTGTTCGGGACTCATCAGCTGGAGCAGATATTCAGTTCCTTTTACTTTTCATTAGTATCCTACCTGGCATCAGTTCATAATGAAAACTACCGTTTAAACAAAATACTTTGACCTCGGAGCATAGTCAGATGGTCTTAAAATCAAAGTATGCTAGCAATTCCAGAAAATACGGAATACAAAGTCACTAATCTCAATTTAGATTTACTGTTAATTTATGTCATCAGGAGAAAAATTCAAGAGCTGTGAAGTAGGAAAAGGGATTACAAGATAAAAGTTCATTACTTGAGGAAAAGAGTCCATGTATTACTTGTAAAGAATAAGGAGTACAAGAATGAAATTAAATTGATGACTTAAAATCACTAACTAAATGCAGTTCAAGAGACATGACATCGGGATGAAATATAGTTACGCAGAAAACTATAAGAATCATGGCAATTTTTTCTTGAGGAAAAATTCCATTTGAAATTGTGTCATATTGATAAATTGTGTACATTCATTATTTCAATAGCTTTTAAAATATCACATCTTTCCAACACTTCTGGTAATTGTATTGGTGAGAGGCTTGCTCCTCCGCTATTTTATGCTTCACAGCATACCATCTGACAATTGTTCACTAAGAGAAAAAGTCATGTTCTCAAAGTTATATTTATTATGCTATTTATTCTTTTTTTTTACTTCAACTCCTCGGAATGCAAGTTAATACCTTCTCCTGAAGGTTTTCTGAAATTCTCATGTGTATTTTTAAAAAATAATTTAATTTGAAGGAAATCGAAGAAGAAATAGTTATGGCCGAGAGGAAGTTAAAGCAAATCATGGGCATGGTTTCATTGACTGCTCCAATTTCTCAAGTTCAAATGGCTGACAGAGATCTCAGTCAAATTGAAGCCACAGTACCTGTAAGTTTAATTTATAGATATTACTGGTCAGTGGTGAATAGTATATCCTTACACTACTTTGGTGATTGAGTTCTATTATTTTTGTGATTTTTATTAGTCCCTTGGATTCCTAATGGAACATAAGGCTTCACTAGCATGTCTCCATCCCACTCTCTTCTCTGAAATCTTTTCAACCTGGCTACACGACAACACACAACCTCTCATTTCCTCCTCCCACGATCTCCTCCATGTCACCCTCACCACGGACGCCAAACTCGTCACTTCCCATCGAAGTTCCACTCGACGGCTTCGCCTGACGCTTGGTGTCCCCAGTCGGCCTTCTCAATCTATGCCCAATCCAATCCATATCCACTTCTTCTCACACTGCATATTTGTTCAGCGATAGCTTCTTGCTTGGTTCGTTGCCAGTCAGCCAGAGTTTCTTGTTGCTTATTCTTATCATTCTGGCCATCTGATTGATCTTCAGTGTCAGTAGCGAGCCAGCGTAGGCAGTTGTTGATGAATGTCTGCAGTTGTTTGTTGGAAATGCCTTTGGTAACCGGCCAAGTCTCTCAACCATACAGGAGCACTGACTTCACTGAAGTTGGTGTTGAAAATCGGCATCTTGTTCCACATGCTGAGTGGAGTGGAGTGCAGAACATCTCCACACTGATTTCAGGCTAATGAACGCCTGTCTTGCTTTCCCGATCCTGGCTGACTTTGACATCCTCGTCTGTGCCTGTGCCACCTGTAGTTGAGACAGTGCTGCCTAGATAGGTGAAGGAGGTTACTTCCTTCAAGTTCCTCCCGTTGATGGTGATTGGAGTTTGTTGTTGTTGTTGTTGTTGTTGGAGTTGTTGGTGCGGTATCTCCATCACCTCTGTCTTCTCTATATCCACTTGAAGTCCCGTCTTCACCTCACCTCACCTCACCTGTTCTGCCAACTTGTTACTTTTCGCCTGTCGATCTTCCAGTTTGTGTGACATCAGATACAAGTCATTGGCGAAATCCAGATCTTCTAGGTTCTTTTCCGCAGTCCAGCCAGCGTATCCCCCTCTTCTCGCTCCCCACTGTTGTCAGCTGCATGATCCAGTCGACCACAATCAGGAATATCATGGGTGATAGTGGGGGGGGGGCAACCTTGTTTTACTCCTGTCTTCACTTCAAAAGTATCGCTGAGCTTCGCATTGTGAATTACTTGGCTGGTATGTGGCGTCTTTATATAGCTGTTGTTGAATGAGGCTGATAAAGGTTTGTGGTATTCCGTAGTATCGAAGCAGTTTCCAAATTGTCTCTCGGTCGACGCTGTCAAAGGCCTTCTCAAAGTCGATGAAGTTGAGTTCGAGAGTTGAGTTGATTGCCATTCTATACTCTGTTCTATGATGATGCGTAGTGTAGCGATGCAATTTGGTCCGCATATGATTTGTACTTGCTGAAGCCTGTCTGCCTGCCTGTTCTGGGCGTGGTTTTAAATCCAGTGCATCCTTCAGCCTCTCTAGGATGATGCGGCCTAGTATTTTGCTTGCTCTGAGTGGACAGGAGAGTGATTCCACGCCAGTTCTTGCAAACACTGAGGTCTCCCTTCTTCGGCAGTTTGACAAGGTAACCCTTCTTCCAATCACCAGCCAGGTACCTTCTCTTCCTTCCACACCTTCTGCAATAGTGGTGTGGTGTGAGCATGTTTGCTGTTGTCTCTGTATCTGTTTTCAATGCTTCTGGTGGGATTCCATCTGGTCCTGCTGCTTTCCCTCATTTCAGAAGCTTTATGGTGTTCAGAACTTCCATTTTTGTTGGAGGATTTGTGTTCGCTGGTAGTTCAGCGGTTGTAGGTGGTATTTCTGGACGAGTTGCAGTTGATGGTGGTGGTGGTCGATTCAAGAGCTTCTTGAAGTGGTCGGCCCATCGATTCCTCAGGTTCTCTTCTTTCGTAATTAAATTTCCGTCACCATCTTACATTGGTTTCATCTGCGTTGATCTCTGCCCTCCCAGATAGTAACCTGGTTATTTGATACAATGTTGTCAGGTCTGTGTCTCTCCTACCTGCAGCCTGTCCTACTTCACTTGCCAGTGTTTCGTAGAAGTGTCTTTTGTCTTTGCGTGCACTCTTCTTCACTTCTTTGTCCAGTGTAGTGTTTTGTACGTTGTACTCAGGTCGCCTTTCCATTGTGCATCCCTACACTGGTTTATCTTCTACTTCACCATCCTCCTCTCCCTCCTCTATCAGCTTCCATGTGTCCATCGAGATACATTCCACTCATTATCTTCTTTCTTCTTCCTTCGTAATACGGTTGTGCAGGTTTCTTTCCACACCTCTTTCAAAGACTTCCAGTGTTCCTCCACACAGCTTTCTTCAGGGATGTTCCTCGATATCTCCCATTTTGTCTTGATGGCTGGCTGACGTGAAGATTTCCTTTGTAGTTTCGTCCTTCAGTTTCTGTTCCGAGTGTTGTACTTGAACTGTGGTCGTCTATCACCAGCTTCCTTGAAGGCTTTCAACTTGATTTGGAAGGTAGGTTCCTTGCACTAGACAGTGAGTGGTGTGAACCTACATCTGCTCCTCTTCTTGACCTTGTGTCAAGTAGGCTGACTGTGTCTCCACTTCCTTCAGATTGAGATGAAGTCGATTTGATTTTTAGTGTGTAGTGGTGTCTGGCGAAATCCATGTCGCTGCTTTGTGGATATCCTTGTGCTTGAACACACTGCCTCACCTCCAATCACCAAATCGTTGAATGCAAGGAATTCTGCAAACAGTTTTTCCGTTCTCATTTATTTCACCGAGTGCTTCTTGACCCATGTTTGTTCTCTTCTTGTGTTGTCCCTCCCAATTTGGCATTCATGTCGCCACACCCATTAGAATTCTGATGTAGCCAACTGAGGCCTTGTCCAGTGTTGATTGAAGTTGTCTGTAGAATTCTACTTCTTCTCTTGCTCTGCATTATTTTTAGGTGCATAGCATGGTATTGTGTGATTGTGACCTTCCTTCCTTCCTTTTGAGTTGAATCTTGCTGTCATGATCCCGATGCTGGAGGAGATTGGTTCCCACTGCATGAGAGAGAGCCTTCGATGCTCTTCAAGGGGACATCATGATAGCCACTCGAAAACTCAGTGTGCTGTGCTCGTGGTTGTCGTCTGGGTGACAATATCGGAGTAGATTATTGATTCTCCAGTTGACAGTTTGGAGTCCACTCCCATTCCATCTGCTTTCGCAAATTCCAAGCACTTCGATGTGATACCTTCTCATCTCGTTTGCAATCTGGGCTGTCTTGCTGGGTTCAAATATTGATCGGACATTCCATGTCCCCACGTTTACTTTCGCTTTCATCGCGAGAAGAGGAGACACATTGGCCAATTGGCTTCCCGAAGGCTTTCAGCAACTGGCATCATTTCGCCTCTCCGATTCCAGCGAGGAATAATTTTGTTATTATTTTTTATATTTTGTTTGTGCTTTGAAGTTTGTTTAGCGGTTGGATTTGTTTTGCGGGGTAGGGTTGCTAGCCGTATGCCCAAACTTCCCTCTTTATGTGGGCTTAGGACCGGTTAGTAACTAGTGAACTAGTTAACCAGGCGAGGTTGGTTGAATTCCACCCATCACTTTTAAAAAACTGTTTCCGGGCTAACTGATTTAACATTGTACCATGTTGTTGCTGATATTAGGTAACTGGAAGAGATAATCAACAGACCTTGGACCCTTATACTGAGTTTTTTAGCACCAATTTATTTGTCCACTGTCTTCAAACTTCAGTATTACGCAACCTTATTGTCTTTGTCTGAATCATGATCTACTTCTTCTGGCTGAACATCTGTTTAGATCCTCTTGCCATTCTCAATATTCGAAAATGCATTGTCTGGATCCTTATTATTGTTGGCTGACCTTGATTAGTTTGTGCATGCTAAACGCTATTCATATTCGATTCAAATTTAAGAAAATCTAGTTGGAAACAATATTGTTCACTTATATGTCTTCTTACAGTTATAGAAGTTGTAGAAAACCTAGATCAGCCATAGTTTCAGGACGCCAGGTTTTGTGTTGTTGGTACAGCAAACTCTTAGCTGTTCTTTAATATTCGTGTACTAAATCTGTTTTACTTTTGTCTCATTCCTATAAAGCTTCACTGAACTATAAGGTGGATGACAATAACATATTGATTTACTTTTCTTATATTAACTGCTTATTTTCAATGTTTACGTTTGGATAAAAATTGATTTGAACTAAACAGTTAAACCTGATTTTGTATTATCTATTCTATCGCTTTACTGCAGTTGATCTGCACAGCAGAAAGCTGATATATGTGTTATTTTGCAGGTGAATTTTAAACAAAATATTTGAAAGAACTTCTTGTAATATAGGTAGTAATAACCTGGAGTATTGTTCAAACTCTAATTTATAAATTTATCTCTGAGTTTACACATGGAACTCTAAGTGACAAGTTTTAAACTTTATAATATACACGCTTTCATAACCTTTTAGACTTGAACCCTTAAAGTATGTTAAGATGAATGGTTTATTTTGAAACTTATAAAGTGGTCACAGTATGGTAACGAATGTTGTTGTACCATTTTTCTGCTAACTGAAATCTACCTATCATGTTTACAATCTAGTCATTAGGCCAGATGACATGACACTGTCTAGTTTCGATAATTACTGGCAGTCATAAACAAAGTCTATTTGAAGTCCAGGAGAAACTCATGATAAAAAAAGGATATTTGAGTGATTGTCAGTTAGTAAAGAAGTCACTGAATTTGTTACTTCAGTACTTTGGTCTCTCAACTACCTTCTAGTATCTAGCGTTGAAGCCCTATTAGAGAGTAAAACGTACAATCAGAAAATTGAAGTTTGAGCTTAATTTCCCGAAACAATTGCCAAAAGTAGTATTACTTTATATTGGTGAATAATAAAGTATTAAAAGTGACTGTAAAATGTTCATGGTACCTCATTTGTTAATAATTCTGTATAGATACCTAAATCAGTAAGAGGTGGGATACAAATGACATTTTTCAAATGTCAAAGCTAATTTCAAATAATTATTTTGTCAAAAATATTATTAAATACTATCTATGCTTCTATCGGTACCCTAGTGACTCCCTAGTTCCGATGGTTATGACATAGATTTTATTCTTTATCACCTGAGTGCGAAAGTATCATTAATATCCCTGCTTCTTAAAGATCTGTTCCAGATCACTTTGTTTAACTGAACTAGTATCCTAGCTATCTACTGCGGTGCATGTTTAAATGAACCAGTGTATAAGGTTGTTTGTTACTGGAGAATGACTTAGCCCATACCCTTCATATTCAGAGACTATTGAACTCTATCAGTCAAGTGATTCAACTTTTCACTAAGCCATATGTGAATCTGTTCAAATGGTCAAAGATTATTGGTAAAATGTTTTCAACTTACGTTTTTCCGTTGTTAGCACTGATCAATAAGACATGTTAAAACCTTTCGTGGAGTCACTGTTGAGGAACATTCTACAACATAATTTTAATCTCATTGATACTGTTATCGTTATTTCATTGAGTTGAGGTGTAAAATATTGTTCGATCGAAAATTTACCTATAAATCTCTAGTGAGAAATGCTTCATTTTCATCTTTTTCTCTAATTCTCTGGTTAGGTTTTACGTAGTCGTATACATTCAAGTGCACCAGATATTAAACTGCAACTAATTCAAGGCGAACCATCACCGAATGAATACGCTGGTGCTAACATTGACTTAATGGATGCTACAAAACGTCGTCATGAACAACTTGAGACACGTCTTGCCACATTCACAGAAGAAACTGCACGCTGTCGTACAGAGATTAGTTTAACACTACGTCTATTGAGTGCTGTAAAAACGGCAGAAAGCATTCTCTCGCAAATTACATTCAACTTAGATCATGTTAAAAATCGTATATCAGAGATTTCAGTTCAAAATATTAGTCAGACAGAACAAATTCGTTTTGAAATTTCTGAACAAATTAATCGAGGACGTGTGTTGGCTGATACTCATCTACCAGTTTTAGAACAGTTAGCAGTTCAGCATCCTCGAAGTAAGTTTGATTACTTTAAAGGGATTTTATCTGACAGACATTCTGTTCAAATTATCTACTAAAGTAACCTTGACTGAATTTCAGTGAAAATTGAAGAATTACTTAGGTACTAGAGGTGTTTTTTATTCGCTTTAAGGATCCTTAAGTCCTTCTTTGTATTGAAACCAAGATATTCAAGCTCACGATCACCACTGAATCCTTTGAACCATCAAGTCAGATCTGAATTATTCTTACTTTTATATGATATGGCTTATAAGGTGGCGTCATATGAGTTACTTCAAGGGTACTTACTTGGGTTGACACACTACGACTATTAATTAGGAAGCCAGACAGATACTCTAGAAGAAAACACTTATATTGGTTACGAAAGAAATTTAAATTACTGACTTATGAGTTCTTGTGTAAACGCAATATTCTGTGGAATTCTAAATATACTTTACTAGTTCATCTGTATATTCATAGGACAACACAATACCTCGGTTCTGTATAGCTGAAGTATGTATGCTATGTACCCATTAGATATGAATAGGAAAATAGTAACACGTGATTGGCAAACAAGCAGTTTGACTTCGTGCATAAAGTACACTAATATAATGCAACCTGTATGGCAGTATGATGTTTGCCTAAGTGATTGACATACTGAGTTAATTATTTCGTATGCCACCCATTTGTATCCATTCAGCTTAACTTGGAGTCATTATAAGACTATATGTTCAGTTTTTACGCATTCCAAAGACTATTCGACAACAAAGAAGATACTACTTATAAGCAATTCAGTAATCTTTACGATGTTTTCCTTTTTATTCTCCTTTAAAGCCACAGAAGCTAAACAGTTAATTCAACCCCTGATTAGTGAATTCCAAACATCAATAAATAGTTTAAATCAAATGTCTGATGAGATTCGTATCAGAACAGAACAGTTTATTGATTTACAACGACCACAAGCCAAGTGGGTGGCTGATGATCGAATCAGAGCAGCATCCGTAACTATGCCAGTGAAAGCGAGACCACCAGTGATTACAAAACCCTTAGAAAATATAACTACTGAAGAAGGCAGAAGGATTATTATGGAGACATACTTCGATTCAGGTCTTCCACCGGGTAAGCACTGTGTTTGATCAATAATAATAAATACAATTTTTTTTATTCCACCATTTCTTGTTACAACCAGTTAGTTTTAAGATGATAAGCCAGATCTAAGCGGTTAGAAACATTTCGGCTAAATTATTGATGATATCAACAGAATTTATATATAGTATCCCCTTGATGCGGTTAGCTCAACTTGCCCCTCAAACCTATGGGTGGCGTTTCTGACCACTTGCTGTGCTTATCTGTTTTTTATTTGGTCGCATGCAGATAGGTTTATATGTACCACCAGCAGTGTGATTTTATGATACTGAACGAGAAACTTTTTTCCAGTGAATAATGCTTCAAGCTCAAGAGTTATGCATCACTTTGTTGGCTGACGCTAACCGATGTAATGAAAAGTTGAACAGTTCCCATTATGTTGATAGGATCAGATTGTTATCTCAATAAAACCCTAAATGGATCAGTCGCCGATAAAAGAAATCTAAAAACGATTATATGGATATTAGTAGTAAAAAATGTGTATTATTTGTAAACTAAAACCAATAACTTTCATACTGACAGTATACCCCATAACCTGTCTTGATTCCCCATGTACTCTAAAATAGATGTGAATTATATGCAAAGCAGAAATATTTAAGTTCAAAATAACCTACTAACTACTTCCAACCATTCAACAAGAAATATAGTGGTGTAAAATATTGAGCCATTTGACTTAATGGTCGCATTGAATGCTTGGTCATCAACATTTGTTCATCACTGAAAAACAAGCTGAATGACATTAGTTATTCTGCCGTAGAACACCAATGAAATAAAAATACCTCAGACAAGACTGAAAAGTTGATGAAACAACGTAACAAATTGCCATTTTGAAAACTGGATAACAGTTATGAGATAGTAAGTAGAGTTGTAAATCTTATGATATATATTACCTACAGAAGGTCATGGTAGGAAAAATAGTTTATCATATCTCTTGCAGACACTGTTGGGTTGTCACTTATCTTACTGTTATAGTTTCACATGAGAAGTTCGTTTTAATCCTCTTTCGAGGAAATACAGTAAACCACGCCGTAATGAAATACTAATGAGTCTTAGTAAGGAAGAAGTTTAGAGGGTACAAGTATGCATATGGATTAAAAGTTTTGATTTTCCATTTACTATGTTTCTTATTTATCTATTCCCTTTAGATGCTAATCCATTTGATGTCAATCAGTTACAAGTAACCTGGTACAAGGATGGATTGCCTGTGGTTACACCAGATTATGAATCGAACTTGACTCCAGATTCAGCAAGTTTAAAAATATCGGAAACACTAACGGAAGATAATGCAATATTCACCTGTCATATTAGTACACCGTATGGTAAGGCCGAAACAAGATGTACACTAACAGTGCTCGAGCCGATTAGTCCAAAACCAGCTGATGAAAGTCCAGTTCGACCAACTAAGAGTGCTAGGGAACAAAAACCTGTTCCAGAACTTGGTGAACCACCTCAGTTTATCAAGTAAGCCTTTTATGAGCTTTTAAATTAACCAATAATTTTCATTTGGCTATTCGAGTTAGATCTTACTTGGGCAAACTTTGAAATAACTACTTGCGTATCAACTTTACTTCATTTTCACTTTACGATTAAACTGTCTCAGAATTTGACAATAAGACGTTGAAAATTCAAGCGGTTCGTTTCCTTCTGTCTTCCAAGAATGTTTGACAATGAATCTCAGTTTGTTCAACTATTATTATTTTATTTATTCGAACTGGACAGTCTGCTTGACATTTTCTTCATTAAACAGATACAGGTTTGATCACGTTTCCTGTTGATACTTCAGCAAGTTTAATTTCTCTAGGTTAACAAGCCTCAAAAATTGGTCGTTTATTTCTTTTGACCCAAGCTTCCTAGAGAATTTAAGTATTTGGTTTACGGAAGGAGAAAAATTAATGGACCATAGAACGCTTCATTCCTTCAGAAAGAGCTTCTCAGTGCTATTCAGTTGTGCTTTTTTTGTTTAATTCATCCAGTTGCTTTTGATACATTAGTACGTGGTGTTAAATGTTGCATCCATGACACTTAATGTAAATGATTATAGCATTTTAGTACGTATACGTATATAGCAAACATTTTCAAACTATGGAAAGTCTGGAAACAGTAGTGTAGTGTAATATCAAATGCTAAGATAGTGTTATACGAAATACTCACATTATATTCAAAGTTATGATCCCAAATATACAGAGAAGAATATATTGAAGGGTTTACTTCTTGGCAGATCTCAATGAGTGAGTTGACCACTTGGTGATAGAGTGATAAGTTGAAATGAGGAGGTTCATAATTTGTCTTACGAGTTATGGACACTCCGTATACAGTTGGAAGAGACAATCTAATGGTGTTATGTCTCTTGCCCACCTTGGAAGTTATTCACTGACGTACTTCGCATTCTAGTACAAACTCCATTCAACAGACATTCAGCTATCTCTGTTTTCTGTCTCATGTTCATCGGTTTAAAGAAATAAACATATTATCTATCTCTTACCAATGAAAACGGTTCATCCAGCCGACATTTCTATGTTTGAAATGTTTGAGTTCGTTGAGATATGATTTCTTCCAAAAAAGGAAACCCCAGTCTAGCTTCCTGTCCAGCTGCGCTAAACGATATCTGGATTAACATTGGAGCGTTTATTCGTAATACTGCTATAATATTGAAACGTGAAGTACAAAACAAAACTCATACTCATTATATATCCTATTCTCTTTGGATCATTTATTTTTTCACTCAACAGGCATCTCACCTCAACTTGTATTGACGAAGCAAACGAATTGGTTTTGGACTGTCAAGCAGTTGGTCTACCAGTGCCGTCCCTATCATGGTACAGAAATGATCAGTTAATTGATCACAATCCCGACTTTAAAATTACTCAGCTAGTTGGATCAGGCATATTGAGAGTAAGATAATAGTAATAACTGTTTTTGAATGTAATCAACTTCAAAATTTGTGTAACTACATAAGGTTTTTCGAGTATTTAACTGAAAAAAGTGTTGATTTATCAGTTTTCTGACGAGTTAAATGTTCACTAGAAATGATTCATCAGTTCGGCCTACACTTTGAATACTGTGGCAATATATATCATTCATTGATGCAGAATATCTTCTTTCATTGGTAAAATGTCACAGGACAGAATAAGTGAACGTTGGCTTATCAACCAGACAAAATGGTTGGCTTGTATACAAACCTTGTAAATCAGAATGTCAATGATGAGGGCTTATAGTTTATGCAGACATTTGTGGTACGAAAGGTGCTGAGGGGTTTTTCCCTAGTTAATGAATTCAATTTGTAAGTAACTGGTCAAGTATACGGTTTCAAGAGCTTAAGGAATTAAGTTTTAGAACTGTTTAACACACAACCACACAATAGGGTGGGATAAAGCCAATATACTTAAGTGCGATATAATTAGGTGGAGAGAGATTGATTACTGAAGCTTTGTTCATCGAATCAACACTCAACACATGTAATAGGAATGACGCAACACCTACACCAGGGATATAGAAAATTTTGCTACCAATAAAAACAACTCATATAAAGTGACGTAACTATAAAAATCAAATGTCGAAAGCACTGTGACTACATTGATATGATTATGAGCAATAATTTATGCTCCAAACGTCATCAAGTAAATAATACTAGATCACTGTATGTTATAAATCAAATAAACAAATCTAATATGGAATTAATTTCAACCACAGTGCCTAAGTTTTACACCTATATTAATTTAATTTCAAATTCCTTGAAATGAAAACTAGGATGTCCCAAGCGAAGGGTAACTATTCTAAACAGTACTGTTACTCCTTTTATATTATGTTTATCCTTTCATTCACACTGACTTCTAACTAAAATACCAGGGTTTTTCTTTGAAAACCTTTCTATTTTGGTTTCGAATCACACTGTACAATAATACTCAGGTTTTACTATTACACTTGGGAAATTTTATTTCCATAAGATAAGGTGATAAGAGATAGATACAGTTTGATTGGGCTGCACCGTAATCTTTGTATAGTGTCTGTCAACCCCATTCATATTTACCATGTAATAAATACCAATAAGATAGAGTGGCAGGCATCTGACCACTTGTCGATACATGAGGTTCAAAGGACTCCCATTCATATAGCGTTGCTTCACTGTGTTTCCAAAGTCAACACATTCTTACTCCTGCAACAGCACGCCGATTGTGCGAATTCGATGCAAACTGAAAGAATAAAAAACAGGTAGATATTTATTCAACTTGAAGGTACATATTTTTAGAAAGACTACAATAACCGAATTAAATATTTACGAAGAGAAGATGGAATACTTTTTGACAGTCTTGTGGTACTTTTTTGCATACTTCATACACACAACACGAGAGTACTTGACTGGAAACAGAAATCTAGATGGTCTTGAAAAGTACTTAATCAAGTGATTCACCATGATCTGAACTAAACCAAATTTTATCTGCTTGAAAAAAAGTAGGGAAAACACTATAAAAAATAATTTTTCCCACCTTAATAAGTAATTTACTTGCAGAGTGATATGAAAATCTCTTGCCATTCCCCCGTTTTCGATAAAAATCACTGTAACGACTGTAAAACTACTACAACAAAATTGATGACATTAACTGATATTTATCAGATAAGAGATCCATTGGCAAAGGCACTATGATGATTTTTTAATGTAATGGGGAAAGTCTGTCTTGCAGTGGTCAAACATAAAACTCCATGGATGGGAGTCAACAGGTGATCATTACTTCAGTCATCAGCAAAGCACTATCATTGGTTTCAAAAATGCTCTTTAGCTTTACTAATCGGTCATCAAATGCGAATTAATGAAGCTGTCATTCCCACTATATGCTCAACCTACTTCTACATGTGAACAGTCACAACCTAATTCGCCTTTGGTAAAGCCTCTGATTCCATTTTTGAGTGATGAAGATTGCAATCTGCAAGAACCCGTGAGTCATCAAGATATGCCTCACCTATGGGTTTCAACGAGCATTCAGTTGATATCCTGCACTTTCTACCAACTGAGTTCTGACATATAGCACCGGGTATGCATCACTTATTGTTAATCTGATGGTGATCAGTTGGCTTGGTCTTAATAAAAGGCTGAGATAAAAATTAGGTTAGAGTCAGAATTCAATGATTAGTTTCTTCAGTGTCCATCTGGTAGTGTAATTTCATAAATTCAGACTACATTTGTTTGAATTAAAAAAAACAACCAACATTTCAACTTCTCTATTATTCTTACTTTGTATGGAAGCCAACTTAAGCCTAGATTTTATTGCTTCTTACCATAAATAATCTTCTTGCATATACCTTCTCCAGTCCATAAAAAGTTATGTCTTAGGACATTTTCATGCGAGAATGAGAAACATGTTAGGAAAATATGGAACAGTAGTACTCGAAGGTAATTGAGTAGATGATGATGACGGCAACAGTATATTTAAAACTAATGATAATGGTAATGAAAGTTCAACTAAGTAAATATCGAAGAGTAGAACTACTGACAGCCAATTTATTATCTGATGAACTAAAATATTCATTTATACACAAGCTGGGTAGTAATTAGCCTACAATGTATCCCGACTCATCTTCCCATATCATAAGTGTTTCTCTTCAACAGAAGTGTCTGTAACCTTGTGAGTCTCATACCTACTCATACACCGACATCTTTTTTAACCATACTGCAGTTACAAACGTTACTCCTTAGCTATTTGTAAATTTATATATTAGATTATAATTACTATAATAACCTCTAGGATGGAATGCTATATTTTTTCCTGTTCCTTCCCCTGTTGTTTATCTATGTGTTCGTAACAGATTCCCAATGTCGTGTGGCGAATCATTCAGGAATATATGTATGCCGTGCTACTAATCCACATGGTGAATGTTCAACAACCTGCGAAGTTACAATAAATCCAGCTCAACCACCTGAAATTATCCAACCACTGCAAAATATGAACCTGAAAGTTGGTGACAGATGTAAATTGACAGTTCAGTACAAAGTGAGAAATATAGCTATCTTCTTATATATCCAAACTAGGCATTAGGGGAATAAACAACCTTTTTCAAGCTTGATGCAGTATTTTGTCACATATGTAGATGATAAAAAGGGATTTAAAAACTGCGTTAACAAGACTATCTACGCCAGAAATACATGAGTTAATGAAAAATACTCCTAATGAGCGATACATTTGGGTAGATATCGCTCAAAAGTGTCTGCAAACTTCGCTAATCGGATTACATAAAAGGCCACAGCAAAACATAGCTGAGGTTCTCTAGCAAATATACAGATCAGTGTCAGTGAATTCTAACTACTCATTTTTCTCAGTAGTATGAATATAAAACTTCATAGATTTTGGTTTTAGTGTAGATTACTAACACTGATATAGTTTATGTGTAATTCGCAATGGGAAGCTCAGTGATGCTTTTGAAGTGAAGACGGGAGTAAAACAAGGTTGCCCCCCCCACTATCACCCATGATATTCCTGATTGTGTTCGACTGGATCATGCAGCTGACAACAGTGGGGAGTGAGAAGAGGGGGATACGCTGGCTGGACTGCGGAAAAGAACCTAGAAGATCTGGATTTCGCCAATGACTTGTATCTGATGTCACACAAACTGGAAGATCGACAGGCGAAAAGTAACAAGTTGGCAGAACAGGTGAGGTGAGGTGAGGTGAGGTGAAGACGGGACTTCAAGTGGATATAGAGAAGACAGGGGTGATGAAGATACCGCACCAACAACTCCAACAACAACAACAACAACAACAACAACAAACTCCAATCACCATCAACGGGAGGAACTTGAAGGAAGTAACCTCCTTCACCTATCTAGGCAGCACTGTCTCAACTACAGGTGGCACAGGCACAGACGAGGATGTCAAAGTCAGCCAGGATCGGGAAAGCAAGACAGGCGTTCATTAGCCTGAAATCAGTGTGGAGATGTTCTGCACTCCACTCCACTCAGCATGTGGAACAAGATGCCGATTTTCAACACCAACTTCAGTGAAGTCAGTGCTCCTGTATGGTTGAGAGACTTGGCCGGTTACCAAAGGCATTTCCAACAAACAACTGCAGACATTCATCAACAACTGCCTACGCTGGCTCGCTACTGACACTGAAGATCAATCAGATGGCCAGAATGATAAGAATAAGCAACAAGAAACTCTGGCTGACTGGCAACGAACCAAGCAAGAAGCTATCGCTGAACAAATATGCAGTGTGAGAAGAAGTGGATATGGATTGGATTGGGCATAGATTGAGAAGGCCGGCTGGGGACACCAAGCGTCAGGCGAAGCCGTCGAGTGGAACTTCGATGGGAAGTGACGAGTTTGACGTCCGTGGTGAGGGTGACATGGAGGAGATCGTGGGAGGAGGAAATGAGAGGTTGTGTGTTGTCGTGTAGCCAGGTTGAAAAGATTTCAGAGAAGAGAGTGGGATGGAGACATGCTAGTGAAGCCCTATGTTCCATTAGGAACCCAAGGGTCTAATAATAATAATAATATAGCTCATGTTACGTATCTCATGGTGTCTATCAGCGGAATACAGAGAGTGCATTTCATTCTATTTGAGATCCGTCAACCGGACGTACCGGCATCCCAGTGAGTGACGGTGTTCTTAGTGTAACTCAAAACCAGTACGCTTCGCTTCAAATGCGATGTCTCTGCCCAATGGGCCACTGAGGCATAACAGACCTCTCTTGTCCACTGGATATAAGTTATTATTGTCTATTGATGCTTGTAATTCCTCACTGTTCTAAACTGGTTGAGGATTTCGATCCAGTAAAACAACGGGAAACTACAAATCCCAATGAATAATAATAAATTGCTTACTTCACCAAGCAATGTGTAACAGAAAGACAGGTTGGTTTTGCCATAGGCTAGAGGTACTCATCCGGCATACTGAATAGGATGACAATATGATTTGTCGATTAGTATAACTGAAATGATGACTGAGATAAAAAGAAATCTGGGTTCCCACAGAGCTTCAATCAGTAACTTCTAGGTGGTCTCACATAACAACATACCTATTGAGGTATGACTTTCTACTGCCAAATAATTCTCAATTTTACTCCAATTACCATCAATTTAACTCAAATAATTGTAATTGTTCATTCTTAAGAAACTAACTCCCCGGTCAGGATTTCGGAATCTAACTGAAATCTAGAGGAGTCAGAAGGAGAAGCGACTGACTATCTATCAGAATATCCTGAATTTGACGGTCTTGCTTGCTAAAATGATTGTAATGCAGAGGAATTATGAAAACTTTAACCAAGCAGGAATGAAATTGGAAGCGAAGTTTATCATAAGTACTGAATAATAAATAATTAATAGATGAATTTAATTTTGGGGTTTGTGGGGATTTAGTGATTTTTCAAATTGATATTCGATCCCTGGCGGGGTCATGGGTGGGTACTGCTAAGAAGTCACGTACCAGGATGAAACAGATGTCAAGTACTCACAAGGTTCCAATGTTTTTCCAACTGATATCGGTCCATGACTAATACCATCTTCGAAATTTAGTGGGTGAGTACTTCTCTGGCTAGTATATAGACTGTCTTCAGGTTGATATTCATCATAAACCGAAACCAGTTGGACAATCATTGGAAAACTGGGGCACTGGACAGCTGTTTCATTCCGGCCTGGGATTTCTCAGCAGTGCCTATCCATGACCTCACCACTGATCCAACCCAGGATGGTCACATTCCGCTGCCAGCGCATTACCATTGAGCTCTTGGGTTGACATTTAATGCTCCACATTTCCTACTTTTATCAGTTCACAAGGAGTCCTGTACTAGGGCAAAAAAGCTGTCCAGCGCTTCTAGGTTTCCAATAGTTCTCTAACTGATGTTGATTCATGATACATGTCAACCTGAATTCAATAAATAAGTCCCTACAAACCTCCAAGTTTAATACAAGTTGTCTGTTTGTTCATGGGAGGGATGCTAAGTTTAATTATCTCACAAATTCAAGATAGGTTGTTCAATGTTTCGGGGAATATTTGGAAATAGATAGCAAATATAGTTTCAAAAGCGTAATTTTGGTTAGACAACATTTTTCTAATGCAGGAATTAAAAAGTACTAGACTTTTTTCACGATTAATATTTTTACTTCCGTTTAGGTTTGTTAAGGCTGTTGTTAGCAAAAATCAAATGTGTTTCTTTTGCGCTTACCCCTTTATCTGAAACACATATTGATACACATTGTGATTGAAAAAATTCTTTAGTCTTCCATTTATCTTAATGGCTTACATTAGTGTCTGTGTTACATGTTTATTTTAAAATATGGACTAATCAACAAAAATTGACCTTTAAGTGTACCCCTGAATAAACAAATTATACAGTCGAAAAAAATTAGTATACCCAGTGAAAGTAATACTGCTATTTTGGCATGATGTGTATTTGATGTACTAGTGGTAGAAATATGAGAGAGCCTTTCAGTCTATCCATGACTCATCATATATGAAGTTATACCACTCTTTTCAGTAATACTGAAAACTAACAGTACTTATTTTAAACATAAGAGTGTCGAATAAGCTGTTTTTCATGTTTCAAATTATATTTTAAGGTATCATTTTTCTTCAGCTCAATCATTCATATTGTTTATCTGCATTTAAATTTAACAATAAGTTAACTTCATCACTATGTCATCGGTGTCCTCCCTAGTTGACAACCTAATAAGATTCTAAATGAAGTAAATTAAATCCATGTTTTTGGAATAACACTTCTTCACTTTGGCAACCCTATGACATCAAGGTATAATCTACTTAACAACAGAGATAAAATCTGGCAAGCAAGAGTAGTGTCTTGTTTCATAAAGGAGTTTAATGTATCTGGGAAATTGTAGCCTAGAACTAATGATGTTGTAAATGTTAATTTTGATTTTTAATTTTCCTTCATTACACACGAAGCCTAGGCACATTCTGGCTCTAAACATATGCATAAATGGTCGGTGTTAAATTCATATCAATGTAGGAAGTGAATGCATGAATTACTGAAAACTACTTATACATACAAATAGTAGTTTTCACAAAACAATATGTTATAATGATTATTAACTACTATAAGGTCTTATTTTCATTGTGGAATAATCATTTTTATTTCATTTAAAAAGAGTAAACTTCCTGCTGAAGTGGAATGGTATCAAAATGATATACCAATTCAAGGAGAAATAGGCCGTCGTCGTATTACAATGGAAGTTAATAACACCGTCAGCCTACATCTTCTCATGGTAAGTTCAAGTTATTTTGTTCAAGATTACCAATTGTTTCTGTTTTGTTTTTATCTTATCTGATTTTGCATACTTTTAAAAATAATCCTATTTCTCGTTCAAAATGTTGCAACATCTTAAAGTAGCCTTTTGAGAAAGATCATAATGAATGAAGGGAAAGATTAAGCTGTTGAATCAATCCACATGGACGAATTTATTAGATCCCTTAAGATTCATCACTTTCAGAGAAATGACTTTTGGCTCAATATAACTAGTTTTGTTCAACATTTTCACATACTGTTTTCATATTAAACTTATCTCACAAACAAACGTACAATATGCTTGTAAGCTAAAGTACAACCATATATCTTATGGACAACAAAGATAGTGCAGTTTGTAAGATAACTAAAGCCCCTACCTCATCATAAATGATAGTATACTGTTGAGAAGGCTCATATTATATATTGAGAGTGATATATAAAACACTTTTACTAGTGTTTCTTAAATTCTACTGATTACACTGCCAATATCTGTGACTACCTTCTCAGAAGAGTATACTGTACGCTTTAAGTTCGGTTTTAAAATGGAGTATGATTGAATTTTATTAGAAATATTTCCTCGAAGCAAATTTTTTAAAAAAGAATCTGCATGCGTAAGAAGGCAGTCAGATTCCCCTCAAATTCAGCTACATATAGCTCTACGTTTGTGCATAAAACGTTAAACTCGCCAAAGTGATTCGCTACTCCGTGATTTCAGCTAATGTATCATGGTCATAAATGTAGTGATGAAGACAATAAAAACATGATAGCATGGTGAATCAATTTCACTTAGGCTTCAGTTGCATACTTTTTGATGAAAACTGTCTTCAAGTACCTCTGGACTAATAACAAGCTAGAACTTGGAACAAGCACCAAATAATTAATGAATGAAGCAGATGGATTATTAATGTAGTAAATATATCAAATGAAAAGTTTCCAAAACTGACATCAGTCCTACAACTTATTCTTTTTTAGTAGTGACAGTAATGTAGATTTCACACATTTCATACAAACAAGAAAATTTGAGACGATTCGCTAAAGTTCTTATACTCTCAGTTATGTTTAAAATGCAAGTTCGAAAAGCAATAATGAAGCTTGATGGAAAGTGATAAGTTCTGCTGACTGCTAAAATAACTACTGACCAGATGCAAGAAATTCGTAACTGAAAAGTATTCCATTTAGCTCTTTCTTAACTGTGTAGGGGTATAATTTGAAATGCACTAGTTAACTTTCTTCGAAATACGTTCAACGGGCCTCCCTCTCTTTATCTCTCCACAGAGATATTAGTTGATATATATATATATATATATATATATATATATATATATATATATATATATATATATCGTTTCATCGAAATTGCCATGATGCCGCACTTAACAAATGGCTACAGGATGTTCCACCATCAAAACGACTTCATTGTTGGTAAACACAACATTGAAACCATGGTTATTCCGTAGACGGCAGTATGTAGACAGTCAGCAAAGTAAAATGTTGAGTGTTGCAGGTTATAACTTATCAATATAAATGACTTGTTAGGTGAAAATAACTTTACTGATGAAAAATGTTTAGCAATCATAAAATGTACTCCTAGGTGGTTTTGGAAGATTAAGCCTCCTGTGTTTTTTTGACTAAACTATCAAGCTTCACTCGGTAAACAGATTTCAGTTTTGCTTGAATAGCTCTGTCTTTTTCACAAATGTCACGTTGATGAGAGATGCATAATTGTTACCTTTTTATGACAGTAACTACTTAACAATTTGTTTCCCATTCTAATCACAGTCAAAGTGAATTAGGAAATGGCAGTAACTGATTACTTTTTAAATTACATAATTGTACCTTTTCACCAGGTTTCTGAACTAGAAGGTGGAAAATATACATGTACAGTACGTAATCAGGCTGGATTTGCTACAACAAGTTGCAGTGTGACTGTTTATTCTCTAGAGAAGCGTGAACCTTATCACCTTCACAGTTATCTTTCCGACCAACAGCTTCACGCCGCAGAAGAGATATACAACCTGATTTAGATGAAACTATTTGAGCCCGCCAAAATATCGCGTATAGCTCAGTCACCTAATGGAGTGAGAGAAGAACAAGTGATTCCACTTAGAGTAGTTAAAGGTGCTACTCCATATATAGATTCCAGAGATTTCCAGAGAGCAGTTTCTGTGCCACCTACAACAATACTCTCTGTACCACTAAGGTGAGTAATTTAGTTCTTCTATGATATATTTCATTGTGTGTGAACAACACTTTTTCGATCATTCCATTAAAATAATTCCGTGGTATCATTCTACCTGTAAAAACTCTGATTAAAGCAACCAGACAGTTCCTGTTACTGAAAGCAGTTTTATAAATGCATCTACAATATTTCTTATTTATTTTTCTTAACTTTCAATCTAGTCTAGTTTTTGCCAACTGGTGTCAGCTGTAGCACTGACAAAGTATTAGAATTTCCAATGAGATCAAAATATACTATGCAACAGTACAATCTATACAACTATAAAGCTATGAACTATGACCTCCAAAGAGTGATGGTCAACAAAAGATACAGATATTATCTCTGGCATTTGAAGCAATCTATCCCTAATTCGATTATAATGGGAAAAACACTCACTGGAAGGCAGGTACATGTAGCTGACCAGTCCCAAATAGGACGAAGTGCACATCCTGGACTCCACTGTTAGCCACTATCCATCATTACCATAAAAGACACAGCTATTCAACAACTATTAGCTTCATAGCACATTCGTGTTTAATAGAACACTGTGCACACACTTTCCTATATAAATTTTAAAAGAGTAAAAACAAACGTTGGAGTAGAATAATATGGATCCATTTTGTTATTTCGGTGGTTCTCGTCAGCTACTTGCGATCTACAGCAGTGTGACAGGTCAATTTTGTGAACAGTATGGGAATGTGTTATTAGTGATTTCCATCTCTGATTTTTCTCTCTTTTATGATTTTCTGTCAAATATTTACGTGTATCATCAACCATCAGTCCTTTCGCTCGAAATCCACTATGGGTGACACTAGGATTTTATGATATAAACATTTGGCGAAAAACCTATCTCTGTGTGCATCTTTCTTCTATCTTCCATCTGAAACGTTTTCCGCATAAAATGGTTTCGTGGATCAATATAAACCACAGTGGAAACTTTTATGATGATATTCTATATTGCATCTCATAATAAGAAATTCCCTCTGACCTCTTGAATTACTGACTTATAGATTAGTTCTGATTGTAAAGGAATTCGAGAAATGAGCTTCTTCTGCGTCTTAATTGATACATGTAATACTCGTTACAATTTAATGATAGGTTACACAAATAAAAGATTATGCATTCAGTTTTTCCAAACAGTAAAAATGGTTGCTTAACACCTCTGAACAAGGTGTAACTGGAGATTATTCGAAATACATACAACCTCAGAGACTCGGATCCATCTCCTCCAGCTGTATGGTCAGAGGCACTTAGTTAACTCTGGGAGTACGATCTGTGGATAGCACATCTGAATGATGTGAAAGCATAGGCTTTTATACTTGAGCATCCTATTTGTATGCATGTATACGCCATAAATCTATTTGGCTGTCAGATGTCATTAGACTATTTTGATCACAGGTATTTAATAGTGAACACATTTCTTCTAGAGTGACTTTGCAGTATGAAGGTGACGACATAAAACGACGCATCTGTTATAAAAAATCGATCCAAGTGAGCACTAATGCTTTTAGAGTATGGAAAATATTATCAGCTGTAAGTGTTACCTAATATCTTAGGAATCAGACGATTTCATTAACTCTAAAAACAACCGTTATTGGGTTTTTTTTTAATGAAACTGGAAATTGATAGCCTGGTTTTTACATTCACTAAAACATTCAGTTCGACACTGATTACGCATAAACGTGTTTTAAAATTCATAATCACCTCTTTCACTATCTTCTGTAGTCTCATGTTTTGATGAGACTTTTCTTACATTCTTCTAGTAGATAGTAATTACGCTTGAAAATGCTATTAATTTCTTAGGGAATTTCACCGTCAAATCTCATCATTCCATGAATGACTGGAATCAAACGACGCTGCGTAGCCGTTTCATCCTTAATAATGATTAGACTTACGTCTCATACTCTCATGATAACTGGAATGCTAGTGTCCAGTAACTGTACTCTGTATACGCTATATGGCTCCCAATGCACAGCCTTTTGGCATTGTTAACTTGTATCGAATGTCAACGTTTCACTCGGCACCCAATATTTGTTAAGCTCTTCGGGTAAATCTTGACCAGGATTCATATAAATTGATAACTGCAGTTTAACAAAATAAAAGATTACATTAAAGCACAGAACAACGGTCGCCACTTTACCATGCAGGTCCTCCATCAAGTGACCTACAAAATTTGTGAACCTGGTCTGTATAGAATCTAAAATGCTACTGCAATAGTTGTCATCTTTGACATAAAATGTCTTCTATGATGAATGGGGATTTTTAATTTAGAGGTGGTATTCCTCATGGACTGACGTCAGTTGGGGAACCACTGAAAATCTGAGAGTACTAGGCAGCTGCTTCGTCCTAGTATAGTACTCCTCGGCAGTACGCACCCACAACCAGGCTAGGCGTCCACCTTTAAACCTGAAGGTCCTGAGTTCGATCCCCAGCCGGATTGTGGGTACGTACTGCTGAGAAGTCCCATACGAAGACGAAACAGCTGCCCAGTACTCCAAGATTTTCAACGGTTCCCCAAATGACGTCAGATCATGATGAATACGACCTCTGAGAGAAAAAAATTTGCCGCTTAAAGTTATCACAAGCTGCCTTGTTATTGCATTTCATCCTTTTATCAGATAAGTAGAAAAGTTTACACTCGTCACATTTATTTTTTATTATTTCTTCTTTAAAAAACAATTAAAGAATGAGAAATTATATTCCTGAATCACGTCCAGCATCAGATTACGGTAGACCGCCTCAGTTTATATCACCCTTACAAAATGCTGATGTTGGCGAACAAGAGAAAATTAAACTGGAATGTCAAGTGACTGGTTTTCCGGAACCAAAAGTAAGATTTTTTGTTTTGATACTTTTTGTCAGAGAATTTTTCTGTGTGGTTTGAAAGAAAAAGCCGAGTTGGTGTACTGTTCTTCCTACACCCAAAGCTCTTGAATACGTGACATATTTGAGATCAGTATGACTTTCATTTACAAAAACGAAGTGAATATCCCAAAGAATTGTTAAAGGCAAAGTTGAGTAGCTAAACTGCTCTACAGCAAGAGAATCAAGCCATAGAAAAATAAACGTATCCAGATATGATCTTCATATATGGCACTTAGCAGTGAAAAATATACTTCAGACTAGTCAGAAACAAATACTTTCGAAAGACGGTAAATACAAACGTAAGCTTTCTTTTATGCATTGATTAGATAAGCTAAGCTAAGTAAAATAAAGTCGTCCGAAAAGTCATGTAACCACTTCATCTCATTATTACTATTATCATTATTATTTGTCCATTGAGTCCCTAATGGGACATAAGGCTTCACTAGCATGTCTCCATCCCACTCTCTTCTCTGAAATCTTTTCAACCTGGCTACACGACAACACACAACCTCTCATTTCCTCCTCCCACGATCTCCTCCATGTCACCCTCACCACGGACGTCAAACTCGTCACTTCCCATCGAAGTTCCACTCGACGGCTTCGCCTGACGAGTGATGTCCCCAGTCGGCCTTCTCAGTCTATGCCCAATCCAATCCATATCCACTTCTTCTCACACTGCATATTTGTTCAGCGATAGCTTCTTGCTTGGTTCGTTGCCAGTCAGCCAGAGTTTCTTGTTGCTTATTCTTATCATTCTGGCCATCTGATTGATCTTCAGTGTCAGTAGCGAGCCAGCGTAGGCAGTTGTTGATGAATGTCTGCAGTTGTTTGTTGGAAATGCCTTTGGTAACCGGCCAAGTCTCTCAACCATACAGGAGCACTGACTTCACTGAAGTTGGTGTTGAAAATCGGCATCTTGTTCCACATGCTGAGTGGAGTGGAGTGCAGAACATCTCCACACTGACTTCAGGCTAATGAACGCCTGTCTTGCTTTCCCGATCCTGGCTGACTTTGACATCCTCGTCTGTGCCTGTGCCACCTGTAGTTGAGACAGTGCTGCCTAGATAGGTGAAGGAGGTTACTTCCTTCAAGTTCCTCCCGTTGATGGTGATTGGAGTTTGTTGTTGTTGTTGTTGTTGTTGTTGTTGGAGTTGTTGGTGCGGTATCTTCATCACCCCTGTCTTCTCTATATCCACTTGAAGTCCCGTCTTCACCTCACCTCACCTCACCTCACCTGTTCTGCCAACTTGTTACTTTTCGCCTGTCGATCTTCCAGTTTGTGTGACATCAGATACAAGTCATTGGCGAAATCCAGATCTTCTAGGTTCTTTTCCGCAGTCCAGCCAGCGTATCCCCCTCTTCTCACTCCCCACTGTTGTCAGCTGCATGATCCAGTCGACCACAATCAGGAATATCATGGGTGATAGCATATACTTGTTAAATGAGGCTGAAAAGGTTTGCGATATTCCGTAATATTGAAGCAGTTTCCAAATTGTCTCTCGGTCGACGCTGTCAAAGGCCTTCTCAAAGTCGATGAAGTTGAGTTCGAAAGTTGAGTTGACTGACATTCTATACTCTGTTCTATGGTGATGCGTAGTGTAGCGATGCAATTTGGTCCGCATATGATTTGTACTTGCTGAAGCCTGTCTGCCTGCTGTTCTGGGCGTGGTTTTAAATCCAGTGCATCCTTCAGCCTCTCTAGGATGATGCGGCCTAGTATTTTGCTTGCTCTGAGTGGACAGGAGAGTGATTCCACGCCAGTTCTTGCAAACACTGAGGTCTCCCTTCTTCGGCAGTTTGACAAGGTAACCCTTCTTCCAATCACCAGCCAGGTACCTTCTCTTCCTTCCACACCTTCTGCAATAGTGGTGTGGTGTGAACATGTTTGCTGTTGTCTCTGCATCTGTTTTCAATGCTTCTGGTGGGATTCCATCTGGTCCTGCTGCTTTCCCTCATTTCAGAAGCTTTATGGTGTTCAGAACTTCCACTTTTGTTGGAGGATTTGTGTTCGCTGGTAGTTCAGCGGTTGTAGGTAGTATTTCTGGATGAGTTGCAGTTGATGGTGGTGGTGGTCGATTCAAGAGCTTCTTGAAGTGTTCGGCCCATCGATTCCTCAGGTTCTCTTCTTTCGTAATTAAATTTCCGTCACCATCTTACATTGGTTTCATCTGCGTTGATCTCTGCCCTCCCAGATAGTAACCTGGTTATTTGATACAATGTTGTCAGGTCTGTGTCTCTCCTACCTGCAGCCTGTCCTACTTCACTTGCCAGTGTTTCGTAGAAGTGTCTCATGTCTTTGTGTGTAGTGTTTTGTACGTTGTACTCAGGTCGCCTTTCCATTGTGCATCCCTAAACTGGTTTGTCTTCTACTTCACCATCCTCCTCTCCCTCCTCTATCAGCTTCCATGTGTCCGTCGAGATACATTCCACTCCTTATCTTCTTTCTTCTTCCTTCGTAATACGGTTGTGCAGGTTTCTTTCCACACCTCTTTCAAAGACTTCCAGTGTTTCTCCACACAGCTTTCTTCAGGGATGTTCCTCGATATCTCCCATTTTGTCTTGATGGCTGGCTGTCGTGAAGATTTCCTTTGTAGTTTCGTCCTTCAGTTTCTGTTCCGAGTGTTGTACTTGAACTGTGGTCGTCTATCACCAGCTTCCTTGAAGGCTTTCAACTTGATTTTGAAGGTAGGTTCCTTGCACTAGACAGTGAGTGGTGTGAACCTACATCTGCTCCTCTTCTTGACCTTGTGTCAAGTAGGCTGACTGTGTCTCCACTTCCTTCAGATTGAGATGAAGTCGATTTGATTTTTAGTGTGTAGTGGTGTCTGGCGAAATCCATGTCGCTGCTTTGTGGATATCCTTGTGCTTGAACACACTGCCTCACCTCCAATCACCAAATCGTTGAATGCAAGGAATTCTGCAAACAGTTTTTCCGTTCTCATTTATTTCACCGAGTGCTTCTCGACCCATGGTTTGTTCTCTTCTTGTGTTGTCCCCTCCCAATTTGGCATTCATGTCGCCACACCCATTAGAATTCTGATGTAGCCAACAGAGGTCTTGTCCAGTGTTGATTGCAGTTGTCTGTAGAATTCTACTTCTTCTCGTGCTCTGCATTATTTGTAGGTGCATAGCATGGTGTTATATGATTGTGACCTTCCTTCCTTCCTTTTGAGTTGAATCTTGCTGTCATGATCCCGATGCTGGAGGAGATTGGTTCCCACTGCATGAGAGAGAGCCTTCGATGCTGTTGGGGACATCATGATAGCCACTCGAAAACTCAGTGTGCTGTGCTCGTGGTTGTCGTCTGGGTGACAATATCGGAGTAGATTATTGATTCTCCAGTTGACAGTTTGGAGTCCACTCCCATTCCATCTGCTTTCGCAAATTCCAAGCACTTCCATACCATACCTCCTCATCTCTTCTGTAATTTGGACAGCCTTGTCAGCCAGTTTCAAACATTGTGTGGACGTTCCATGTCCTGATTCTTACTTTTGCTTTTATGGAGAGAAGAGAGGACACACCGGCTAATTGGCTTCCCGAAGGCTTTCACCAACCGGCGTCATTTCGTCTTCCTGGTTCCAGTAGAGAATAAGTTTACTTTCATTTTTCATATTTTCTCTGTGGTTTGAAGTTTCTTTAGCGATTGGATTGGTTTTGCGGGTAGGATTGCTAGCCCTATGCCCAACCTTTCCTTCTTATCCCGGCTTAGGACTGGCTAGTAACTAGTGAACTAGTTAACTAGACGAGGTTAAAATAAAGTAAAATAAAAGAAAGTCGTCCGAAAGGTCGTATGATCACTTCATCTCAAGCATCTCTTTTTTAAAATTAACGCGCGTCCTGGTTTCTTCTGCTAGCTACAACCGAGCAGATAATCATACTCAACGGTTTAATTCTACTAACCTTCAGTTCAGTAGAATATTTTCCCTTTATGTTTCACCACACTTTGTGGATAAATTGATTTTGATTATTCACCAATGGTGTATTCACCAAAGCCTGACAGAAGCCATAAGAAGTATTGTGAATATGGCTTCTAAAGTATTTCATGTATAAAGAGCGACAACATTTCTTCCTTTTTTCAGAACTTATGCTTTTTGTTGTTAGCGTAAAGACATTTGCATCAATAATAATATACATTCATAGTAAATGAATTATGATTTTGTGTATGCAAAATGTAAACGTGAAACTGATTTCCCCAGAACTAGAATGTATACGAGCGTGATTCAGCAGCAGTTCAAGAATTGATATATATATATATATATATATATATATATATATATATATATCACTGCTTTCTTTAGAATTGCAACAAACCTGTCCTTTACCTTAGATTTTGGACTTATAATTCACCCTACTTATTTGCCAAAACTCTTATTTTTCTATACTGTAGGGAAGGTTAGTGTGTGGATGAGTGAAGGGAAAAACTCATCCACTATCTTCCTAGATTAAGATATATATAAATTGGCCATCAGTGGTTAGCCAATATGACCGTCTATTTCTTAGTGTTCAGCCCTGATCGAATTCTATCACTGACGTTTGCAATGTAACCACTAAGCGAAATGATGTGACACCATAGTATACTGTATTTTTCTGTTGGATGGTGACAGTCATTCGGCAGAAAACCTTGGATCTCGATTTTTTGCTTGTTGGCACTCATTAGTAAGGAGTACCTGAAACCATGATGAAATTGATATTCCCATGCTTATTCAGAGCTGTGTAACTCAGTCCTTAAGTCAGACACTTGGTGGTCATGCAAACAAGCTTGAAACCTAAGTTGAAAATCTCTGCCAACTAACTCCTATTATCTAACATCAAAATGTATAAACACATATAAGGAAATATATCTTGCTAGATTTGTTTGAACTCATGTTAGAAATTATTCATCTAGAAATGGAATTCATAAAGATTTGCTTGGTATATTTCATAACTTCCGGTCTCTGTTTTCACTGGTAAAAAATGAAGATTTTAATGCAGTAAGGTTCAAAATAATCCAACAACATTCTTAGAGACAAATGTCATTGCAAATCGCTCTACACCTCCAAGAATTTGGTTAAGGTGCGTAGACGATACTTTTGTCATTATCAAACGATACAGTTTGGACGAACTCTTCTGTCACATAAATAATGTGTGTGGAAGTATCACTTCCCCAAGGAAGTTGAATCCAGTTTGTCGAAATTAAACTTTATGGACTGTATAGTGGAAAGATTAAGATCTTCAGAAAAGCAGCACATTCTGACAGATATCTCGATTATCAGTCTGCACATCTTTTGACCAGTAAGGTAACTGTCGCACGGAATCTGATTAGCAGGGCTAACCGTCTTGTTACAACGGAAAAGGACAAGGAAGAAGATTTAAAGTTAGTTTTCCGCACACTGGAAGCAAACAATTATCCCAAAGGTTTCGTTTCACGTATTTTTAAAAATGAAATTAAGGATGTGCCGAAACTACTTTCGAAGAATTGGACAAGCACGGTCATAATTCCATACCGAAAGGAGACTTCAGAAAAGATAAGAAGGATTCTCAACAAACACGACATGAGTTTACTTCCGTGCAACAAATACCCTACGTTCTAACTTAATGAAAGTTAAAGATGTAATACCTAAAGAAAATCAGCAGAACTGCGTCTATGAAATCAAATGCGGAGATTGTACTGCAGTATATGTAGGGGAAACAGCCAGACAGGTAAATATGAGAGTCAATGAGCATAAACTATGCTTAAAGCAGATCCCGAAAACCTCAGCAGAGGTTAAGAAACTAAAAAATAAATCTGCAATCGCGCTACACTCCATAGAAATGGGACACAAAATTGACTTTGCCGGAACTAAGGTTCTACAAAAAGGTTTTGGGTCATACCAAGAAAGACTGACAACCGAAGTCCTACATATATGGGCGAATCCAGACAGTTTGAACAGACGAGATGGAGTACAGTTAGCTGCCTCTTGGCAACTACTAATTAGTAAACAGAAAGAGTAACTCAAAACATTTACCGTCAATACTGGTCTCAACTCTATTATTTCTGCATCAACAACAACACAACCTGCATTGATTTGATTCATCATTGCTATCATCATTATTATCATTATCATCACCACCTTCATTAGTACCACTCATTTCCACTCTATTCCGGTAAATCAATCCGAAGAGAATTCGCTAACTCTATTCACCACTTTATTCCAGCTGAAACTGTATACACATCCACCTTATCCTTTTCAATTTGTACTTATAAAATCATTGAATGACTATCACCAATGATATTTTTGTCTGATATTTACAATCAGGATGAATATGAATTGGAGTACATACATACGCCATACACCAAAAGACATACAATTTCACATTGAATGATTAGTTATCATAAATTAGAAAGACAATGACTATACGAAAAGGACTGGACAAGGAGGTTAAACACACGTTTTTTGATTTCATTTATATATCCTTGATATCCTAATCTTGATTATTTCCCTGAAGAAGCTCGGACCAGACCTCCGTGCGAAACGTTGGAATTATTTGATTTCAAACCCACTGTGACTTACACAAATACAAACTATATCTAATGTCATTCTTAGATAAGGTTTTTAAAAAGGATGGAGAGAGAATGTTGTTTATTCTAGCAATTCTAAGTGTACACTTATACTAAATAAAATGGTCAGGATGTTGTTTAGACATCTGCCATATATTTTATTCATTACATGTATCTAAGAATAGAAGAAAACTGCTAACTCTTGTCTTCTTCCTAAAAATAAATTTCTACAACGTAAGATGTTAATGTCACCTTAGAGAGCTTCAGTAGCGACACTCAAAAAAGAAATGAAGCAGCTTAGTAGAACACAAAGGATCAGTAGTCTGCGGTCAAACGATACCTTAATGATCTATAAACAAATTCTTTTGCTGTGCTGAGCAATTCACCCAAAGTAGCTCCGGCTTATTTTGTAGACTTTTTGGGGATGTCCTTCTTTAATTTTTTGAATACATTCAAAATATTTCTGTGACTAGATAATAAATTGAAAAGAGATTAGTTTTGATAAGCTACAATGAAGATAACGACCAATGAACTGATATGACACGATATCACATGCTTAAACCGACAACTGCAAAATACATGCACAACTTTAACTTGGTCACTTGTTTCTGACCTGCACACAATTTTCTGGATATCGTAACACTTTTCTATGGTTTACGCAAAAAACTTTGATGACCAGTCTAACAACTGCTGGAATAGCCTATTCGGCTTCTTCATTTCCCTTAAAAATTATCGTTCTAGTGTAAATCATGAAACCTAATCGGTCATTCCAGCGGTTGATTAAGTGGTCTTTCGATTCACTGCCTTTCACACCTATGAGTTACACACCAAACTAAGCGTAAGGCAAGATACTTGCAATTCTCTGACTGTCTTTCTCTCACCCGGTCCCCACAGCATAAAAGAAGATCAAGGCCAACTGATCATTGCTTTTATTCATGGGATTTATCTCAGTCACATGTATATGCACACGTGGAAGTGCATTACATATACCTCATCACCATGATTTGTAAAAATGAAACGACTGAATAACATGATAAACTGGGGTTATGTACAGTAATCGATTTCACTTAACATCCCATCATTTTACAACCTTGGATTGTACAGAGATGAGTGAGGAATTAATTCACAGCTCTTGATTTGATCTGCACAACAGTACTACAGGAAAAGTGTTAAGTAAACTGCTTCTGAAAATAAATAAAATAATACACCTGATAATGGTAATTTGAGATTCCTATTTTCATTTATTTGGTCGGTTATAACAGTCGGACCAAGTAGTCCGAGGTAAGTAGCTAAGAGTTAGGTCCTTCATGATAACAAATAAACCGACTTACGTTAGTTACCTTATTTCCACTATTATGACATTATCGAACATAGTAAAGCATAACTTCATCGTTAATGTAGAATGAAAGATACCAGTGTTACACCATGGTAGCAGCTGTGTTAAAATTCCAACGAAAACTGATTTATGTCACCCACTTTACAAGGTAGTTAATCTTGTTGAAGTTTAATAGAAACTTTAAAACCATTTTTGTGAAATCCAGTGTATGTTAAATTTATCTAGTTATTAGGTTGATAGCGACGTTGATGAGAAAATCTTTTGTTGGAGATTTAAAAAGTGGATTGATACTGATACTTAGTCGTGTTGAAAAAATGTAAGTTTTCTGGTATTAGTCTACAATGTAACTAAAATTAATCGTATCACTCGAAAGTGTTTGGATGTACTGAGATGAAGCTAAACTACAACTAAATCCAATTCGCAATACCAGATATCACGGATGCACACTACTGAGGAGTCCCGTGTTGGGACGAAACAGCTATCTAGGGCTCCTAGGCTTTTAATGGTTCTCAAAATAACATCATTCAGGGCTAAATACTTCCTCGAAATCAGTCGGTTCCACAATCCTTAAAACTGAACTATTTTTATTCCTTTTGCGTTTCGGTTTTTATACTACTGCTGCCGCTAGCTTTATTATTATTATTTCAATCTCCACCCTCTTACTGGTGTTCATCTACATGTGCTGCGTGAAGTGTGGCAAGGGGGATCGCCGTCCTATTACGTCACATTTCATCTGATCTCTTGGAGAGTTCAATGGTTCTCTGCTTTCCATAAATAAGAAAGGGTATTTAACTGTTCATATTTTCATCAGGTAGATATAAGTGGGATCTTAGGTCACATATTCGGAAAAAAGGAAGCGTTTGATTTTTTCAAATTCCTACGATAGCTCAATATGAGTAGTATTACCAATAAACAGAAAGCCATTTCAACACTATTACCATAGAAGTGAATTTCCACGAAGTGACAATAAATGTGAAAGCCTTATCAGAGACAAGCTACTGTTTGCCATGGATTGTTTCTCATACATGAAAGCTGCTTTACTGTTGTCTTACAGAATTATTGTCACCCATGTGTAAAAGCCTTCTCTTCATTCATGAACTATTTGTTTACATTTTGCTATACAGATTTGGCAATCATTTAGCAGTAAATGTTTTACTCGTTTTCTTAGCCTAAAATGCTTGTTCAGTATTTGTAATTTATTGTAAGTTATACTCGTTGTAATCTTTCAAGTCATGTATTTAATCGAATGAGCAGTAAATTCAAAAATACTGAATACATAACCACTCAAATAGGTGGTTGCTAATACTCCCTTTGTTTTTCGTTGCATAACTGACTCAGTTCATAAAGAATTCAGTTTTAAATAGAGAATATATTTTCCAGGTGTGGCAAATATCAAGTCATATCACTGAATAGTCATAAAATTTATCGCTACCTATAAGTTAATAAGCAAGATAATTAATTAAATAGGGCCAATCATTGGTTCAAGGTTATCAGAGCATTCGAGCATCCCTAAGTTTACAGTAGTGGATCTTAAGGACATCTAGGCTTCTGCTGTATGTGGGAAGGCATGTGATGAAATAGTGGCTTGAATAAATTTAATTCTCATAAACCATCTAGAATAAGTAGATAGATTACTTAACCTTCACGTATCGGCTCAACACTAAACAGATGCAGCAGGAATTATTCAATATATATTCTGGAAATCTCCAAAGTTACACTACTACGAAGAATGAAAGTCATCTTTACTTAACCTTTCTAATGAACTGGCGTCGAAACCGCTGTCATTTAAACAATAAACTGCTTGAGCTACGAAATCCATTGCACCAGTCAAACGAGTCATCTTAGAAAACTCTTGTGCATACATTGTCCACGAGTGAAAAGTTGCAATCCATCATCAGTTGCGTAGATAACTGCAAGCATCTTTTATCTTTAGGAAATATAGATGTAGAAAGAAGTACCAGACAGAAGAAACTCATAATTCAGCAAAAAACTTCTAGAAAATTGATGCTCAGATCAAAAGACGATTACCAGATGTGTTGAAACAGACTGATACGGAAAAAATAGTTTCAGAGAAGGTTCAACAATCAGATGACAAAATCCCCTTCATATAATGAGAGCCATGACTCGTCCATTAGCCAGTAGACCAACAAGACAGACAAGTTCGCTTTAAGGCTGTTGGGACTCCAAGTCATGCAGTTTACAGAAAATTCACCAGGTTTACTTGCTGGTCAAGCTTATTTTGAAGAAGCTCCGTGAACGGAGAAAGAAATACCAGATGTCAAACCATCTCGTTCAGAAAACATAAAGGCGTTAGAATCATTAAAGTGGACCCCAGATATAGAGTATATTCTCCCTATGGCTAAAGCCAAAGATTGTAAAGGATTAGGTTATAAGAATAATCTTCGGAGGGTGTACGAAAACCTACGTGCGTCATTTAAGTAGGGATTATTATGATGCCATGTAATATCTAGTAAAATTTTATTGTTATGTATCATGCTAATCCGGAAGCAAATTTACTCACATGTCTGTTACTTTCTTTAAAGAATTTATTCTGTCCTCATCTCACCTAACCGCCTTACCTTTCCGTAATGACTTAATTGGCTAGCCTTCAGCAGTGTGATTTCGGATCAATTTTTATCTTCATAAAACCTTTTTTTCAAGTAATCACATTTTATCTTACTTGGCCTCGATAAGGAACGAACAGAAATAGCTCAAAACAACTGCACCGTAACATGAACTGTAGTTGAGTTTGGGCACACGATGTCTTGGTTCTGTGATAGGCAGGTAAACTACTAGCTCTGAATATATTCTCTCGAGTGTACAAATCAGTTACTGGATAAGATTGAAAGATCACTTCTAGTCCCAGTTCTGGACCGTTTCTATTGTCAAAGGCTGAAATTTGAAAACCGAATTGCCTGATATCTGGATACTGTATTCAGTGCTAAAGCTTGGCAGTCATTTGACAGAAACCTGTATTATGCACTGTAACAATATTCCATGTTTTATCCACTTGTCAATAGGCTATTATTTTTTATTAGAAAGCTGAAAAATTACTTTCTCCTATGCCATAAAAAGCTTTTTAAAAATATTTTTTACCTACTTGCAAATTATCTCGTTATTTCTAGGTTACTTGGCTTAAAAATGGAGTCCCACTAGCCAGATCAAATTCGTATGCAGTTAAAGAGAATGGGCAGTATCACAGTCTTAGCTTTTATGATGTTTTCATTGAAGATCAAGGCGAATATACATGTTTTGCTGAAAATCCTTATGGCAGTGCGTTTAGTTCATGCAGAATGGATGTTGAACGTAAGTTAATTACGCCTACAGTAAATTTAACTTTTTAAATCTACCAACATGAATTTGTTTTGCACAAGCAATCTGTTTATTTCTCTAACCATTGAAATCAAGTAAATGCCTCTGATGTTGTATTTCATACTGTTAGCCTTCACATCATCATGTTAGGATATTCAGTCTAGTAATTTCAAACTCTGCCCAGTTTACAGTAAGACGCAAACCACCGTATAACTGAAATCACTCTGCGTTTACCGATACACGTAACCTACCTAACGTGAAACGGTACAACTGGATAAACAAAAATTTGAAGCTGCATTCGCATTTGATCAGTTTTTCGATATTCTGTAATTTGCTGCAACACACGGTAGTAGCAAATGCTTGTAGTTAAGGGTTCAAGTGTTGAGACTGAGTTCAGTCCCTGAATTAAGTTTTTGACAGCATGTCGGACTTCGGTCATGCTGCAAAACTGAACTGATGCTTAGGACGATACTGGAACATCTACTGAATCAAACTTTAATCGGAATGACACAGCAGTGTAAGTGTCAATCTAAATAACTTTCGCAAAGACATCTAACTATAAAATTAATGGTTAAAATCCCACTTTCTGATTTATAATAATTATGACTGATAACATGTGCATCATTGTGGTCCTTTATTTAACAGAATCACTTCCTGAGAACTATAATGTTTACTTTGTATTTTTAAAAACAGATTGTTATGAGCTGCGACCCCCCCCCCTAGAAAAAAACACTTCAGCAATGTAATACAAGTTCAAAAGATATTAAGAATCATACACTATTGTCTAAATGTTTCAAACATCTAAAGCTTCCTTAACTACTTATGAGCAAAGAACGGAGATAACAAGGTTATTGAAAAATCAGATTGCCCACTGAGTCACCTTGTATGCCTTCAGCATTACTAAAGTAACTTGATTCGATTTCAATGCATGATTCAGGTGTACACTGTTTAAAGGTGGCTAAAGATAATATGATAAGGCTGTCCAGAATTTCAGATTTCTAATTATTGTTGCAGTCAAACTGGATTACGGTAAAAAGTATAACCGAAATTACTATTATCTTTCAGTGTGCTATGCTAAAACTGAATGTCTTTACTGATCGACCAAGACGTGTTTTAGATCCTGAATACTTCATGATGTTGTCCTGTAAACCTAGACCTTTTATAGTGTAGAATAATCAATATAGTGCTGATCACATCATAGTATTGATCTGACTTTTCAACTGGCTTCGTGTCCACTTTCATATTATCGTAGAATATATTTGAAGTTCAATCCTTCATGCCAATAAGATCAAAATTTCCGTGAAGTTAATCCTGCTGCTCACTTGCACCTGTCCAATGCTTCAAAATTCTGTTAGTTTGAAACATTTTCTATAAAAATAAAAGCAACAATAATTGTATGCAATAAAAGTCAAATGGATTAGCCTCAGAAGTCCATTATAACTTTGCTTAAAGTTTTTTGACAAGTGGTAACTGCACTATATACACAAATAAAAGTATTCAGAAAACAACATTTAACTCTGGCTACCATGCAAAGAAGGGAAAATTTATTCGACTTACAATGAAAATCGAAATGAAAATTCCAAAAAGGCTGGTTAGCAGCTAAATCAGTTGAACTAATATCTACAAAATGTGGTGAAAATAACAGTTTTCTACTTTAGTAAACCTTCAGTACAAAATTAAAAAAACATGTTCCTGAATAGTAGTCAGCTTTAAAGTGTGGAGCAGAGAAAAACATTTTGAAAGCTAAAACAGGATAACAAAAATGTTAATCGTCTGAAAATTATTAGGCAGTAGATGAGAATCCAACAAATAGGCAAACTGGTAGAGATTTGGGACTGGCATAAATGGTACATGCAAGAAAACCAAAGTCGTGTTATGCTTTTTCAAAGACATCATAACTGATAATATCTCAATATCAAATTAGCAGTCAGTAAACACTTGTGAGCTGGAAAAGGTACTTTAGGTTTGAGTACATCATTGGATTGAGCAATTTATATTACTAAACAGGATTCTAATACGTTAATAATTCTTTATATTGATGTACCCAGGCATCAAATTTTACAACAAACTTCTCAGCTCATTTATTTTCTTTTGCTTTTTGGGTTGCTTTCTCTACTACACACTCACATATATGTTCATTTTAGCAATCCACACCGAAGAACAACCTGTTGATCGTCCACCAACTATTGTGAAACCTTTACCAACACGGTTATCTGCTGTAGAAGGTAGTTCAGTTGAACTAACATGTCAGTTTACTGGACGACCAGCACCATCTGTAGTTTGGCTTAAAGATGGTAAACAGCCTCAATCTTCACCTAGTTTTCAGGTAAGATTATAGATCATTACATTTACCACTTTCTTCTTTTCATTTGAATAAACTAAAATTGGAAACACACAACTGTTAACTGACTAGTATTCAGTTTAGTGAGCAATTCTTTTTTTCTCCCTTATGTCAATATTATGTTCACACTTCCGATGTAATACTTCATTTGGAAATTCTGACTACTGAGCAAAGCAGATTTTAAAAGATCGGTACAATCCATAATATTAGTTCACATACACAGCTCAAGAAAAAGCAGAGCATGACAGATGAATGGAAGAAAAAGTATGTAATTAAAATAGGGGATATTACAAAAGAAGGATGCGTGATATAAAATGAGAGACTATTTTCTTTTGTTCACACTAAGTTCATATGCCTAGTCACAGAAATGGTCCATGATATTCATTCATCTATTATTTGCAGTTATTGTTCAGTGTACGATGTGACTTCATTTATACTAGTGCTACACAGTCTCACAGAAACAACTCGATCTTGACTCTATTCGATGAGTTGGATAGCTCAGTTCCTAAAACAGAGAACCTGGTGGCTAGATAAACTCAATAAAACTTTTCCAGGCCCAAATCACTCATTGAAATGTAACCATCAGAGAATTCAGTATCTATGTACTGATTACTGATAGAATTCTATAAAATGTTTGTTTTTGTAATAAAAAATCCAAACAATTATAGTTTTATGGTTGTTATCAAAGCAGATTCACTAAAATATCTGCATTTTTGGTCTGCTATATCCTCTCTTGCTGCTATGTTCTACAAAATTTATACTTCTCGACCTCACTAAGCCCAGTTCACTTTAATAGTCAACGAATAATTGGTACTCAAATTAATTGTATTAAGTGCAGACAGATAATTGTCTCGATTGACTGACCTTGACCGATAATGTATAAATCAATCGAAATAAGGGTTTACTGAATCTATTGGCCTAATACAGTCAATAGGTATGGAAGGTGTAGCCAGAACTACTAAGATTTAAATATTTCCGTTTTCATACGCCCAACTAACTACTCATCAATATTGATAAAAGATACTAGAATCTTTCAGCCATAACGTCTTCGACTGTAGATCTGAGTTTGTTGGGCGAGAATCTCTGAGACAATGGTGTTTGGCTTCAAGTTACAGATATAATTTTCTAATGAGTACTTACAACTGAGAAGCTTAACTCATATAAGGGTGAATTCAGATTGCTTGCAACTTTCCAACACCTGTTGTATATTAATTGACTGGCTGAATCATAAAATCAATATTTGTGGCAAAGATGAATTAGAATCATTGTGCCAGTTACGCTTCTTTACCGTTAAACTAAGTTCATTATCTGTCTTTAAGCTATATTATACAGAAGATGGAAAGTGATGTCTGAGCCACTGATATGTAACTCCATTTATCAATGAGGTACATCAGAACAACCATTACAATGCGTCTGTACACCGTTTCACCTCTTACAGTTTTCGTAAAGTCGTGTGGCGTCATGATTTCCGGTAACTTATATCAGGTAACATGGGCGAATCAGGATGAAAAGTATTGAACTGACTGAACCCAACTTGTTTGAACACATTTAATTCAATCAGATAAGTACAGTCACTGAATTTGGATGAAATAACCAACAAATCCAGTCAAACTGATGTTCATTTCACTTCGCATTCAAGTTTGCATTGCACATTCACGTTTTTTTAATTTTTAGACATTTCAAGATTCTGGTTTCGCTCGTCTTTACATTCCAAAAGTTGAAAAAGACAAAGCTGGCACATACGAAGCTATAGCAACAAATCCATTAGGAAGCTGTTGTACAACTTTATATATGGAAATACTTCCAACCATCAAAACAACGGTTGACTTGCTACCGCCAATTTCACCGGTGATAAGTGGAAGTTCACCAGAATTTACACGGATATTCAAGTAAGTACTACATTAAATCTGTGAGGAGAATAACTGTTTAGTCCTGAGATTTAACTTTTCTAAGTGCTCAGTGCAAGTGTGTAGTAACTGAAATGCTTTATTTTCTTACTTTCAAAAACAAACATTTTTTAGAGATGTTTATATTGAGTCAGAACGATTAGAAGAGGTGGTATTGGAGTGTTCAGTAACGGGTATTCCAACACCAACAGTATATTGGACACATAATGGCGTCATTATTACTCCTGATGATCAACGTTATACCGTTGGTCAAGGACCTGGACCGAATGATCATTGTTTAATAATTCGACGACCAGGACCCGAGTCAGCAGGTATGTTGATTTGCATGTTTCATGAATATAAAATATTTTAAAAAAATAGACATAATTATGCGATGAATTGAGATATGAAGTAAATAATTATGAAATGTTAAGGAAAATCAAGCAGCTATTATTACTTGTATGAAGAATAAAATTTACTAAAATTTTATATCACGTTATGCACGTTCGCTAACGGGATTAATCATCCTTTGTTGGCGTCATGGTATCTATGATCAGATGTCTTGGTACTGCCATAATTTCTATTCTTGAGTTATTGATTTATTTGTGGCTAGCAGTCCAAACGTGAACATTCGGCTCATTCTATTTGAGTTAAATGTTCACCTATAAAACGGTGATCCCACTGAAACTCGAAAGAATCACCCATCACTTCAAATATCACAGTATTGTCAACTAGGCTACCTTATATAGATATTTGTTACCATTTTATTTTTAACTTTCTCACTGTCCACTTCGGTGAGCGTTTTCCAGTCACTCTATTGTTTCAGTGATTTCCCGCACATGCCGGGTCAAAACAGGATGGTAAAGCTAAGCTTCATAGTGAAATTAAACTTTGAGTCCCAACAAGTGTAGAAGTTTAAGATGATTGATCTACCTATACAATGAAGTAAAAACCAGTGTTGATAGTGAAAATCCCGATGAGAGCTAAAATTATTTATAAATACAAGTCGCATGTGAAATCCTCCAACTTTTGACAGTGATTTCCTAATATTTACTAACTTCGATTTAGTCAACTACTAGTTGTGGTTACCTTTAGGCTGTGTTGAACAACAGGCTACAAAGCATTCCTCAATGTAGGTGATATCCAGGATAAATCAAAACAGTGAACACAATCAAAGTTTCAAAGCAAATTTTTACCGCACTGTAACTGATTGAAAGTTATTTTAAAACAAATAGAAACATACATGTTTCGCCATCTCTTGGAAAGTACGCTAAATTTTTACTTTAATATTGAAATAAAATGACCTATGTGAAGCCATATTTTTCAACTAAAACCACAGTTTTCCAACATACTTGTAAATAAACTATGAGTGTTTATAAATCTGCAGCTGGAGTGCGTTATCGTAGCTTACGCATGTGCTGAAAGTAGACGAAGAATTGGGCTAGCTGTTGATATTCGACCACCGATGCCTTCGAGGTACTTTTCATCCCTTGTGCGGAGAGTCATATAAATATGATACCAGTAGATGTGGTAGTTTAAATTACGCAGGAAATCTGTGAACTTAAGAGGATATAGTAGGAACAAATATCGTGTATTTTAAACCACTGATGTTGTGGACATTCCAGGTTTACTGAGTTAGCTCAAAACTTATACGGGAAAAGCGAAAATGAAAAAATTGGAAATTTCTTTGACATGGATGAAAATTAAACATAAATTGCGTTGCAGATAAATATAAAAACCATTACCAAACTTCATGTTCCAGCAAGTAAAACAGTTAGCAGGGTGAAATCTCCCGGTGGGATATCTTGAGAGGATCTGCATTTCCCATGTCTCGTGGTATAAAAAATAATACTTCAGAAAACTACTACACCCCTTCAGTGCCAGAAATCTTTTTCTTTTAAAATCATACTACTTACTGCGTGTAAGTAGTATTAAGGCTTGTAGTTTTGTCATGTGACATGGGGCATAATGAACGAACAAGAAATCTTCTAAATACCGTATTCTATGAACAACAGAAGTGAATTAGAGGAGCCTAACATTTTTTCTTCACGATCTGCATGGTAATATGAAAAATGGTAAAAGAAGGTGTTTGCCACTGGTAATATGCTTTTGATTTAAAGACCTATGCACATTCTCCATGATAAGGAATGTCAGTGGTGCACATGTTAGTACAAACGTGAAACTTGACTAAAATACAACTATTTTTTCAGAAGGACGGCCTAATTTTCACTATGTACGCTCTGTTGTTTGATATGAAATGAAAATCTTTTTTCCTTTTCTTGAACTGACATACTCGTCACCTCAGTTTTGATTTTAAGGCTTAGAATATCGTGTATGTAGAGCAAGAAGGAATGTATGTAGCTAACTAATCTGTTTTTCCTCTTGCGAATAACCAATAATTAGATTATTGTTATATTGCCGATAATTTCCATTTGGTACCTAAATCCATTCAAAAACGTTTTTCTGTTATTCTCGACTTTGTGAGTTTTACACATTAAAATGTTTACACTTAATTTGTTATTAGGTCGTTATCAAGCTGTTGCTGAGAATTTGCATGGAAGGGTAACATGTTCAGCACTGATTAGCCCTACAAGCTACAGTCAAACGCTAATAAAAAGACCGCCTTCTATGATGAGTTTAACAAGGCACACAGTTGTACGGCAACAGTGGCCACGTGAAACATCCCTACCACCTTCACCAGCAAGTACTGGTCGAATAATTTCTCCACATTCATTTGCAACAGTTCAAGTACCTGTGTCACCAGTCCGATTTCAGCGAGAAACATCAGCACCACCATCACAACACTATTTGACAAGACATCATTTACACTTAGGACCAAGACAAGGAACACCACCAGTTCAACTTACTTTCCCTTTGCCAAGTAAACAGAAATCATTAAGTCGGACAGAGGTAAGAAACTATTTCAAGAAATTCTGAATTGTTGACGTAGGTATTGGAAATATTTTTGACTGTCAAACGGATCTTCGTGTAAAAGTTTGATGGCTGAGGTTGTTAAGATCCTGGTTTTGCAACAGCGTCTGAACCAGCAGCTTATGGTACGGGGGAGTATACACTCGTGTAAACCCTACCAAAATTACGCATGGGAAAAAAGTTTTGACTGAAGTGAAAGCTGAAATATGATGGTACAACTAATCAGTAATCAAGAGGACAATATTTTGGATTTTCCGAGATTCGGATTCTCTATCAACTTAGATTATCATAAACGAAAAGTAGACTTAGAATACTCTGATAGAGTGTAATTCCACACTCAGAATGTTTATTTGATACAGCATACAGCAATAAAGTATGACTTACTGCGTGAAGCTGTAGTTTATATAGCTCTGTTAGCTTCCATTCTTCGGTTTGAATGGTAATACTATTTTTTAAATACTGCGGTTAGCAATTAATCATTCATACTGCTTTTGTCTAGTACTGATTCACTGAACAGAGATTTAGTGAACACTCCATCTCTCCAACTTATTTCACTAGTTTTTAGGACGGTTGCTTTTTACCGTTTGATTACATTAGTGTAAGCAAAGCGATGCCTGAGTTCTGATATAAGTTACTTATCTTGGCTTTTCTCCAAGTATAGTTATCATCCTTAACCATTTGAAATTATGAGTGAGACAGATGTATATAAACTGACAGTTCTAAAAACAGTTTTCACTACAGATTAATATCAATCCAAGACCCTGACATCATTAGCTGGTAATGAGTAGTTCTTGTCTACATAAACAATGCTAAAGCACTAAAACTCACTGCAACACTCCTATCCGCAGAAAAATTTAAAACAAGTATTTTACGGCTATCTTCCTGTCATAAAGGATCAAGGAATTAAAAGCTGACCAAGATTTTCTTATTCATGGCAGTTATTGTATTCAGTTTACAAGACAATTTATTCAGAAGCTATTTTACAATTTTATATCGTAAACATTTTCCCTAGCTTTCTTCCAGTCCTACTATTGTTGTTTCATGCTGCATTACTTAAATTGGGGGCCGGTTAACTGTAAACCATAACCCATATCTTTGCAATTTAGATCCCTTTGCTGCATACCTGTAATTTAATGAGTGATGGGCGTGTTATTCAGTTGTATAAACACATATCAGTACAGAAGTTGAATACAGTGCTAGTGAAACGGCTGTGAACATCTCGTCTGGCCTCCAAATTAGTCGCTGACTAAAAAGCCTTCAGGAAATCCTGGTCAAATGAGCCCATATTTAGACAGAAAGGCAATGTAAATTTACTTGACTCCAAAGGTCCTACTGGCAATCGCTGAAGTAACCAGTCAGATTTTACTACTGCAGCTGAAAAGGTGGTTGTCTATAGGATAGAGAAAATTAGTTGGTTGTCTCTGCAGTTGCTAGGATGGCCTTTAAAGTCATAGTAACCCTTAAAGTCTTCCTTTGAAATCATCCTTCGGATTTTGAGATGGATTAATGTAGTGTACAAAGCAAAACTATCACTACTGTATACTATGCACATTAAAGATGCAACAGCAGTTAGGAAATCCGAAATCCCACCCTTCATGTAAGTATACGTGTGCAGGCGAATCTTGTAAGTTCTAGACCAAGAAAACACCAAGAGTGCTATAACGTTCCTACAGTCTTCTCAATCTAGGTAGTTGTTAATCAAGGAAAATATCGTAGAAACTCAATCCACTAGGTACTAAAGGAAAATGTGACACAGTTACATGATCAGAGTTAACAACAAAGGTCATCCGGATATTTGATGAACATAATGATAGTAAAGTATCTCAAGGGAATCAGTCACATAGGGCTATTAAAACAAACTAACCCATTGAAGGAGGGAAAATTCGAAAAGTGACCAAGTGTTAATTCATTTATCTGATACAGCTTTGACTGGTAGATGGTTTTCTTCATAAACGGAAGGTGAATCGACTTGAAAAACCTATTTCATAGCGCTATACAAAACAGATGTTGGCAAGTTACCACCCCACTGAAACACCGAATGAAGAACAAGATCCGTCGCTTGACTAAGTGTGCTGTATTATGCCTAATTTTGTGCAGAACCAGTTTTATAACTCAAAAAGGCTTTTTGAAATTTTATCATCATAAAGATTTTTCACCAGCAGCAAACACCACCCTTTTATGTAACTCTTCCTTCATTTGGAGCCTAAAAGTTATAATTTCTGCATATCTTATACTTGATCAAATGCTTAGGCGATATTTGTCCTCTTTTGTAACAAAAGCATTATTCATTGACAAAAATGCACAACAAAGTAGTTTACTCCTCTAAAATTAAGCATATTACTTGTTTGTCTATCATTTACAAACCTTCTCCTTCCAGATTACAAAACCTGTTGAAAATCATTTGAAACCACAAGGACAGGTGAAACACTATAGTAGTACACAACACTTAAATAGGAAGCAATTTACACCAGTCGTACCACACATTGAAACACGTTATTCGCGTCGTGTTGCAAGTCAGCCACGTCTTTCACCAGGTTATTCATCAGAAGAAGAACATGAGCATAGTATGTCAATCGTCCCTATGGTAAGACATTATAAGACACGAATGGAAAGGAATATGGTGGCTCGGCCACATGTTATCTCCGGTTATAGTTCGGTAAAAGAACACAGGCGTTCACTACATGTTGTGCCGATGAGACGTGAATATCAAACATGCTTGGAGCATAGTTTGCCATCTCGTCCGACAATCCAGACTTGCTTTGCAACTGAAGAAGCACGTGAATATGAAATGAATGTCGTACCGATTGTACCGCACACGGATTATAAAACGGAACTAAAAACAGACGTTTATAGTAAGCCAGAATTAACATCAGGATATGCTACAGAAACGAAACATATTCGATCCTTGGAAGTTACACCAATGGTGCCAGAATATCACACCAAAATGGAAAGACAGGTTACTAGTCATCCAATACTTGAAGCTGGTTATTCATCTGAAGAAGAGCACGAGCATAAACTGAACGTTGTGCCTGTGGTGCCATACACTTCATATAAGACTGAATTGAATGCTGACGTCTCATCAAAACCAGAGTTAGTACCAGGATATTCTGCTGAAACTAAACATCCTGTAAAGCTTGAAGTTACACCCTTAGTTCCAGAATACCGAACTGAATTGGATACAAGTGTTGCCAGTCATCCACATCTCGAAGAAGCTTATACATCAGAAGGTGAGCATGAACATCAAATGGAACTTGTACCTTTAGTACCGGAATACAAGACGCAGCTGACAACAGATTTGGGGGCTAAAACAGAGGTAATTAGTGGATTTGAAAGTCGACTGCACTTTGAACGGACATACCTGATGGAAACTCAGTTAAAGCAGGTAAGATATTAAATTGTCAGTAAGGTTAAAGCCAAAGCTTTTTTCCTTGTACAATTAATTCGCTTAATTAAAACTGGTTGTATATTTTATGCAGCTGAAGGTAACTGACAGCAACTGTTCTTCACTCACTGAATAACTGAATTTAACTAAAAATTAAAGCAAACTATATTCCATGTTTCACGTTTAGTCAGTTAAACGAACATGGTAGAGAAGACTTACAGCTCATAATGAGGATGGTAAGTCTCTGATGTTCTTCGAGCCTTGAGGTTTGTTCTTGGATGTTTCATAAAAAAGTTTTAATGAAGTATACGTATTGACTGCAATCTCTGACTACGGTCGATGTATCTTGCTCCACAAGAGCAGTTGAACTGGTAGATACGGTTAGATTCATACCTAAAACACATACCAACTTGTCTTAACAACAGCCTGTCTTGGTGTGAGCTATTAGCCTGAAATAGAAGAAAACAGAATCCGTCAGGGCACTGAGATAAGGAATGAAACAATATTCTTCAGCTAATGACCAAGCTTTGTAGCTCAGAATGAGGATTGCAATGAGTATTTTTCCCTGAAGTTATGTAGTAAATTAAAGTTTTCGGAGCTTTTCATGAAAGTAAAATACACCGTTCATTAAAGCTGAAATAAATCCATCAAAAACCAATTTCACTGAAGCACCTAGTTTTAGTGTTTCTTTCTCAGGAACAAGTAAGTCTAATAAATTAAAATACTATTTACCACAGTTAAGCAATTTTTAAAACTTATGCTGCCCTTTTCATTTATTTTCAAGTATGAAACCTCTATTTCAACTCGAATACCGAGCCGACCATCATTAACGTCAATATTCGAGTCAACATTTGAACATGAAACAAATAAGATGAATGTCGTGCCAGTTGTTCCACAAGATGAACGTCACAGAAGTCAGCTACTTACAGATTTCTATGCTCAAGTGAGTTTAAATAATGGACTAAATATCTCATTTCTATGTGCAGTGAATTACTGATTTCTACCGTATTATTTGAACAAATGGTGTCTAGGTACTAAGTTTCTTAACAATAAAATGAACTAAGTAGTAACTAATAATCGTCGTATCCCTATCCAAAACTGAATGAGCAGCATGAAGTGACTTGGAAGACCATTCTAACAACTAAACCCTTCATAATCAACATATCTTCAAATTTCCCTGGCATAAAACTACTACAGATGATATTCTTGAAAACTGACTGAAATGATAAGTTGATTTTCCTCATTTCTCAAGAAACAGTTTTTTTTTTACAAAAATACCTCGTATAAATACTTTAGTTATGTTGGATGGCGTTTGATTCACCTCCATTCTGTTTTGATCGTATAAAGAAATTTTAGTCTGAGCTTGATAGACTGTTGATCTCTGAAAAGCTCTGTTTTAGGGTTTGGTTAACAACTAATAGAATTGTCAAAAGTTTGGTCTTTTGGAAGCAAAATCTCAGTGTAAAAATTAGGGTTATGTAAATTTATTCAGCTTCAAATATAAAGTGGTTGTTTATGAGTCACTGTTTTCAGCGTGTCTACAAATGATGTTGATTCTTTGTGAAAAGTAGCTATTTTTACTCTATTCCCTACAAACGACTTGTGAATAATATTTCAGTGCTTACTGGTGACTAGCAGTAAGACACATGGCGAAATTCTAGCTAGAATCTCAAGTCTGTGGTGACAGCCAACTCAGAAGTTAGAAGGAGTTCTCATGTATGAGACTAAATGACGGCTGTGCATCATTGCAGAAGTGGACCATTAGATTTTATCTCAGTGGTTGTCATTAGAGTTTTCCAATCTCACTCATTTCGTGATTCTTGAAGGTATGTACTGATAAGCTTCATTTCAGAATACGGTAGCTGATAACCTGGTGCCTTTTGGATCACAGGTGGTTTATTTCTTAGAAATGATATCGATGTGTGACAACTCTTTTCACAACTAAAGTGTCATTTGAAATCATCGGTTTGCTGATGAGTCAAAGATATCTTTTGATTCGAAATCGAAATGCACCCAAAAACCTGGTACACATTCGTGGAGTAGGCAATCAGCCATACTTGTTGTTCGAGGCTTAGGAATGCTGCATGGCTACCCAAACCTCGGTAGGTGAAATGGAGTCCAAAACAGTGACTTAATGATTGGAAGTTATCTTTCTAAACCAATGAGTCACGGCTCTACAACTTTTGATTTATGCCACAGTGATGAGTTTTCATATACCCTCATCTGAAATTATAACCTCTTAAATCATCAAATCTGAAGTTATAATAAATGCTTCCTGATGGCATTTCTCTGCGGTGGACACTAAGCTTCACGTACTTTTTTCGATCACTAAATTCAGGCTCAGTTACCAAACTATAAAACAGGCTATATAAGATCTCGACATATTTTAAGTGCTATCTTGGCTAAGATCATCAATAAAAGTGTCTAAAAAGTGCAAGAATAAGATAACAATCATCCCCAAACTCGTCAGCCGACAAAACCATAGTAAAAACAACCACCTATTTTCTCATAGGTACACAGCTTACTAAAATAAATTATGCTACCCATTACCAAAGTGAAATTTGATACTCAGTAGTTGTGAAGCATGAATAACCTGTGATGGCAAGAACCAACAATGCCATAAGCAAGACCCAAAGTATATCAAAAAGATATTAGAACACAAGTATCTTAACTACAAAAATTAAAAGCTAATGAGTTTAAGTCAGCACCTGATAGTTATTTTTATGTTTTAACTCTTTAAATAATTGTGAACTTTAATTTTTCCTGCAATTCTTTTTTTTTACAGTATCGTCCAGTTGATGTGATTGTGGAAGTGCCGATTCCACCAGAATTTGTCAAGCCTTTGTCTAGTGTAGTAACTGATGAGGGAGCATGTGTTGTAATAGAGGGTCTTGTAAGCGGTGTTCCGCAACCCAAAATATCATGGTATCGCTCTGGACGTCAGTTATGTGATGGTCCTGATTTCCGACTAGATTATAGTGATAATCGTGTACGATTAACACTTGGTGAAGTAAGTAATATTTTTTAATGAAATAATGGATGATCGCTCCAAAGCTTTTCCTTAAACAGTTCATTCCTTTTTTGCTTACCTTCCCTGAGCAAGTCAAGTCTAAACCTTTGTGAGAATACGAGTTTTCTAATGGCTGCAGGTATACCTCGTTGATGAGTGCCAAAAGTTATAGCATTAACGCCCAAGAATTCCTGCTGACCGCTTCCAAACACACAAGATTTTAATCGATATGTTGACTCGATTAACAATTAATGAGGTATATGAAGTAAATTGACTAACGGTTCATGATTGACAGTTACATGTTACCATGACCTCACTTGTTTAAAGAACATTGGTTTCATATAAAAAAATCGAATACATTTTCCGGCTCAGATAACTTACTGGGTCAACTGTGTCTATTTTGACAGTATGGAGTTTTCTCCCAGGAATTCAGTTCATTTTAGAGAAAGAGGGAGGAGATACTTTACGCTTATTGCAGTCGAGTGTCAACTACTTTCATAAGTATTTTCCACCTATACATAATTTTTATGCAACATTGATAGAATGAAAGTTTACGTATACTATTCAAGATGATACTAATTTCATGAATAAATGGAATTAGGAGTAAAACGTCACGCTTATTTGTGCAATCATGTCAACTAAAATTTGCAAAGCCAACGTGAACTGAAATACTTAGAGTCATCTGAGTAGGACCAGTAATCTTCCGAATGTCAACCTTACCTTCCACTCCATTAAGTATGAGGCTGAGATGGAAATGAAATTCTGATTGGTAAGTGTAACTGAGATAGTTAAACTCCTTCCTGAAATTTAACTTATTTGTTACAGATATATTCCATAGTTTACATTTTGAAAATACTCCACTCTTTCATTGATACTGCCTACAACAGGATATATTCTCCTATTTTTTTGCAAACCCAGGCATTCCCTGATGATGCTGGTGAATACACGTGTGAGGCTGAAAATGTTGCAGGTCGTGCACAAAGTACAGCGAATCTAGTAGTACGAGCTCGTCTGTTAGCACCAAAATTCATCAAGGGACTCGCGAACCAAATTCTTTATGAAGGCGAATCGGTCCGACTAGTTGTCAAGGTTGACGGTCACCCGCCACCAACAGTCACATGGTAAGAGGAATCCTAACAATCTTTTATAGATAAATTTCCACACTTTTTAAATAAGAAGCTTTCTAGATCAGAATGACTTTAAACGCCACTCTAGCAACAACTTAAATGACCAATCAGGCTTTGGTGTTTAGCCTTGGAAAGTATTTTTCCATAGAACAAAGGAATGTAATTGGTTGTCTCATCACTTGCTAGGGTGGCCTTTAAAGTCACCCCTAGATCAACACATTTTTCATTTTACAATTGTGGCCTCGTTATTAAGGTACCTGTTTTCACCAGTTAAGTAGGGAAACTGAACTTAAATTGTATCCTGCATTCTGAACATAACAGTATTTCAGTCATCCAACCATAAAAAGGCTTCAATCTTAATTCATGGGAATTCAATAAGTTATGGATTTGAATTTATCAAACTGCCTAATTTACTTGGTTTAAGAAACTGTTTCAGCCTAGAAAAGGCTCTTTTAAGTCATTTTCCACAATGTATCTGCTTCTTCTTGGCAAATTCAAAAAAGTTTACCGATCTATGATGAACATACTACTTCATATATGCAGATAAGTCAAAAACTAACCTCAGTCTGTATCCGATGTAGTGGCTAGTTTGTTTCAGTGGTACTAGGAAGTCTTATGGTTGACTCCTGACTTGCTTGACTCGTGAAGTAGTACTAAAAACGTTTATATGTTAACACACGAGGATGAATAAACAGCATTTGAAATTTAACTAATAATATATGAGCAAAATTTTAAGGAAAATGAAGATATATCTAATCAGTAAATTACAGTTTAGAATTCAGTATTTTATCATTTCAACCCCCAAGGTCTTTCTAGGTAGCACTAGAAAGATTCTAATGTATAACATAACTAAGCGGGATCAGAAAGCAGTAAAACTTCACTAACTAGAACAGATTAGTGAATAAATAATTTAAACTTGCTTGACAATTCATGTCAATAGCAATTAAAAGTTGTCGATTTGAATTGAAGTATGCTATGTAGGTCGTAAAATTTGCACTTTCTAATTAAATCTCACTGGATCTAAGTCAGTCATGTACTTTGGGATAATCGCAATATCATTCTCTAGTTTCTAGGATCAAATAGCTTAGGTTTAGTAAGTTCAGTGAACTTGTATTTTCCTACAGTGTTATTGCGTTTTGGCAGAGTTCTCTGCTCCTGGTAAATGCCTTAACTAACGATCCATAACTAAGTTCACTTGGAATCAACAATCAGCTTGAAAGAAGCATGAGTTGTTATTGTGCTTATTACAGTTAATTATTAAAAAGGATAAATGATCTGATTTTAACTAAAGGAAATGGAAGTACTATGCACGTTTATTTGATTATTGAGTTCTAATATTGAATAAAGCCTACAGTTATGAATTATATAGCTCTGACAACTTCACTGAGTGGAGAAAATCAGTAAGTAAGGGTACCGAAAAAAAGCTTGGACTCACATATAAGGTTTCTTCAGAAAACTTGATCTCAGACGACAACAACAAAGCTGACAAAGCATTTTACTTGTCTTGCACTTTTATTGAACTTTTTATTTTAGGACTCGTGATGGTCATGAAATTACAAGTTCGGTTAACTATACACTAGAAAAAGAAGGTGACGGTGTTTATGCACTCACTATACCTGAGGCATTTTTTGAAAATTCTGGTCGTTATGCTGTAGTAGCTGAGAATCCAGCTGGGAAATGCATTTCTTCAGGTCTGATAACCATATTAGGTATGTAACTTTTTTTCTCCTACTTAGTCTTACGAAGATGGAAGTTTTGTGAAAATCTTTGAAGAAGCGTTACGCTTGCGGCACTAAACACCATACAAATTAGTATCAGCGAGAGACAACTAAGTAGAATGACCCCTCTATTTCGTATGCATTTGTTCAAACGGTATATTTTAGTGTTATGGTGTTCTGCGTACCACATTTCTTGATGGGAGAGGTTTTACTCTGGAAACCATCTTTAGGACAGTATTTATATTGAATACTCTAACTTCACACACAGACTAGTCCCTGGATGACACTTGCTGAATATGTCAAGCCCTTACTATTAGTCAATTTTGCAGTTTGATTAATAAACTTACCGACATGGCCATACTGTGACCTGTTAGACGTTAAGAGCCATAAAAATCGGTCTCAGAATTAGGTTTCGTTTACATATTCACTGACTTGTTAGATGTAACTGCAACAATAAGGAACTTCATTTTCTGTCGGAGATTGAAACCTACCTGCATGTCCAAACAAAATTTTTCTACATTGTCTTTGCTTCTGCGGAAATTTTTTTTAACGCTGTTTTTCAACTCTAAAATGTAACGTTAGACATGCAACCGTACGTTTCAGAAAAGACTGAGTTGAAAAAGGGTTAAAAACCTTCCGTTTGATTTCAGAAACAATCTGTATTTTCAGTACATTTATTACCCCTGCGCGGTCGAACGCTATATACAACATAGTTTGAAATTCTATAACTTGTTACTTGACAACAGTCAGTATGTTAGACTGCATCAAATTAGTGTGATAAATCACTAGATAAAAAAAGTGAATGTGGATATTTTTTGATACAGACATGTGATTGTCAAAGACTAGTCAATCACTCATTTTAAAGTCTGTTATTTGATCAATATTTTGTTTGCACTTTTAAACATTTGTAGAACCAGAAAGACCATATCCAAGTGCATTAGATAAGTTATGTCAGAGTCAGTTGACAGTGCAAGTAGAAGGTCTGAGGCAAGTCCGATTACCGTCACCAACACCCCGGCCTCATCCAGAGAAGCCTTATTTCACAAAGGTTAGTGAAATGTAGATTGTTTTTTCTTATATATGTTCACTAAATATCGTTAATTGTAATAAGTTTCTAACGACTTTTCAGATAGACTCTTCACGATACCCCCTCCCTGTACAGATCAATGTCGGTACCGGATTCTGCACAGAATCAATTTTCAGTACAAATTCCTTGCCCGACTAATAAAACTGCTGCATACTCAATCCAATAAGCTAACTGGACTGGTTCTTTTCACAGCGTAAAATAACTTTAAGGAACTATTATTCCAGTCAATGTAGACTAATATGGGTCAATAAAGTAGGTAGGAGCTAGTTGATGGGACTAGTGTCAATTTCTCACAGCAACATAAACACCTCCACATATGGTCTGCAATTTTCAGATTCAAAAGTTATAAGAAAATCAAGTGTGCTGTAATACAAACCATTTCACAGCCTGATTTATTGGCTTGCTGGAAAAGAGATAAACTCGCCCGGTTGTACAGAAGTTTTATCTCGACTTAAGTCTTCTGAACAAGATTATTACGCAAATTTTAGTCAGTCATTCCCAACTACTTCCAAGTTTAACTTGGTTTGGACTTGGAATCGAAGATATTCATGAACAGCTAATGTAATATAGGATTGACAGCAAATACCACTCGTTCATTTGGGTACAAAGTGAAGTGAAAAGGTGACCTAAATTTGCATCTGGATGTCATTGTTATGTAGATAGTATACCACAATTCAAGTTCGAGCGTTATTCATCACAACAGAGGCGATATATAATTCATGATGAGAGTAAGAATGGCTTTTTGTTCCCCATATTGATATCCATTAAAAGTAACAAAGCAGAACTTTAGCAAAGTGTTGACGGTATTAGGTAAATTGTTTAGTGACTAAATATGATGAATGCATTATTATCGCTTGAAATCTTTTCTTACCAGACTTTCAGTCCAGAAATTGAATTATATGAAGGTGAACGTTTAGCGTTGACCGCTGAAGCTTGGGTAACCCGATCCCGTTCATCAAGTGGTACTTCAATGGACAACCTTTAGTTGATGGTCCTGATCGTCAACAGACTCAAGTTGGACCACCTTTGTCTGATGTGAATGAATTACAACCAAATTCAGTACCAATGACTGCTCACTTACTGATGAATGAAGTGTTCCTAGAAGATTCTGGCCTGTACACTTGTGTAGCTGAAAATATAGCAGGTCAGGCAGAAATCATGTCGAATATAAGTGTTGTTGCAAAACGTAAGTCTTAGAAATTAATAATTTTGCGCATGAGTTAAATGACTTGAGTGCGCTAACTGCAATGTATTTTTTATAACCCCTTTCGACACTTTTATGACCATGCTGTCACTTGTTATATTGTTGTAGCGACTACTTGATACAGCAGGAGTTATGTATACGCAGACGCTTGAACAATAACTTTCAGATTCCACCCTTGACGATCACTCAGTTTCTACGTAAATAGAAAAGGTGGTAAAATAACAGAAGGTGTATTGTAACGTCGACAATGTATACAAAATATAGTGGTTTAAGTATATTTACACTGGCCTTGGGTATTTCAAGGTCTTTCTAGATATAAGTGTCCTATTGATTTTCATCCCTCCAACCAGTCTGATATTTATGTGTTGGTTCACGTGCTTTCTCTCGAAACTTAAGAGTGAGGAGATTGGTTGTAAAAGGCTTTAGGGATATATGGCTTCCTGTCAAGACTTTATCAATCTTTCTGCACACTGTAACAGCATCTCCTTCTAATATCTAATAAGTCTTATTCAATTCTTTTTATAAAAGTATGAATTTCTCCTAGACTTCAGGTACACCTAACCGATGAAGAAAAATAAGAACTTTAATCAGACTAACAACACCCTTCAACCTGATCTTACCTATCCAATCTGTTTACAAGCATAGGTATCTTCGTAGAATAGCCCGTGTATGGGGATATCACTGTGTGACCAATGTTAAGGTTAGGTGAAAAGTACTAGTCAGTGAAGGCAAGTCAGTCGATGAAGTTGTGGACCTTCAGTGACTGAGGTGACTTGAACATGTATTGTACATGCTCAGCCACCACCTACGTCGATGTTCAAATCTAGCTAAAGTAAGATTGAGTTCGAAGAAAGCTCAAGGTAATCAGACCAGGATGTGGCACCAGTTCCTGAAGTCTCTGACAGTCAGTTTTAAGTCGCATAGGGAGAGAGTTGTAGGCTACCTAGATGGGGTCCCCGAAATGACACAGATAAATTGGTGGGGACCATCGGTGATATAGCAGAAGATCAGCCATAAGAGCTCAGATGTATTTACTTTTTGGCATCTTCTAAAGCTTGGACATTTTCATAAACCTTCATTTTCAAATTCTTTCTCACTCGATGCACCTTTATCTTGCTTGATATCACTATTTCTCTATCTACCTATTGTTTGCATGCTGCTCTGAAGTGTCGCAACTTGAACCAATACACTTTTAGCTGATGTCCCACGTTGACTTTATCTCTTTGTCTGTAATGATATGACCAGTTGTAAACTAATGCGAAAGGGAGGAAATCTTAGCGTATATATCCCTGTCATTCACCTGAAAACCTTTAAAAGTGTTACCACACAATGATTCAAAAAAACTCGGGATGCTAGAAAGATAGCTGCTGATAACGATGACCGCCATCCTCCATTTATCACCACATGAATTCAGAAGTAACAAATGGAAAGGCTGTTGGTGAGATTCTGAATCTGGTGATGAATTTACACTGATGACAAGCTAACTCATAAACGAAAATAGCTGTTCAGAGTTCAGCGCTTTTTAATGGCTTTCTGGTTGACGTCAGTTGATTTTAAAATCTATCTCCAGAATTCATAAATATTACTTCCAGAGAGATTTAGCATGATAGAAATTTCACTGTTCAGAAAGCAAAAACAAGATTTTGCTGAACGTTTCGTTGTGTACGTCCCAGCTTCTTCAGCAGAAGCATTTCGTACTTTTATCACTTTAGGGAGTTCTGAATCTCGTCTTTAGAAAATGCGAATAGGAAGTAACTATAAGCAAAAAGCAATTTATTTGCAAAGGGGATTTATACAGAGTAATTTTAACGCCACCCTAGCAATTTCTAAAATAACCAATCAGATCTGAGAATTTTCCTCTGGGAAGTGAATTCCTCACAGAACAGAGAGACATCATTGGTTATCTCAGCAGTTGTTAGGGTGCCCTTTAAAGTCACTCATTAATGCAACCTATCTAAACCGAACATAATGTCCTCATTTGTGATTGTTATCTGTGACATATTTTAATCAGAAGACATTCGTGTCTACTTTTACTACTTTTCTTATCAGTGGCATTTCCAATCACTGCCCGATAAATACTCACTTTTGACAAAGAGAATGCCTTCAAATTTATTAGAAATTCTGAATTCACGGAGCTGAGTAACTAATTGGCTAATAATTTATAAGACATTCCAGCTTTACATGCGTGTAAGTGCAGTAACGACCATAGAACTTGGTGTAAAAATCACTTCAAACACTTGTAGAATCTAATGAGTTGTTTGCAAAAATTGAATAATAGTCAATTAGAATGTAGTGCGTAGTGTGTTGGATAGAGGTTGTAACAACTTGCCGAAGCTTATAAGTGCATATACGATCAAAAGCTGACAAAAGAAGCGGATATGACGATGCATGAAAATTAGGACATGTTGATTTATTCTATCCAGAGCATTTCTGATTTATGGTCAAAATTTGTTTCAAGCAAATTAAAATCACGTATCATACTTCGATAAAACAATAATGAAGACGTAAATTGTGTGAACCGTTTAATGTATTTGCGCAACACATTTCGAACTACCTGATCAGGCAGGTACTTGTCATAGGTATTTTATATGAAAATTCACGAAGATGAGGGGTGAGAAAATGAAAAGAAGTCAAGTAGGAAGGCTGAACAACAATGAAAACCAGTAGAGTGAAAATAATAGTACATCGAACTTGGTTTTCATAGTTGAACTTACCAAGGTAGACTTCATATGGCAACAAACTGTTTATGAACACACAAAGGAGGTTCGAACTTCCTAATAGCTAAGGCCTCAACAAGTTTGAGGATCCGTCCTCAATACTTTTTGTAAATAGGTGTAAAGGAAGTAGCCACATCAATCTTGTGACCTGTCCCAAAGATATGTTTCGCTATCGAAGAACTTGGATTTCTGTTACCAACGTTCATGGATTCAGGTGATTTAATTTGCTTCTGAAGCCACTTTGTAATATGTTCCGAGGTCCTTACTTGCATGGATCTATGAATCATCCCTATGTATGCATTATCACATATACTTTTGAATTGGTAGATGCAATGCTATGTGACATTGTCGTTCACATGCTGTAGGGTTTGAAAGAATATACGGGATTGGTGGTTTCTATTAACCGAACCCTGGCTGCATAGTAAGTCTTTCTAAAAGCAGCGTTAAGTCTCTGCTTAAGGACTGAACAATAAAAACAGTTCGATGTACTTTTATTTTTGCTCTATTGACTTTCATTGTTATTCGGTCTTTAATTCACCCTTCCTACTAATTGTTTAAAAAATCATACTGTTAAGTTTACTTTTCAGAAAGTTGAAAAACACTCATTGTAATTCTTTTCAGGAAAACTAATTTACATGATGTAATGCGAAGACGGAGATTATCCCAGATATTGTCTAGAAAGACAATGAAAGCCCCATGATTAAATCACTCAGCTCAGAGAACATAATTCAACTAAGATCATCCACCCGAGCTACAGATATTCTCCAAAATATTATTTTGGAAATTTTATGTATCAAAGATATCTCGAAAGCAAAATATCAGGAACTACTTATTAGTTACACTGGATATTCCAGTTTAGTTCTTTCATCATTTGCATCGCACAGTGAAACAGTAGTAGTAGTACTGATATGATTATGAGTAATAAATTGTACTCTAAAGGTCATCCTATATGTAATACTGTTACACAGTATGATGCACCTAACCAAGTAAAATTGAATCACACTTTACCACAGTATCAAAATTCCGCTTATATAGGTTAAACATTATTAATACCTGATAAGACCATCTTCATTTTGTACATGAAATTCCATCGTCTGGCTACTGACAGGCACTAGAAGTAATGTAAATCATATTTGTAACCGGTAACCTTTTACTGAAGTGCTCATCGCTCATCATCCCAAATTTCTTTTAAATCAAGCTATTCGAGAAGTCGCAAAGCCGTCAATCCAACCACCAGAATTTATCAAATTCCCAGAATCACCAGTAAAAGTACAGTCTGGTCAAGATGTCACACTTGAGGTTGAAGTTAAAGGCCTACCTCTGACTTCATTAAATTGGTATCATAACAATATGATTGTGTATAATAATAAGGATATTTTCATTGAAAATGTACTCACTACTGGAAAGACAAGATTGTTTATTAAATGTGTTCAACCAAAAGATCAGGGAGAGTGGTTAGTAACAGCTACAAATCCATCTGGTTCATGTTCTAAATGTCTTCGAATTATTTGTGAAGAGACCATGTAAGTTTGCATTAGTGTTTGGAAAATTCATTTGTCTATATATTTTCCAACATGTATTCTAATGAACAACTTAAGTAACTGGATATCAACAACATCAGCTGACAGGTTTGATTATCTCTACCACTATCTTCATTCTTGATCGCCTAACTTATTGTCACTGCATCAAGTGAGACTGGACGACATTCAGACAGTCAGGTTGTTCAGAAAGCTTAAATATATTTATTTAACTTTCTGTTCAACTATACTGATGATCAGACGCCTGGCAGCAGAAGCGGACGTCTGACCAGTGGTTAGACCAGATCAGAGATGAAATTAATACCTCAAACGTAAGAGCATTATGGTTCAGTCATTTTGTTAATAAGTATAACAGATAAGAAAGTGAAGATTGATATAGTTACAATGTGAAAACACATCACTTCTCCGTTCAGTAACTGAAAGATTTAGGCTATATTAACAAAATTTGTGAGGAAAGTGACATGTAACTTCATAGGCTACATATAAAGTTGCCATACTATTTCCTGCCAGTAATTACCGAACATTATCAACCATGTTTAAAGTGTGGTAACTAATATCAGTTAACTGACATAAAACTGCTTTGTAATAGCTATAGATGATAGAAATAGGTGAACTTGAGTCGAGTAGTTCCAGTTGCTTGCAGCCAGCTATTAGTCAGAAATAAATAACTAATGTTGACAAGAAAAGAATTACAAATTTTGCAGAATCGGTGAATTCATGACATTTTGTCACCTTCTTCCCGACTGCACACAGATATTTACAGAGAAATGAGAGTGACAGGAAAATAGTTCTTTGATGAAAGATTAGAAAAGAATTGACACAGTTTAGGGAAGTCCAAATTAAGGAAACTTGTGAGACTACAGTCAAAATTATTCAATGATTATTTATTATTAAAATTAGCCCATTAGGTTCCTAATGGAACATAGGGCTTCACTAGCATGTCTCCATCCCACTCTCTTCTCTGAAATCTTTTCAACCTGGCTCCACGACGACACATAACCTCTCATTTCCTCCTCCCACGATCTCCTCCATGTCACCCTCACCACGGACGTCAAACTCGTCACTTCCCATCGAGGTTCCACTCGACGGCTTGGCCTGACGCTTGGTGTCCCCAGCCGGCCTTCTCAGTCTATGCCCAATCCAATCCATATCCACTTCTTCTCACACTGCATATTTGTTCAGCGATAGCTTCTTGCTTGGTTCGTTGCCAGTCAGCCAGAGTTTCTTGTTGCTTATTCTTATCATTCTGGCCATCTGATTGATCTTCAGTGTCAGTAGCGAGTCAGCGTAGGCAGTTGTTGATGAATGTTTGTAGTTTGTTGGAAATGCCTTTGGTAACCGGCCAAGTCTCTCAACCATACAGGAGCACTGACTTCACTGAAGTTGGTGTTGAAAATCGGCATCTTGTTCCATATGCCGAGTGGAGTGCAGAACATCTCCACACTGACTTCAGGCTAATGAACACCTGTCTTGCTTTCCCGATCCTGGCTGGCTTTGACATCCTCGTCTGTGCCTGTGCCACCTGTAGTTGAGACAGTGCTGCCTAGATAGGTGAAAGAGGCCACTTCCTTCAAGTTCCTCCCGTTGATGGTGATTGGAGTTTGTTGTTGTTGTTGTTGTTGGAGTTGTTGGTGCGGTATCTTCATCACCTCTGTCTTCTCTATATCCACTTGAAGTCCCGTCTTCACCTCACCTCACCTCACCTGTTCTGCCAACTTGTTACTTTTCGCCTGTCGATCTTCCAGTTTGTGTGACATCAGATACAAGTCATTGGCGAAATCCAGATCTTCTAGGTTCTTTTCCGCAGTCCAGCCAGCGTATCCCCCTCTTCCCTCTCCTCACTGTTTGCTGCATGATCCAGTCGACCACAATCAGGAATATCATTGGTGATAGTGGGGGGGGGGCCTTGTTTTACTCCTGTCTTCACTTCAAAAGTATCGCTGAGCTTCGCATTGTGAATTACTTGGCATGTGGCGGCTGTAGGTGGTATTTCTGGACGAGTTGCAGTTGATGGTGGTGGTGGTCGATTCAAGAGCTTCTTGAAGTGGTCGGCCCACCGATTCCTCAGGTTCTCTTCTTTCGTAATTAAATTTCCTTCTTCATCTTTTATTGGTTTCATCTGCGTTGATCTCTTCCATACCAGATAGTAACCTGGTTATTTGATACAATGTTGTCAGGTCTGTGTCTCTCCTACCTGCAGCCTGTCCTACTTCACTTGCCAGTGTTTCGTAGAAGTGTCTTTTGTCTTTGCGTGCACTCTTCTTCACTTCTTTGTCTAGTGTAGTGTTTTGTACATTGTACTCAGGTCGCCTTTCTGTTGTGCATCCATACACTGGTTTATCTTCTACTTCACCATCCTCCTCTCCCTCCTCTATCAGCTTCCATGTGTCCGTCGAGATACATTCCACTCATTATCTTCTTTCCTTTTCCTTCCTAATACGGTTGTGCAGGTTTCTTTCCACACCTCTTTCAAAGACTTCCAGTGTTCCTCCACACAGCTTTCTTCAGGGATGTTCCTCGATATCTCCCATTTTGTCTTGATGGCTGGCTGTCGTGAAGATTTCCTTTGTAGTTTCGTCCTTCAGTTTCTGTTCCGAGTGTTGTACTTGAACTGTGGTCGTCTATCACCAGCTTCCTTGAAGGCTTTCAACTTGATTTTGAAGGTAGGTTCCTTGCACTAGACAGTGAGTGGTGTGAACCTACATCTGCTCCTCTTCTTCACCTTGTGTCAAGTAGGCTGACTGTGTCTCCACTTCCTTCAGATTGAGATGAAGTCGATTTGATTTTTAGTGTGTAGTGGTGTCTGGCGAAATCCATGTCGCTGCTTTGTGGATATCCTTGTGCTTGAACACACTGCCTCACCTCCAATCACTAAATCGTTGAATGCAAGGAATTCTGCAAACAGTTTTCCGTTCTCATTTATTTCACCGAGTGCTTCTCGACCCATGTTTTGTTTTCTTCTTGTGTTGTCCCCTCCCAATTTGGCATTCATGTCGCCACACCCATTAGAATTCTGATGTAGCCAACAGAGGTCTTGTCCAGTGTTGATTGAAGTTGTCTGTAGAATTCCTCCTTTTTCTCTTACTCTGCATTATTTGTAGGTGCATAGCATGGTATTGTATGATTGTGACCTTCCTTCCTTCCTTTTGAGTTGAATCTTGCTGTCATGATCCCGATGCTGGAGGAGATTGGTTCCCACTGCATGAGAGAGAGCCTTCGATGCTGTTAGGGGACATCATGATAGCCACTCGAAAACTCAGTGTGCTGTGCTCGTGGTTGTCGTCTGGGTGACAATATTGGAGTAGAATTCTGATTCTCCAGTTGACAGTTTGGAGAGTCCACTCTCATTCCATCTGCTTTCGCAGATCCCAAGCACTTCCATACCATACCTCCTCATCTCTTTTGCAATTTGGGCAGCCTTGTCAGCCAGTTTCAAACACTGTGCAGACATTCCATGTCCACACGTTTACTTTCGCTTTCATCGAGAGAAGACACACCGGCTAATTGGCCTCCCGAAGGCTTTCACCAACTGACGTCATTTCGCCTCTCCGATTCCAGAGAGGAATAATTTTGTTATTATTTTTTATATTTTGTTAGTGCTTTGAAGTTTGTTTAGCGGTTAGATTTGTTTTACGGGGTAGGGTTGCTAGCCGTATGCCCAACCTTCCCTCTTTATGTGGGCTTAGGACTGGCTAGTAACTAGTGAACTAGTTAACCAGGCGAGGTTATTCAATGATTATGTTGTCAATTTGTCATTCCGCTGCATGTGACAAATTAAAGACTGGAGTTGGTGCAAATTAGTAAGAAGTATTCGATATTCATATAGTCAGGTTCTTATTTTGGTACATTCAAAAAATCAAAAATGGAATGGAGATTATCACGGAAGTATATATGATAAGTTAATTATGGAAATGCTAGATTAAGAAACTGAACATGTGTCCAGATTGAATCGGTTTGGGTCAGATTGTAAAATTGTGGAGATTAAGTAGGAATTGATTGTTAAATCGATTGTAATGGCTGGATGAACATACGAGAAAGTAAAAATAATTTAGAACAGTGTACACTGAACAAAAAGCAACATCAGTGACTACCATCGAAGTTGGCGGCTAACAACTGCTTCTTTTTTATTCACATGTTTCTTTTAATTCTTCTGTCAGCAAAAGATTAATTAGCATTGTTTTCTTTGTTAGTTATTTAAAATACTCTGGAGATTTGGACGTCTTGAATGTAACCATCTGAATTTCAGCGCTTGGACTCACAAAATAGATTTGCTTCTTCATACTAAAATTACTTGGAATCATTTTTGTAAATCTGGTCTGAACCGTTTTCCTTGTCATTCCAATATACGTGCTCTGGTGTTTACACGTGAATTGGTCGTTCCAATCTGAAGTGTAATTAAATGGAAACTTGTTGCTTTCAAATGGTGTAGTGATTATTTAGTCTTGTATACGGAGGCTAATTTATCTGCTGGAGAAGTGATGTTTTAGGGCTATTTTTACTCCTCCGTTAATCGTGT